>CM053572.1:107271937-107507954 GCA_028646485.1 Cryptoprocta ferox | reverse complement strand
CCACCAAAAATATGAAAATGAATGTATACATGTTCATCAAGTTGCACAACTCATTTGATTTCTGGGAAACAAATTGGAAAAGTAATGAACATTAATGAGAAAAGCTCTTAACTAAGAATGAGCCTCTAAAGTGTTATTTAATTATAAACCACTCTTCACACATTACTGAATTATAAATAAAGTTACTTTGGACTTCTGATTTTATGGCTTGTATATTTTAGTGTATTTATCGTTGCACTCACCCTGCTCCGGAACACGTTCAAGATGCCATGTAAGAGTGAGGATGTATCTAATCTCTTGCATTACTAGCAGTGACCACAGGCTGTTTTGTAAGAATCTTCAACTGCCTTCACGGTTTAGGAACTAGATGTAGAACCCTGCCTCTAAACGTGTGGTCCACAGATAGGCAGCACCGCATCATCTGGGGCCTGTTACCAAATGCATATCTCAGGTGCCATCCAGAAGTACTGAATTCGAAAGGGAAGTTTGACAAGATTCTCCGACAAATCACAGTACGTATTAAAAGTTTGAGAAGCACTGTTCTAAAGCACAACTTCTCTCCTAAAATAAAATGTGTACTTGGAATAGAGAGAAAAAAAGTTGGCCAACTTGCCAAAACATTCAGGTTTTTTTTTTCTAGTTTTAGCAGTAAGCAGGAGGGTTTAAATGTTTTAAGGATTAAATATGCTAAAGGTATTATGTGTTATGAAAGCTACACATCCAGCTTGCCGACTGCCCTCACTGTACAGACGGCCCATTAATGGCAAAGCTTAGTGGCACATACTTCCGCTTACATGGATGCACAAGTATCTCCCGTTCCCGTAGCAGGTGCTCAAACGCCTTCCTCAGCCCTGCCCAGCTCAGTCCTGTGAACCAAGTCATAAGGGCAGCTGACTGTAGAACTATCGGGAGTCAGTGTGTCTGGTACGCATTGTACATTAAAATACAACTATGAGCAAAAAGAACATTAGCTCTGGCACATAATAGACCCATAGTAAGGCTACCATTGTGTCCCAAACTGGAAAATCTTTTTCTATTTACTCATTTTTTAAAAGTAATTCCTTTTACTTATTCTACATCACCTTTTAAAAACTATAAACAGCATTTTAAAAACTTCCATCTGCATCCTATCATATAACTTAAACCCTTAATATTTTAAATTCCGATACCAATTAAACATTAGAAATAATGGTACTCAAAGTCTGATACTACTCTTCATCTAAGAACCACTCCGACCTAACTTAAAGAGAAAGGCTAACTAAATTGAACTTCTTGGTTCTATGCAAAAAGTTTTTACATAGAAAAGTAACCAACTAAAAATCTCACTTAGGTTGCTCTTACCGTAGCCCTGGCTCTACTGCCCTCTGCTGGGTAAACTACTAACTACAACACAAATCAACACAAATCATTCCTGCCTTAAGATACCATGTTCACAAACTCCATGCTCAGTAAGTAACTATGTAAGATGTTATAGAATGGTCCTGGGGGAGGGAGTGGAGAAGAAACCTACGCACTCATGCATTTAACCAGATACCTTTACACACATATATACGTGTCCGGAGTTTAATTTGGAGCACAATACTCAACACCAACAGCATTTTTCAGCACACGGTAGTAGTTAGGACACACCTGACAGAGACAAGTCCCTGACCTGAAGAAGTCTGTAGTCCGGTGATGGGAATAAACTAATAGAAATAGTATAGCAGGTAGCATTAAGGGCCACAAGAAGATATAAGGCAGGGTAAAGGAAGGGGATTCCAGTTTTAAATAAGATAGAGAAAGCTCTCTGAGAAGGTAATATTTAAGTGGGAACTTGAAATAATAAGGAAGCAGACTATGGGAATATCTGGGGAAGAGCATTCTAGACAAAGAGACAAGGAAGGACCCTATGACAGAGTAAGCCTGTTACATACCAGCCACAGCAAAGCAGGGGAGCTGGAGCAAGGTGAGGGGCAGGTGGGAGCACAAGCACACAGACTGTAGGCCACGGTGAGGACCGTGGGGCTCCAGGATGGAATTAGCTCTTAGAAGGCTCTGAGGAGGATGAAGTGACCCCTGTGGGAGATGGAGGAGCCGCAGGAGAGGTGCTGTCAGGAGGGCCACAGCAACGGTCCAAAAGAAATGGAATGATGGTTTGGACGAGAGATCCAGCAGTGGAATTTGGAAGTAGCAGCTAGATTCGAAAGACATCCAAGAATCCATTTCCAAATTCTCCAACAGGTTCACTCTAGGATCTGAGATCGAGACTCAAACTACTAGCTTCTTGACCACTACTTCTCACAACAAACTAAAACATACTAGAATTCTAACATCATATCCAAAGAATGAAAACATGTACAAAATACTTCATTTTACTCACTGGCCATCTACTATTACTTTCAAACAAAATGCTTTTCATTTTGCTTCTCATTGAAAAATACTTCAAGTATAAGTAATTTGAGTTTCCTACTTCATGGAATGGTACGTCTACCACAAGCATCTTTCCTCACATTTAAATTACTCTACCATTTTTTTCCCTAAAGCCTTTCCTCTATCTGTGGTTCCTGCATAAGCCCTCATCCTAACACCCACTAATTTTTTTTCTCCCTTTTGTCCCACTGGTGTAACACAAGAGACTGTGTTTCAGTAAACTAGCTTAACTTCTGGAGAAGAAAAATCAAAATGTGATTAAAGACAGTTTACCAAATTTAATTTCAGTTCTCTAAAAAACTGTGTGAGTTAATCATTGGCTGTCCAAAAGCATTCTTTGTTTCTCTTCCAAGATGATGATGATTCTTCATACATTTCCTGAAAAATAGAACCATTAACAGGTATTCAAAACAGAGTGGCTTAATAAATTGAACTGCATCAGAAAAATTCAACTGCATCAGAATAATTCAGGCAAAGGAATCTAGTTAAATCTGCTACTCTTCCAACAATCCAATAAACATTTTTATGAGACACTGAGAGTAGAAAAATGAATAAACCTGTTCCCTACACTTAAGGACTCTCAATCCAGGGGGAGAAACAGACAGGAAGACTTTAACAAGACAAGGTACAACCGCAGAATGGAATAAACAATTCCATTTGGGACCATGTCAGGAGACAGCCTGAGCAAGGTTAAGCAGGGAAGATGGAAGTAGTAGAAATGCTACGTCAGCATTTCTAAATATGCTTTTCCACAGGCAGATGGGATATTTCCACTAGGTGTGAAATTAAGTGACCACCCACAGAAGTTCTTAAGCAGGTTTGAGCTGTAACCTAGAGACAATTGCTTTGTGTGTGCCCCACCTACCTGCCTACCTATTGCCTAGAACACCAATGATCTCAAAGCACAGGTGGCACTAGAACCCGACAAAAATTGAGATGATACTTAGAAATGAAGGGAATAAGAACCTATCAATCTTTCTTCTCACCCTCCAGTCAGATTCTATTTCTGAGGGACAGAAATCCAAATTCGACTTTCCTTTGAACACCCGTCTATCCTCTCACCCTCTACAGACAGAAAAATAAATAGAAAGCTCAGCTAGACCTCAAAGTATGAAGATGAAAGGATGCCCCAACTCCTGCCCACTCTCTTATTCTGGTAACCTACTTTGTCATCTACTTTCTATCAGCTGGCTGTCCATTCTTTCTCCCTGGTAAGGAAACCTACTGGGGTGCCTGAGCAACTCAAGTGGTTCAGTGTCCAACTCTTGATTTGGGCTCAGGTCATGATCCCAGGGTCATGGGATCAAGTCCCACGTCAGGTTCCACACTGAGCCTGGAGCCTGCTTAAGAGTCTCTCTTGGGGCACCTGGGTGGCTCAGCAGGTTAAGCAACCAATTCTTGATTTCAGCTCAGGTCATGCTCTCATGGATTGTGAAATGGAGTCCCGCATCGGGCTCTGTGCTGACAGTCCAGAGCCTGCTTAGGATTCTCTCTCTCCTTCTCTGCCCGCCCCCCCCCCTGGGCACGTGCACACGCTCACATAGCTCTCTCTCTCTCAAAATAAACATTTAAAAAAATTAAAAAAAAAAAAAGATTCTCTCTCTCCCTCTGCCCCTCTCCACTACTCACACCCTCTCTCTAAAAAATTAAGTTAAATTAAAATTAATTAAAAAAAAAAGAAAGATACCTCTGCTCCCCAGATTCACAACTCAATGTAGAATGCTCACCCTACCTCACTCTATTCAGGAGACTGCCTCATGTAGTCTATCAAAATGATGGCAGCTTTATTCATAGCAAAGCCACCATATATCTGAGCTTCACAGAGACTGTTTTCTCTCACATATCCTGTCTTCAAATTCCAAATTATCCCCTTAGAAGAACAGGTTTCAGTTTTTATTCAGAAAACATAGTCACTGGACTTCATAGGCCCTGTGTTAGAGTCCAATTTGCTCATCTCCATCACTCCTAGTAGGCTCCTAGGAAAGACACACACTGGCCCTCTGATCTGAGAAGTTAATTCATTCCTCAGCTTTGCTATCCAGCCTAAATGCTGTGGGCAATTCTAGACTCTTAAATGAAATTACAAATTTGAGAGTTCAGAACAACCCCACTGTTACTGTTACTACACCATGGAAGAAATTAAGGAGTTGGGTCTATTCATCCCTTCAGAATGTCCTCTTTAACCAAAGATTTGCTCTTACTGATTGGGTTGATGTGTTGATAGAAAATAAGCTAGACTTTCCTATTTATGTTTGAAAATCCACTCACTATGCATTTTTCTGAAGAGGAAATACCCCACTCCTTTTTCCTAAAAAGAAATTCGAGAATGTTACTTGCTCTTTTGCCTTGAGACATCTCTGTTTTAGCTATTGCTAAATAGCCGTGCATTATCCCCACTCTCCACAAGACTAATTCAAGGGAATTCTAATCCAAAGTAAATGAATTAATATATGAACCAATGGAACAGTCATGACAAGGAATTCTAATTGTTACCATCTATTGAGGCCTCTTCTTCATCATGCATTCTTTGGGGCATGTACTTTTCAAGTTTAACAAACCTTGGAAAGGAGATGTTACATAAATACCCTATTTCAGGTAAACAAAACATGATTCTTACAGAGTCAGGGAAGACCCATGAATACAAGTTCTATATGTAATTTTATTCCTTATCTCTTAAACAATTTGTGAGAAAAACCATGTCCAAATGGCAAAATTAGATATTTTCTTACCTTTTTCCATATGGGCACCTTGGCTTTTAAAGTATCAATGGCATAGCTCACAGCTTCAAGGGATGAAGCCCTATGGGCCGAGGACACAGCAATGATAATGCTTGCTTCTGACACTGGAACTAAGCTTTAACAAAATGAAGAAGAAAAATTGCCATCTCTTCTGAATCTACATATTAATGGATATTAAACATGAAAATAAAAATTCCAGAAAAGCTTTCCTACAACTAAATATCCAGTTCTACTTTAAACTTCCAGGTTAATTAAAAAACAGTAATTTATCCCATTTGCACTCAGCAGAGGGGATGCCGAGGTTGTGGCAAATTTGTTAGCATATTAAACAGAAACAAATATTAAAGAATAGAATTGATAAAATTATAGCTTTTAAAAACAAAATAACTAATATGTCAGAATGGAGTCTCAATTGCTGGGTTCTTTTTAAAGCCTGGAACTCCACTCTTCTTAGTGGTAGAAAAAGGCAATTAATTTAATAACCTTCAAAGGCACTACATTAAAAAAAAATCTATTAACGGACTTATCATACAAATAGAGTCCAGACTATAAAACAATTCTTAAAAGTCCTCAAGGACTTTAGCACACATCAGCCCAGGCCTTCCATGGCTGCACAGAGCCTTTTAGAGTTTGGCACATTTGGATTTTGTTTTAGCATCAGGAACTCTCCAAATGTTACAATGTAATGAACAGCCATTGAGGCGCTGTCCATTGGCTGCCAGAATAATACACAAACCTTCCTTTAATGATAATAGAGGATTCCGATGGAAGATTGCAGAACCAAAATCAGTACAACGATGGAAAACAATTGCAATTAACTTTTTAATTGCTAAAGGAAATCATACCCAAGTCTATGAAACACTGCTATGTGTTTGACTGGCCATTTCTGCCTAATGTCACTACAGATTTTTCTGATTTCATTTTCTGCCATTGGTAGATATGCTTCATATTCCAGGCTAATGACTTTTTTCCCTTCAAAGTTATTTCTTGTAGTCCCTAAAAAAATAGAAAAAGAAAAATCTTAAAGGTTTTCCTTACAATAGCAATAACACATTAATAGAAAAAAGGATTACTTCAGCAGCATACCAATTTGCCTAAAATTGGTTTCAAATTTTCTAAAAACAAACATTTGGTTAGAAAACCAAAAAATAATTATCACAAAGATAAGGAAATACAATGTCACTAATGAGGCAAGTGTATAGAAAATACTCATAGGACAAACCAGGATGGGAAACATTAGGCTCCCAGGACTATCATTAAGTTAGTATCATCACCATTTTTCCCCTCAATATTTGGAAAATACAGAATTCTCCCTGCTAATAATGACTTTTATCCTACTCTTTTAATGCCTTTAACATAGGTTAGTTTGAAATGTAATAAAACAAAATAAGAACTAAAAAAATTTCTACCTACCATAGGTAATCTTGGCTTACTGCTCTTAGATCTTAAGATCCTCTATTAACACGGAATATGGGCAAAACTTGCTGATTTCTATTGTCTTATGCAGTTAACAGATACTGTGAAAAATTACAACTCACCTACAAACAAAGATACTGCACCACAGAGTGGAGAAACCACCAACTGTGAGACTTCATCGATGGAGAGTTTCTCAGCAGTAAATTTTATTATATCTTTAGATTTCTCTTCAGTTTCATTCATATCTTTCCTGGAAGATATTAATAAACCTTAACATTGGTACTACAGGCAAAACACCCAACTTACAGACTGTGTATCAATTTATATTTTTTGTACATTAGATGTGATGGAAGGTATGGTTTGGTGTGAATAATAAAAATAAGCAAGTGTAAAATTTTTTAGAAAAACTCAACATATTTATAAATGTCCCTCACAAATCGAGCAGGATATAAAAAAGGAATTTACCATTAATGTGATCACTTAAATGTAATCTCTCTCATATGCCACTTTATTCCAAATTCTGGAATTTCTACTGTTATCTCCTATCATGGTATAGGTCAGACATCAACACCTTATCCACACACACATCACCTCTAACCACTACATTACCATGCACTGCACCTAGAACTGGTTTTTTCTTTATCCGAAAAGGAGAGAGGGAGAACAGAAACAATGGTGACTCCACAGGAACTCGGTTCATTTCATAACCGGGCATAATCCCAGTTAAGTAACTGAGGAAATAAGGAAATGAACTGTGTGCCTATCACCAGATGTCCTACAAAGTCCTTTGCCATGCATTTCTCATTTCATTTATCAAGCACCTATTACATACTAAGTGACTAACCCCACGCACTAGACAAGGACCAGGGAAAAAAAGACCTGGCTCCTGCCCTTAGGGCACCTATATGGGAATGGGAGAAACAAAGCAATAAACAAAAATTATAAATAGGGGTAACATAAAAATAAACAGGGTTCTGAGACAGAGCATGGGTGCTGGGGAAGCGGCTATTTAAGAGGGTCAGAGAAAGCCTTTCTGAAGACAGAATACTGAGAGGTGAGACCTGAAAGAAAGCCTGTAAAGAAACAGGGGAACCGGCCCCTAGGCAGACACAGAGGGAATGGCAAACAAAGGCTCCAGACCTGCAGGGAGGCTAGAGCTCAGGGTGCAAGGGAGAGAACAGATGGGCTGAGGGTGGGCACACAGGCCAGACCTTGCAGGATGAGGAGTCTGGACATAATCATAAATCCTGTGGGATTTCATTCACATTGAAAGACAAGAGTAAGAAGGCTCAGGGGAGTTAAGCACTCCCTCACGGTGATTCCAACCAAGGAATCCCAATAAATCCAGTGTCCTCTTCCCTATACTTCCAGCTACTGGAAAGAGAAAAGCACAAATATTCACACATTCCAATTCCACAGGGTTCTAGGATATTTCAACCTTCTGTACATAGCACCTGAGCTTCATACAGTAACATATATAACCTGAACATACATGGTCTATGAACCTCAAACCAGACCAAATTCCTACCACTTTGATTCTGTAAGGACATGGATTCTAAAACCACATGTTAGGGAGGGGATCCAACATGGCAGAGTAGTAGGGGGACCCAAAGTTCCCTTGTCTCTCAAACACAGCAGTGTTGAGGCCAAAGGACTTTGAATTCCAAGAGTCCAGGCTGCAGAACGACAAAGACATCTCCAGGGACCCACAGGGACAACCTGGCAGGCCACAGATGCATGATTGCAAACTGGGAAAGATAAAACGGGCCACACAGGCATGGAAGGGGAGGGATCCCCTTCTGCGGAGAGACAAAGGGAAGAGAAAGAGAGGCTGGGAAAGCGTAGGACTGTATCTGGACAAGAAAAAAACCACGGACCTGGACAGAGAAAGATCTAATCTCTAACTATGGGGCTTTCTCTGGACTGGGGCCAGCTGTCCAGTTCGCGCATCTGGGGAAGAGAGGAGCCAGCCCTGGGCTCGGTAACTACTTCAGAGGCACAGTCCGCAGTGGGAGAAAGCAATTCCTTTCCTGGAGTGCTGTGAGAAGAAGGTATATAAGTGTTCAAAGGACAAAGACTGCCTGCGTCCACCAGCCAGAAACCATATATCAGTGGCGCAGAGGGGCACTTCCCCGGGACCTTTAAGACATAGGGGTTTAAGTCCCAGCCAAGTGTCAGGGAGGCGCGGGAGGCAGCGGAGCAGGACAAACCGAGTGCACAGCACTGTGAGGCGGCACAGCGTGGCTCTTCCCCAGAACCAGAGCGCACAGAGCAGGACTCTTTAAGACATAGGGGTTTAAATCCCAGCCGAGCGCCAGGGAGGACAAACCGCCTCTTTTTCGCCCGCATCACAGTGAGGACCATCTGAACAGAGTGGTTTGGGACATCCAGTCCATGAGGGAGAGACACTGGGGGGTAGCCAATTTTCTCCCCATCACCAACAAGGTGGGGTTTCAGGAATTGGACACTGGGTCCACAGTGGAGGTGGGACTCGCTTACACCAAACCACACCTGCCGCTCCTGGTTAACTGCCTATCTACTGGAGCAGGACTGATGCTAATGAACCAGACAGCCCCTCCTCCAGAGCAGAACTGCCACCAGTTCAAGACACCCAGCGGTTTTGCAATGCCTAATTTTTGGGCAATTCTTATTATGTACATTTTTCAATTTTATTTATTTAATTTTCTTCCTTTTCTCCTTCTTATTTCTTTCCTCCTCTAGTCTGGTTATTCTGGCTATTGGATTAAGGAGACATATTTAATCTATTCTTGTTATACCTGTTCTATATCTCCTTTATTTTCCTCTCTCTCTAGATTAAGCCCTAGAGTTTCTCTGCCTGCTCAATCTTCTTTTCTTTTCCCCCCACCCCTGTAATTTCTCTCTTTGTATGGGATAAGGCCTCTTTATCAACAATGCCTCCACCCTGATGTTTTGCTGTAGCTGGTGTTTTTTGTTTTTTTGTTGTTTGTTTGTTTTCTTTTCCAGGGCTACTTCAATGAACAAATCAAAGCACACCTGGTAGAGGGTCCAAAGCATCACTATGAGTAGGGAGATAAAGCAACCAGAGTCACAACAACAGAGGGCAAGTAACACACTCCAAAAAACACCTCCTAGAGGGCTAGGTCCTGGACAGTCTTTAATATATAAGTGCTCACAGGTGCAGGACACATAATAAGCTTTTCAAATGCATAAGGGACAGAAAACTAGCCAAATGATGAAATGGAAGAATTTGCCTCAAAAGAATTCCAGGAAGAAATGACAGCTAAAGAATTGATCAAAACAGATATAAATAATATAACAAAAATTTAGAAAAGAATTTAGAGTAACAGTAATAAGATGAATCGCTGGGCTTGAAAAAAAGCATAGAAGACAGCAGAGAATCTACTGCTGCAGAGATCAAGGAACTAAAAAATAGTCATGATCAATTAAAAAATGCTGTAAATGAGGTGCAAAATAAATTAGAGGTAGTGGTGACAGCAGATTGAAGAGGAAGAGAGGAAAATAAGTGAAATAAAAGATAAAATAATGGAAAATGATGAAGCTAAAAAAAAGAAAGATAAAGGAATTCTGGACCATGAGAGGAGAATTAGAGATCTAAGTGACTCAATGAAATATAATAATATCCCTATCATAGGAGTTCCAGAAGAAGAAGAGAGAGAGAAAGGGGCTGAAGGTATATTTGAACCAATAATAGCTGAGAACTTCCCCAATCTGGGGAAGGAAACAGACACTGAAATCCAGGAGGCACAAAGAACTCCCTTCAGAGATAATTTGAATCGATCTTCTGGACGACATACCACAGTGAAACTGGCAAAATACAAGGATAAAGAGAGAATTCTGAAAGCAGCGAGGGAGAAATGGGCCTTAACCTATAAAGGTAGACACATAAGGGTAGTAAGTAGCAGACCTATCTACCGAAATTTGGCAGGCCAGAAAGGAATGGCAGGAAATTTTCAATGTGCTAAATAGGAAAAACATGCAGCCAAGAATCCAGGAGGCCTGTCATTCAGAATAGAAGGAGAGATAAAGGTTTTCCCAGACAAACAAAAAACTGAAGGATTCATCACCACTGAACCAGCCCTACAAGAGATCCTAAGGGGAACTCTGTGAGTGGAATGTTGCAAAGACCACAAAGGACCAGAGACATTACTACAAGTATAAAACCTAAATGGATTAACTCTAGGTCAATTCTTGTTAATGAGATATATTCTCCCTTTTCTCCTTCTTATCGCGTCCCTCCTCTAGGCTGGTTACTCTGGTTATTGGTTTGCTTACACAGACATATTTAATCCATCCTCTTCAAGCATGTTCTACACCTCCTTCTTTACTTTCCTTTCTCTCTCTCTCTCTGGAGTAATCAGGCCATACAGTTTCTCTGGGTAACATTATCTTCATTTCTCTCACCTCGCCTCCTTCTGTATTTTTTTTTTTCTCTCTCTCTGCATTAAGCCTTTTAGTCTCTCTGCCTGGTCAATGTTCATTTTCTCTTTCTCCCCACCCCTGTCATTTCTCTTTTGAATATGCTCTTCCATCAGCACTGCCTCCACCCTGCTCTTTATTTGTAGCTGGGGTTTCTGGTTTTATACTTCTAGACCATCTTTTGGGTTTTTCTGGGTTTTTTTTTTGTTTTTGTCTCTTTGCTTGTTTGTTTTGTTTGTTCATTTGCATGTTTTCATTCCCTGTTTGTTTGTATGTTTTCCTTTCCAGGGCTACGTTAAGGAACAAACCAAAAGCACACATGGTGGAGAGTCCAAAACTTCACTACAAGTAAGGAAATAACATAACCAAAGTCACAACAAGAGAGACCAAGTGACACTCTTCAAAAAACACCTCCTTAATGGCCAGGCCCTAGACAGTGTATGAGCCTCCTTTAATACAGCAGTACTCGCAGGTACAGAGTGCATAACAAGCTTTCAAAACTTCCAAGAGACAGAAAGCTAGCCAAAATGATGAAATGGAAGAACTCTCCTCAAAAGAAATTCTAGGAAGAAGTGACAGCTAAAGAATTGATCAAAAGAGATATAAGCAACATAACTGAACAAGAATTTAGAATAATAGTCATAAAATTAATCACTGGGCTTGAAAAAGGCACAGAAGAAAGCAGAGAATCCTTGCTGCAAAGATCAAGGATCTTAAAAATAGTTAAAATGAATTAAAAGATGCTATAAATGAGGTGCAAAATAAAATGGAGGTGCAGCCACAGCGTGGAGTGAAGAGGCAGAGGGGAGAACAGGTGAATTAAAAGATAAAATATGGAAAAAGAGGAAGCTGAGAAAAAGAGATATAAAATGATCCAGGAGCACGAAAGGAGAATTCAAGAACTGAGTGATGCAATCAAATAGAACAATAGCCATACCATAGGAGTTCCATAAGAAAAAGAAAGAGAGAAAGAGGCGAAGTGGTACTTGAACAAATCATAGCTGAGAACTTCCCCAAGCTGGGGAAGGAAACAGACATTGAAATACAAGAGGCACAAAGAACTTCCCTCAGACATAACTTGAATCGATCTTCTGAATGACATATCATAGTGAAACTGGCAAAATACAAGGATAAAGAGAGAATTCTGAAAGCAGCTATGGAGAAACAGCCTTAACATACAAAGGTAGACACATAAGGGTAGTAGCAGATCTATCTACTGAAACTTGGCAGGCCAGAAAGGAATGGCAGGAAATCTTCAATGTGATGAACAGGAAAAATATGCAGTCAAGAATCCTTTATCCAGCAAGCCTGTCCTTCAGAATAGAAGGAGAAATAAAGGTTTTCCCAAACAAACAAAAACTGAAGGAATCCATCACCACCGAACCAGCCCTACAAAAGATCCTAAGGGGACTCTATGACGGCAATGTTGCAAGGAACACATGTACCAGAGACATCACTACAAACATGAATCCTACAGAGAAAACTAAACCCATATTTTTCAATAACACTGAATATAAATGGACTAACTGTTCCAATCAAAAGACACAGGGTATCAGAATGGATAAAAAAAACAAGACCCATCTATTTGCTTTCTACAAGAGACTCATTTTAAACCTGAGGACACCTTCAGATTGAAAGTGAGGGGATGGAGAAATGTCTATCATGCTACAGGAAGTCAAAAAAAGCTGAAGTAGCCATACTTACATCAGACAAACTGGACTTTAAAGTAAAGGCAGTAACAAGAGATGAAGAAGGGCATTATATAATAATTACAGGGTCTATCCATCAGGAAGAGCTAACAATTATAAATGTCTATGCACTGAATTCGGGAAGAACCCAAATATATAAAACAATTAATCACAAACATAAGCAATCTTACTGATAAGAATGCTAACTGCAGGGGATTTTAATACTCCACTTACAGCAATGGACAGATCAACTAGAGAGAAAATCACTAAAGAAACAATGGCCCTGAAGGACACATTGGACTAGATGGACTTGACAGACATATTCAGAATTCTACATCCCAAAGCTATGGAATTCACTTTCTTCTCAAGTACACATTGTACATTCTCCAAGATAGATCACATACTGGGTCACAAAACAGCCCTCAATAAATATAAAAGAATTGAGATCATACCATGAACACTATCAGATCACAATGCTATGAAACTTGAAATCAACCACAGGAAAAAGTCTGGAAAACCTCCAAAAGCATGGAGCTTATAGAACACCCTACTAAAGAACGAACAGGTCAACCAGACAATTAGAGAAAAAATTTAAAAATATATGCAAACAAATGAAAATGAAAATAAAACAATCCAAACTCTTTGGAATGCAGCAAAGGCAGCCCTAAGAGGAAAATACATTGCAATCCAGTCCTATCTTCAGAAACTAGAAAAAGTGCAAATACAAAATCTAACAGTGTACCTAAAGGAGCTAGAAGCAGAACAGCAAAGACACCCCAAACCCAGCAAAAGAAGAGAAATAATAAAGATCAGGGCAGAAATAAACAATATAGAATCAAAAAAAAAAAAAAAAAAAAAAAACCAGTACAACAGATCAATGAAACCAAAAGTTGGTTTTTTGAGAAAATAAACAAAATTGATGAACCTCTAGCCAGGCTTCTCAAAAAGAAGAGAGAAAGGACTCAATTGGTTAAAATCATGAATGAAAATGGATTTATTACAACCAATCCCTCAGAAATACAAGAAATTCCCTCAGGGAATACTATGAAAAATTATATGCCAACAAACTGGACAACCTAGAAGAAATGGACAAATTCCTAAACACTACACACTACCAAAACTCAAATGGGAAGAAATAGAAAATTTGAACAGATCCATAACTAGTGAAGAAATTGAATCAGTTATCAAAAATCTCCCAACAAATAAGAGCCCTGGGCCAGATGGCTTCTCTGGGGAATTCTACCAGAGTTTATTTAAAGCAGAGTTAATAACCATTCTCCTCAAGCTGTTCCAAAAATTAGAAACGGAAGGAAAACTTCCAAACTCATTCTACGAAGCCAGCATCACGTTGATTCCCAAACCAGACAGAGATCCAGCAAAAAAAAAAAAAAAAAGAACTACAGGCCAATATCCCTGATGAATATGGATGCAAAAATCCTCAACAAGATACGAGCAAATCGAATTCGACAGCATATGAAAAGAATTATTCACCATGATCAAATGGGATTCATTCCTGGGCTGCAGGGCTGGTTCAATATTCGCAAATCAATGTGATACATCACATTAACAAAAAAAAAGATAAGAACCCTATGATTCTGTTAACAGATACAGAAAAGCATTTGGCAAAATACAGCATCCTTTCTTATTAAAACCCTCAAGAACGTCGGGATAGAAGGAACTTACTTAAATATCATAAAAGCCATATATGAAAAGCCGACAGCTAATATCATCCTCAATGGGGAAAAACTGAGAACTTTCCCTGAGATCAGAAAACGACAGGGATGTCTACTCTCACCACTATTGTTTAACATAGTGTTGGAAGTCCTAGCATCAGCATTCAGACAACAAAATGAAATAAAAGGCATCAAAATTGGCAAAGATGAAGTCAAACTTTCACTTTTTGCAGATGACATGATACTCTACATGGAAAACTCGACAGACTCTACCAAAAGTCTGCTAGAACTAATCCATGAATTCAGCAAAGTTGCAGGGTACAAAATCAATGTACAGAAATCGGTTGCATTTTTATACTCCAATAATGAAGCAACTGAAAGAGAAATCAAGAAACTGATCCCATTCACAATGGCACCAAAAACCATACAATACCTAGGAATAAACCTAACCAAAGATGTAAAAGACCTGTATGCTGAAAAGTATAGAAAAGTTATGAAAGAAATTGAAGAAGACACAAAGGAATGGAAAAACATTTCATGCTCATGGATTGGGAGAATAAATATTGTTAAAATGTCAATACTACCCAAAGCAATCTACACATTCAATGCAATCCCAATCAAAATTGCACCAGCGTTCTTCTCAAAGCTAGAACAAACAATCCTAAAATTTGTATGGAACCACAAAAGACCCCGAATAGCCAAAGTACTATGGAAGAAGAAAACCAAAGCAAGAGGTAACACAATCGCAGACTTCAGCCTCTACTACAAATCTGTAATCACTAAGACAGTACGGTACTGGCACAAAGAGAGACACATAGACCAATGGAACAGAATAGAGAACCCAGAACTGGACCCACAAATGTATGGCCAACTAATCTCTGACAAAGCAGGAAAGAGTATCCAATGGAAAAAAGACAGCCTCTTTAGCAAATGGTGCTGGGAAAACTGGACAGCAACATGCAGAAGAATGAAACTGACCACTATCATACACCATACACAAAAATAAACTCAAAATGGATGAAAGACCTAAATGTGAGACAGGAAACCATCAGAATCCTAGAGGAGAAAACAAGGCAACAACCTCTTTGACCTCGGCTGTACCAACTTCATACTTGAGGCATCTCCAAAGGAAAGGGAATTAAAAGCAAAAATAATTATTTGGACCTCATCAAAGTAACCTCTGCCCTGCAAAGGAAACAATCAACAAAACTAAAAGGTAACTGACAGAATTGGAAAAGATATTTGCAAATGACATATCAGATAAAGGGTTAAGTATCCAAAATCTATAAAGAGCTTACCAAACTCCTGAAAAACAAATAATCCAGTGAAGAAATGGGCAGAAGACATGAACAGACACTTCTCCAAAGAAGACATCCAGATGGCCAATAGACACTTGAAAAGATGCTCAATGTCACTCATCATCATGGAAATACAAATCAAAACCACACTGATATACCACCTCACACCAGTCAGAGTGGATAAAATTAACAACTCAGGAAAAAACAGTTGCTGGCAAGGATGTGGAGAAATGGGAACCCTCTTACACTGTTGGTGGGAATGGAAACTGGTGTAGCCACTCGGAAAACAGTGTGGAGGTGCCTCAAAAAATTAAAAATAGAACTACCTTACAACCTAGCAATAGCACTGCTAGGAATTTATCCAAAGGATACAGGAGTGCTGATTCATAGGGGTACATGTACCCCAATGTTTATAACAGCGTTCTCAGCAATAGCCAAATTATGTAAAGAGCCCAAATGTCCATCCACTGATGAATAAAGATGTGGTTTATATATACAATGGAATACTACTTGGCAATGAGAAAGAATGAAATCATGCCATTTACAGCAACGTGCATGGAACTGGAAGGTATTATGCTGAGTGAAATAAGTCAGTCAGAGAAAGACAGATATTGTATGTTTTCACTAATATGTGGATCTTGAGAAACTGAACAGAAGACCATGTGGGAAGAAATGGGGGAAAAATTAGTTACAGAGATGGAGGGACTCCCTCTTATACAAACTGTAAGAGACTCTTAAATACAGAGAACTGAGGGTTGATGGGGGAGAGGGGAAAATGGGAGATGGGCGTTGAGGAGGGCACTTGTTGGGATGAGCACTGGGTGTTGTGTGTTAAGCAATGAATCAAGGGAATGTACCCCAAAAACCAAGAGCACACTTTACACACTGTATGTTAGCCAATTTGACAGTAAGTTATCTTTAAAAAATAAATAAAACGACATGTTACAAATCCTGTCAAACAACACCTTCAAGCAACACACAATGCTGTTGAGTAATCTTCCTAATCTTTCCAAAGAACACCCCAGTCATCTCTCTCTCTTACACACACACACACACACACACACACACACACACACACACACAGTTTAATGGCAGCACACTGTTTTCTGAATAAATTCTAAACTCTGAAAAATGGCATTTTTCTCGGAAATCATGGTAGTGATATGTTGACCAGTTGACCAAGTAAAACTGAGATACAGATCTATCAAGAAATTCCATTATTTTCAAATAGTAGGACTAAGAAAGATACAGTCTTTATCAGTATCATGGGAAATTTGCTTTGCAATATATATTCCTCACTTTTTGGGGCACTGCCCTCCAGCAGAGTGGAGAAAAAAACAGGTGAAAAAAAATAAACTGGCATCCTTGGTATGCTCCTTTCTTTAATGAAACCAAGGTTTTGCCATTGAGTGTAGTATTTACTCTTGATTCTGGAGAAAAGCCCTATCAAATCAAGAAAGTTTTCTTTCATTCCTAACTCGCCAAAACTCTTTAATTGGAGATAATCATTAATTTCTACATTATTTGAAAAGATGGCAAGACACCATGGGTCCCAGAGCCACCTGCAACACTACTATCATAATAAAGCTATTTCTCTCTACCTGGAAAATGGTAAGCTTTCTTGTTAAGCATAGTGATCTTTCCCTTCCTGGCTATGCAATTTTTCTACATTTCTCTGTGCCCAGGAAAGCTATTTTCCTGGATTAATAAGTGTCTTTGTGAAAAAGGACAGGGAATCAATAATCTGAACTCAAATGTTGGTTCTGCCGCCTATTCGCTACATGAGCGTAGGCGAGTTTTTTTTTTTTAACTTCTCCGAATTTGTTTTCCTTCCTGCAAATTGGGAATATTAATACTCTAGCACCCAGCACTGTGCCTGACACATAATAAAATTTCCATAAATCAGCTGAAGTCGACAGAATGAACACATCAAACTGACATTACATTAAACTGCTTACAAGAGAAGAGATGCAGAGATGAAAGGCAGGTTTGCACAGGACTGTCTGCACCAACTCTGTATTGGTGCAGACAGACTTACCAAGTTAAGTTACCAAGTTTTACAGCTAAAAGCTGTATACAAGTTTTCATACATGTGATCCTTCTCCACAAGATTGGTTAAGAAAAACATACCTCACACACCCGAGTGGCTCAAGAGCACTACCCTCCACTAATGGGGGGGATAATGGCAATTTCGTCTCCTGACTGAAGCTGGAGGAGTTGATCTCCAAGCTCGACATATTCTTGACGGACAGCAAATATCACCTGATTTCTGACATCAGCCAATCTGAAGGGGAAAAAGTGTAATTGGAAGTATCAATGCGGTGTTAGATCTCAAATCTCTGCAGCTGCAACTAAAATGGAGGTTATGTTATGTGTCTTGGGAAGTTAAACAAACCCCCCCTCTCCCCAAAACACTGGACTAGACAACATTCAGACCAGGTCAAAGAGAGAGAGAAAAAAAAAGAACTTTCCTAATCAGTACATGTCCTCCCTAGGACATCTTCTGAGTATACAAGTATACTACGTGTATCTCAGAATTTTCCTACAAGACCAGGTGTCTCTCAATAAGTGAAAAGTTAAAAGTAAACCAGAACAGAAGCCCCACCTCATTTCAATGATTATCAGGACACTTTCAGAGCAACTTAAAAGATATGAAATCAAGAAGTAGTTTTCTCTTATAAACCCACATTTTGGAATATCTTTTACATTGCACTAAGACTTCCCAGTTAAAAATTTATACAGACTTAAATGACAAAATGTTCCTAGAACACCTTCAATTAAGGCATAATTACACTTTGTTGCAAAAAGAACTTGATGTAGGAACAACAGCAGTAAATTACAGATTCTCAAGAACCAGGAAAAATCAAATCTTACAAAAACTCAAATTCGACAGTAGCTAAGGTCTGTGTTCTTTCATTTTTCTTTTAATCTTAGAAATTTCTACTTTGAGTCCTCTAAAGAAGGGGCAGGACATAAAATTTAAAGCACAGGTTTTCAACCTAATTTGTAACAATTTCATTTAAATGTTATAAAAATGCAAAATCCACATTTTCAGTATTTTGTAAATTATATAAGCAAATATAATCATGTCCCTTTGGCAGTATTCCAGCTCACTGTGGAATTTTTAGTAAAATATCTTTAACCTCCTTTAAGAAATTATGCAATTTTAGATACCAGAATTTAAGTTTTTAGGAGTAGTTCCCGAAAAATACAACTATTGACCCTTTTTGAGTTAAGAATAGAAATAAAAATTAGCTTTTTTTCTCTAATCATTTACTCATTTTAAAATATTTAAAAAGTGTTAATCATATGCATTCTCAAAATTTTAACTACCCAGGATGTCGCGCTTCTATCTCATTCCACAGCTGCAATGCTTTTATTTCTTGTGGCACAGAAATGGTCTCAGAGCGAATTCCTGCAATTTCAGCACTTTTTGCAAAATACAACACTTCAACCTGAAAAGGAGAGAAAATGCCTTTAACAATAACCATAACAGACCTTTTCTGTCTCAGTGCAATCTGTTGTTTTCCAAGTACTGGGATCAAAGACAAATTTTGAGTTAGAGAAAATTAAATCATCCATAAAAATGTTAGTATAACTACATTTTGAAAACTCTTTCTGTTTGAAACACAATTCAGACTGATTTCCAGGTGCTTTTTAGTTTTATGAATGCAAGCTTGCCACAACTAAAACCCTAACGGTATCTTCTTAGAAACCATTAAGTTGGTCTTTATTCGACATGAAATTATAGCACCTTTTATAAACTCTTAAGGAGTGAACAGATGTCTCAGTCTAGAGATAAATTACACTAACAAAAATAAGAGAGACGTCTTTCATAGCGGTCACAGGGCCTTTGATTCAAGTCCACATTACATTGACCCCAGCTGCCAAGGATTAAGTTATGCAACATACAAACCCGGACATTTGTAAAAACAGGTGTGTTTGCAATACAAGATAAATTGGTATTTCCTAGGACAAACCTATGCCATAGCCTGGTATCTCAGAAATCTGGCCAAGTAAAAAAACCCACCTGTTCCGCGGTCAAGATTTTTCTCTACGAAATAATCAGAGGCTTGCAAATGCTTATATGAAGCACCTTTTTTCCCCAAGAATTCTTAGTTAAATGCATTTTTAACTTAAAAACCGTCTTCGCCAAAACGTATAATCTGAGAAGCATGGGGGCAAAGGTTCCGAGGCAGAAAACTTGACCTTCGTTAGGGCAGCCGAAGCAAAGCTTCCGAAGCCCGGCGGGGCCACATTGGTGGTAGTGGGAGCGGCCCTGGACGTAAGATTCGACCAAAGTGGCTTCGGTGGGGACCCGGCTGAGCAGGGCCGGGTCTCTGAAGGGAAAGAAAGGGGGTACATACATCTGAGAGAGCGCTCCACCCTTACCTGGCACCGCAACACCATCCCGCCCGGATTCCCTGGTCGGGTATCCCGGCCGCGGAGGCGGAGCGAGGTCGACTGAGAGCGCAGGCGCAACCTGGCTCTTTCCGCACCCACAGGGCATGCGCAAAACTATCCCTGCGCTGCTGTTCTCCTTGCTGGGTCCGGGCCGCGGAGTGCTGAACGAAAAGCTCAGTTGTCACTCGCTAGTGGAGAGCGGTGGCGAGCTTCAGCTGCAGGTATCACCAAGTGGGGGAAGAGCTGGCCGTTCAAACCCATCTTCTTAGACACCGGGGAGCAGACACGGGACTCTCCTGGACACTTGTCACCTGCATTATGGAAGTTAGGCTTTCATACTCACTCACCTGTAGGTTTGTCTTTGACATTTGTTATCTACCCCGACATCCGGGATAAGATTAATGTCCCTTAAAGGCATAGCATTTAGTTTACCAGAGTATTCGAACTGTATCAGACTTAAACTTTTCCGGTTTACTGGCCGCTCAGTAATTTGTCCAATTGCTATCTATCCATTCAGCCTTTCCTTTTTTTTTTTTTTTTTTTAAATCAACAATCTCTATTTTAAATAGCTTAACATAGTTTTCTGGATATAAGCTAGGCGCCTGTCCCCGTGGAACTCACAGTGCTGGATGTGAGACAGTCATAAACCATTAAGGGAACTCAGTGTACCAAATGTAATACTAGGGGGTGCATGTAACATTTCATGGGGATGGAAAGGGGAAAGTGGCTGGTCACCTGAGAAATGTACTCTAGGAAATCTTCACGAAGGCATGCTTGAGCTAAATCAACTAGAATGAGTAGCAGCGAATGGCAGAGGAAGTGAGGGAATTTCACTAACTTGTGCCAAGCCAGAGGGATATAAAGCAGCATCATGAGGTCATAGAAAGACAAACAGTTGACAAGGTGGATATGCCCCCTGCAAGCAAGTATTGAAAATGAGGCTGGAGATACCGGGTTGTAGTCCACAACAGGAAAAATTAACAAGAACTAACACCAACATATATTCCTATAAAGGTGCTAAACATAGGAAAACAGGGGAATGACTTCAAGGGCCCTAGACTTCTCTAGGAGATCTAATGCCAGAGGATGGTACTATATCCAAAAGAGGCTGAGAATAAAATCATAACTTGAAATGTTACATAGAGCCAAGTGGATGTTGTAAAAGGCCAAAGCCTAATACTCCTAAATCTGCAAAAACTCAAAAAATACAATATCCAAGAGCCATTCTTATAAAGTCTCAGGCAGAAATCCAAACAAGAGACTAATCAAACTAAAAACTCAGTATTAAGTTAACAGTAAATATGAAGCAATTGAAAATGAGATTTTAATCCATTTAAATTTTTATTAATCAGGGGTGCCTGGGTGGCTCAGTCGGTTAAGTGACCGACTTCTGCTCAAGTCATGATCTCATGGTTCATGAGTTCAAGCCCTGCATCGGGCTCTGTGCTGACAGCTCAAAGGCTGGAGCCTCTTTCCGATTTTGTGTCTCCCTCTCTCTCTGCCCCTCCCCTGCTGGCGCTCTGTCTCTCTTGTCTCTCAAAAATAAATAAACATTTTAAAAAAAATTGTTACTAAACAAAGAGATCAATTGTGAGATATTAAGGTTATGGAATAAAATGTAAATAACATTGACATAATAAAAAAAAGTTATAGAAACTGCCCAAAACTGGGCAGTAGTTAAAAAATATCGCTTCAAGACTCAATATTTTTCATAATTTTGTTTCTTAATTTTAGAAGGATCTTTTAGGAGCAGTTGTATCTTGTGAATAAATAATAATGGTTTGTAATTCCTTCAGTTTCACTTCAGTTATTTTGTTGTTAAATTCAAGTAAAAATAAAAATCTAACAAAAATAATACATAGTATCATTGTATTTAATGATTATATCTATGTAACTTTAATGCTCAAAGAAAAGGGATGAAATAACATTCACCAAGTGATAATAGTTATTGTATCTGGGTGGTGGAATTATGGATGATTTAAAAAATACTTTCGCTTTCTTCTTTGTAAGTTTCTATGTTGCTTGATTTTTAGAGGTAATATGGTTATTCTATAAATATTTATTGAATGCTTATTGTTATTTAAGCACCGGGGACACATCTGTGAATGATAAAATTAAAGTCTTTGCCTCCTGGAGCTTACATTCTAGTTAGGAAAAGACTGTATGTAAAAAAACAAGTAAGGACAGTTTGTGATGAATGCTTACAAGGAGATGAGTAGTGTGCAGGTTTGTTAGGGTCAGAGTGGAATGAGCATCACCTGACCTGAGCTGAGACCTGAAGGATGAGAGGAGCCAGCCTTGTGCAGTGCTGGGGAATAAAGCAACCTGGCTTTGGGTAGGAAAGGACTTGGCAAGTTTGAATAATAAAAGAGAGGCCAATGTGGCTGAAATGTTAAATGAATGAATTAATTGATAAATGAATGAATGAAATGTTAATGAATGAATGAATGGATGAATCAGAGAGAGAAAGAGAGAGCCTGGTGAGATAATTTTGAAGGGAATAAATGGAACCTGGACATACAGATCTTTGGAGGTCCTGAAAGCCAGTTTGGATTTTTACTTTCAGTGGAAAGCCAAACACAAAGACACACACCCACATGCACACACGCACACACACACACTTTTAAAGATATGATTCTGCATCTGCTCCAAGCCGTTTTGAGGAGCCTGAGCACAAGTAAGTCAAAAAGGAAGCCAATGAAGCCTTATCCATGGACTTTTTAATTATGCGAGATAATAAATTCTTTATTTTTCCCAAGTATTTTCTGTCATAATTTTCAGCTATTAAATACTATCTAGTCCTAGGTATCTGGTCATGTATCTTATCCCATTATCAGGAACTCATGAAATGCTACTTACTTCAGTGACTTTAAACAAGTTGAAGACTATACTCCTATACTATGTTAAAAAAAAATAGAAGGAATAGATTTTCAAGTCTGAGTCCATATGCATGCCCTTATTATTATAAGTGTGGATAAATTTGTGAGAAGTGAAAATACCTGTCTGAGGAAGTTTCAGCTGTGTGGTTTGAGATCTGTAGACACTTAACTAATATCTTTAATATATTTTTGGTGGTATTTGAACTTCTCATTTAAAAATGGATGGGGGAGGGTGCTCCTGGGTGGCTCAGTCAGCTAAGCATCTGACTTCGGCTCAGATCATGATCTTGCAGTTTGTGAGTTCCAGCCCCATGTCCGGCTCTGTGCTGATAGCTCAGAGCCTGGAGTCTGCTTTGGTTTCTGTGTCTCCCTCTCTCTCTTTCTCTCTGCCCCTCCCTTGCTCACACTCTGTGTCTCTCTCTCTCAAAAATAAATAAATATTTAAAAAAATAAATAAAAATGGACAATGCAGGGGCAGGTGGGTGGCTCAGTGGGTTAAGCATCTGACTCTTGGTTTCAGCAAAGGTCATGATCTTATTGTTATTGCTTCGAGCCCCTCGTTGGGCTCTGAACTAGCAGTGCAGAGCCGGGTGGAATTCTCTCACCCTTTCTCTGCACACACCCCTTCCCCCCACTAGCTCACTCTCAAAATAAATAAACACTTTTTTAAAAAATGGATGATGCAGAAGTTATTTTTTGAAAGACTAGTTCAACATAGACTTATCTGGAGTTACTCGTTTTAACAGGTTGCCCAACTAATGGGTGTCTTGCACCTTGTAGGTATGCAAAATATTGTCGATGCAGTTTTGCAATTGAATGAACTTATTTACAACATATCACACTCTTATTGTGTAATTATATTCATTGGTTTTTTTTCAATGAAAACATAAAACCCAGCATACACTATATATACATGGTGTTCATATATGTGTGTGTTCAAATGAAAGTAAAAAATCACGCCCCCTTGTGGTTAGCTATTCCACTTGCAAATCCTTTACATTATAAGCGGAAAATAAATACAAAAGAGCTTTTTTGCAAATGGTCAGCTCTTCACTGAACATATTCTAAAACCAATATACAACCTGTCAGTTTTAGATGGCAGAGGAAAACCATATCTCAAAACTTCATTTGTGCATAATCTAAGATATGCACAACAAATAGTTAAAAGAAAATAGAGAAATACACCACACGGGTTGTTAGGCAAAGAAAAATACAAAGCTCTTTTAAGGAACATGGTGTGGACTCTAGAGAGCTCCTAATACTTTCTTAATGCTCTTTAAGAGGGAAAACTAAGGAAAACAAAAATTTGAAAAATCTTCCTAAAGGGGAGTCAGTGAATCAAAAATCTTTACAAAAATAAGAAGCCCATCCCTTCAGACATTAAAAAAAAAAATACTGATCTGAGGCAGTTGCAGGAGCAGGAAGAGGCTGAGCCCAGAACCCTTAGGTACAGCTCAGAAAAAGTCCTGTCTTAAAGATGCTGAAGAAGAGACACATGTATTAGATACATGTGAGCAATTTGAAAGTAGAAACAACTGCCTGAATACAAGGTAAAACCGCAAGTGGGGATGCCTCTCCTTAAAAGTGGTAAAAGTTCCAGATGCCCAAATGCAACTAGAAGTTGAGGAAGATCTGAAGCCCAACTGTATCCTGGATGTAAAGGGATATCCTGGGCATTATGAAGTTAACCCAGATGATGACTTTTAATAAAACTGCAAGAGAGAACAGAGCCTGGTTTTTATCAGTAGAGGCTGCACGCAGGCCTAGCTGAGAAAAATCTCTTTACTCACCCTACCCCTTACCCTCAGACTATAGATATTTCCTTCTCTGTACCTTAGGGGTCAGCCAACTCTTTCTGTAAAGGGCCAGATAGTAAATATTTAGACATCCCAAGCCATGTGATCTCTGTCACAGATACTCCACTCTGCTATTGCATCATGAAAGCAGCCAGTGACACTACATAAATGAAGGAGTGTGGCCCTGTTTTAATAAAATTATTTATAAAATCAGGATATGAGCCCATTTGTAGCACAAGCCTAATTTGCTGACCCTTGCATTATTGCTCATAAAATGAGGGGAAAAAGATAGAGGTGGTAAAAGAGAATTCAGCCACACTGTAATAAGTATAAATACATTTAGACAAACCTTTGCACGTTAAGCATCAGTAAAATGAGAAACAGAAAGCAAAGTATAAAAAACAAAGGAAAATATGTTTCAGCAAAAATTAAAACTAATATGAAAAAATGTAGCTTGCAAATGATAGATGAAAAAATATAGTAGAAAGCAAACCCCTTGCAAAGGGAAAATCCCCCAGAGTACGTTACACTATGAGAGAATTTAGAAGGACACAAATTTGTATAAGACTTCAGGATAAGTTAAATATACAAAATAGAGGGGCACCTGGGTGGCTCAGTCAGTTAAGCAACTGACTCCTGATTTTGGCTCAGGTCATGATCTCAAAATTGTGAAATTGAGCCCCATGTGGGACTCTGTGCTGTGCATGAAGCCTGCTTAAGATTCTCTATCTCCCTCTCCCTCTACCCCTCCCCCACCTGCATGCATGTGCTCACTCTGAAAAAAAAAATACAAAATAGAAATAAAGGATATATGGAAATATTGAAGACTAACATATGACCGGTACAGACCAAAGCAACAAATATATAAGAAAGAGGATAAATACAACAAGCAGCAGAGGCTCAATTATTGGTATAGAATAGTACTGTCCAGTAGAACTTTCTGCAATGATTGGAATGATCTATAATTTTGCTATCCAATAGAGTAGCCACAGTGACTACTAAACACTTAAAACATGGTTAATGCAATCAAGAAATTGAATTTTACATTGAAACATTAATTAATTTAAATTTAAATAGCCACATATGGCTAGTAGCTGTTTATTGAACTGTAGGTCTAGAGGAGTCTCTGGAGAATATTACATATTATAAGGAACACAGAGGGGAAAAAAAGGAAGGTAAACAATTACAGCAAACATAATAAATATAAGGTAGGTATAGAGAACACAGAACATAAAGACAAGCTGTGTTCCTGAATGAGAAATCTAAACAAAAGAAACATTACATGAATTCAAAATCATAATAGAAGATAATTTTCCCAAATAAAGGAGGAATTTGTGCTACAGATTCTAAGGGCACAGTGTATTTTAATAAAATTCTGAAATATCACAATGGACAATAAGATATTTCCTTGTCTTTATTGAGTTCTAAGGATACAATTTCTTCAGGTACTCAAAAAGAATTATTTTTTAAGTTACTTAGAAGTGGAAGAAAATTGAACTACCTTTTGATTTCTTCACAGTAACATTTAGTGTCAGAAGACATGGACTGCACTCTCACCACTGTTATTCAACATTGTATTGGAAGTCTTAGCCTCAGCAATCAGAAAACACAAAGAAATGAAAGGCATCCAAATCGGCCAGGAGGATGTCAAACTTTCACTCTTCACAGATGACATGATATTCTATATGGAAAACCCGAAAGATTCCACCAAAAAACTGCCAGAACTGATCCATGAATTCAGCAGAGTTGCAGGGTATAAAATCAATGGACAGAAATCAGTTGCATTTCTATACACCAAGAATGAAGCAACAGAAAGAGAAATCAAGGAATCAATCCCATTTATAATTGCACCAAAAACCATAAAATACCTAGGAATAAATCTAAACAAAGAGGTGAAAAATCTATACATTGAAAACTATAGAAGGTTTATGAAAGAATTGAAGAAGACACACAAAAAAAGGAAAAATATTCCATGCTTCTGGATAGGAAGAACAAATATTGTTAAAATGTCAATACTACATATTCAATGCAATCCCTATCAAACTAACACCAGCATTCTTCACAGAGCTAGAACAAACAATCCTAAAATGTGTATGGAACCAGAAAAGACCTCAAATAGCCAAAGCAATCTTGAAAAAGAAAACCAAAGCAGGAGGCATCGAAATCCCGGACTTCAAGCTATATTACAAAGCTGTAATCATCAAGACAGTACGGTACTAGCACAAGAACAGACACTCAAATCAACGGAACAGAATAGAGAACCCAGAAATGGACCCCCAAACGTATGGCCAACTAATCTTTAACAAAGCAGGAAAGAATATTCAATGGAATAAAGACAGTCTCTTCAGCAAGTGGTGCTGGGAAAACTGGACAACGACATGCAGAAAAATGAACCTGGGCCACTTTCTTACACCATACAAAAAGATAAAATCAAAGTGGATGAAAGACCTAAACATAAGGCAAGAAACCATCAAAATCCTCGAGGAGAAAGCAGGCAAGAACCTCTTTGACCTTGGCCGCAGCAACTTCTTACTCAACATGTCTCTGGAGGCAAGGGAAACAAAAGCAAAAATGAACTACTGGGACCTCATCAAAATAAAAAGCTTCTGCACAGTGAAGGAACAATCAGCGAAACTAAAAGGCGACCGACGGAATGGGAAAAGATATTTGCAAACGATGTATCAGGCAAAGGGCTAGTGTCCAATACCTATATAGAACTTAATCAAACTCAACACCCAAAGAAACAATCCAGTGAAGAAATAGGCTAAAGACATGAACAGACACTTCTCCAAAGAAGATATCCAAATGGTCAACACACAAGAAACAATGCTCAATGTCACTCATCATCAGGGAAATACAAATCAAAACCACAATGAGATACCACCTCACACCAGTCAGAATGGCTAACATTAACAACTAAGGCAACAATAGATGTGGTGAGGATGTGGAGAAAGAGGATCACTTTTGCACTTCTGGTGGGAATGCAAACTGGTGCAGCCACTCTGGAAAACAGTATGGAGGTTCCTCAAAAAATTAAAAATAGAACTACCCTATGACCCAGCAATTGCACTACTAGGTATTTATCCAAAAGATACAGGTATGATATTTTGAAGGGACACATGCACCCCAATGTTTATAGCAGCACTATCAACAATAGCCAAAGTATGGAAAGAGCCCAAATGTCCATCGATGGATGAATGGATAGAGAAGATGTGGTATATATATACAATGGAGTATTACTCAGCAATCAAAAAGAATGAAATATTGACATTTGCAACTACGTGGATGGAACTAAAGGGTATTATGCTAAGTGAAATTAGTCAGTCAAAGAAAGACAAATATATGACTTCACTCACATGAGGACTTTAAGATACAAAACAGATAAATATAAGGGAAGGGAAGAAAAAATAATATGAAAACAGGGAGGGGGACAAAAACATAAGAGACTCTTAAATATGGAAAACAGAGGGTTACTGGAGGGATTGTGGGAGGGGGGATGGGTAAATGGATAAAGAGCATTAAGGAATCTACTCCTGAAATCATTGTTGCATTATATGCTAACTTGGATGTAAATTTTTAAAAAAATAAATTAAATTTAAAAAATTTTAAAAAAGAAGACATGAACTTCTGCTGAAGGAAAGAACTGAGCCTAAAATGTTTGACATTCATACATATTGTCATTCAACTATAAAATAACAGGTAAAAATGAAAGAATTTGAAAAATATACATAGTACCATATTATAAAATCTTCCTCCAAATAAAATCTAATCAAAGACAAAATAAAATGAAAGCCATTGTGAAAGAAGATTGGTGGCAAACTTTAAATCCACTTAAATATATAACCAAGCTTAAATAATCATGGAACTCTAAGGTCATAAAATATAAGTACTTTTTAATTGACGAGGTAAATATTACCATATAATAAAATACCTTAGCCCTGGTTCCCCAGAAGCACAAGCTAAAATAAGGATTCATGTCTTTATTAAGGAAATGATCTTAGGAAACTATTGGTTAAGAAGTGAGGGAAAATGTGGGATGGGGAAGATGGCAAGCAAGGGTGCAAGGATCCAATTTTAGGCAAAACTTCAGCCTAACATAGATAAGAGTTTCTTATTAAACCTGGCAGGTTGAACATGTATGTTTACCTCTTCTTCCTCTGAAAAATTATGGTAAAAGGAGAAAAAAGGAGGGCCATAAACCCACAAGGGAAAAAGAATAGGAAAGACAACAAAAGAAAAATGTTGGACGCTAGATGGTAGATGGGACAATTCCAGGTCTGGTCATGATGGAGTAGCTGAATTCAGGCTTACCTTCTCACAAAAATCTAAAATCTGTAAATACATACTAAACAACCATCTTCAAGCACTGGATTGCAAGAGCTAAGGTCATTGAGGGAAGAAAAGCACGTGTGGTAAGCCTCACCTTCATTCCAACTTTCTCCTTGAGGATATGTTCCAAACCTTGGTTCAGGAAAATAGACCCCAAGAAGAGAGCAGGCAGATCAGAAAAAAAAAAAAAAAAAAAAGAATAATAAAAAAAGGTATGGTGTGCAAACACTAACCAGAAGAAACCTAGTGTGACTATGTTCACAAAGAACAAAATAGATTTTTGTTAAGTTTATTTACTTATTGAGAGAGAGAGAGAGAGAGAGAGCGCACAAGCAGGGGAAGGACAGAGAGGAAGGGAGAGAGAGAGAATCCTAATCAGGCTCTGCACTGTCAGATCAGAGCCCCACGAGAAGCTTGAACCCACAAACTGTAAGATCATGACCTGAGCTGAAACCCAAATGCCCCAGAAAAAAAAAGATTTTAAAGTAAGAAGTGTAAGAGATTAAAAGGATATTACATCATAATTTAAAGGCTATAAAATACCTAAGGCTAATATTGACAGAACTAAAGCAAAGGTAGATAAATCCACAATCATAGTTGGGGATTTTAACACATGTCTATCAACACATATCTGTCAACTGACGGACAAACAAGCAGACAAAAGTCAGTAGAAATAGAGAAGATTTGGACACAACAATTAATCAGTTTCATCTTACTGACACACAGAACACTATATCCAACAACTGCATAACTCTAGGTTGGGTTTTTTCTTTTGGTACTTTGAAACTCTATCCATGGCATTCTAATTTTTATGGTCTCTTCTGTTACCTTATCTTCGTTTCTCTATTCCTACTGTGTCCTTTGCTTCCCTCTGTCGGTTTTAAGGTTTTCTCAATATCCTGAAAACTATTCTTCCATATATATTGTCTACCCTTTTTAGCTGTTTCAATTTGAAAGGTATATATTGTCCATATTACTCATCTTAGCCTGAAGAGGCTTTTTCCACAGCATTTTGTAATAGAAGCCAGAAGGATACACTCTAATTTGTTTCTGGAGGCATAAATGTCTGGCTGCCTGGTGTTCTGTGCATACAGATAGGGTAGTGACTAGGAATTTAGAGGTCAACTTTTCTAAGTATAGATTTTAATTTGAAAATCTCATTTTTGTTCTGTATTCTCATTTCCATATACCATTAGGCTTTTTCTCCAGCTCCAGTTTTCTGAGGCCTAATCTAAACTTCCTCAGCTTTATCCTTCTCCTTAGATATTCTAGACTATTATAATTCCTTCTATTCTGCCCCATTTGTTACCAGTTCTCCAACTGCTCTTTTTCTTCCAGGTATTCACTGATACTTCATTCATTTTCTCTCTCTCTCTCTCTCTCTCTCTCTCTCTCTCTCTGTCTCTTACTCATTGAGAATGTATCCATTTGAAATGCTGTCAATTGTATGCCGTCAGCCTGCCATGCGGACCACAAAACCTTGCCTTTATATTTATTTATACTCAGACTATATATTTATTTTTACTCGGGGAATCAATCAAATTATTTAGTATAATTTTAAGCAAAGCAAAGCAATCTAATATTACTTAACATTACCCAAGTCCAGACTTATTCATGCTTCATTGAGCTTCAAGAATCAATGTTATCACTTGTTGTCTTCATTAGGTTCAGATCACAGAAATTAAATTAAAAGACTTTTCTATTTTATGCACATTTGAATTATGTGTATTTAAAGTCATCCAACTAAAAAAAATAATAAAGTTTCATTTGTATCAAAGTATAATATTTAAAATACATTATTTTAAACTGAAATTAAGATCAATTAATCCAATTATCAAAATCAATTAATGAACTCAATCAAAAATTGTTACTTTCAGAATTGGCTGAATGCATGCGATTTTTGCTCTTGCCACATGATGGCACCATTTTAGCTAATAATTACAATTACCGTCCTCCAATAGAATTTGTCTCAAGTTATGCAACCTTTGAATGCTACTGAGTCTTCGGAAATTATCCTCTATTGAATAAATTGTAATCACCCAGTTTATAAAGCTGACCAATCTTATAGTTTGGATTTTGAACTAAAGAATAGTCAGGACTCATTTATCAACTTCTACATAGATCTTTCACTGTGGGGACCTAAAGCTGTTGTTTCCTGGAAGGTTTTGCTCTCAGGTCTCAGAAATCTCCTAATGAAAAGCCCAGTGAAGTACAAATTACAGTGGTCTGTTCCTATAGATATATAGTTCTGAGTCAGTTAAAAGAGCTTACACTGTGTGAATCCAAATGCTGAAAGATTAAAATGTGTCCAAGTCAATAATCGAAGATAAAGTATTTGGGAATGGAGAGACAGTCGGCTGATTTACAAGGTAAGCCTATCAGAACACAATTTATTTATATACAGGAAACATTTATTTAGTGTTTTTTTTTTTTTCGCCATGCCTGTTAAGGTCTTAAACATCAAGGGCCCTTTCTGGCCATGACTTCACCTTTTATGTTATTTCTGCCCCTTAGTAAGAATAGCTTGGGGCGCCTGGATGGCTCAGTCAGTTAAGTGTCCAACTCTTGACTTGAGCTCAGGTCACGATCTCGTGGTTCATGAGTTCAAGCCTCGCATCGGGCTCTGCACTGGTAGCATGGAGCCTGCTTAGGATTCTGTCTCTCCCTTTCTCTTTGCCCCTCCTCTCTCTCTCTGTCTCTCTTTCTCTCTCTCTCTCAAAACAAATAAAAGAACATTGAAAAAATTTAAATAAGAATAGATAGCATTTTTCAAGAGTCTTCTATGTGCTAAATACCATGCTCTGAGCTTTAAATTTTTTATGTCATTTAATTCCTACCACAAGCCTTCAATGTAAGTATACTCATTATTTAACAGATGAAGGAAGCTCAGACATTTACCTAGTATCATTTGTCTAATAAGTAACAGAGCTAGAGTTGGTACCTAGGTCTTTTGTGCCCCAAAGCCTACAGATTGACCTTCAACCCAGGATGCTTCATTTCCTTTGAATATACACCTGTACTTTCTACATTGCCTGTTTTCCTATCTGAATCAGCATCCCACCTATAATTATGCCTGACAATTGCCTGCTAGAGGTAATTTATACATTCCTTGATTATAAGTGTTTAAAAATAATGGGGAAAGGGTTTCATATCTCTATTATGGTCTAGTTCCCTGATTAACGTACACTTTAATTGGTCCTTTAATGGTTCTGAGGGTTTACTTGATAGAGCAACTCCACAGGAATGTTCAGACCAATGCTGTGAGGAGCAGGTTCAAGTCTACATAGCCATCTTGGGACTGAAGAAGAGCCACTGAAGTGGTTAGTTCATTCAGTGGGGGTGGCCATCAGATTAAAAAGAAGAGCTTTAGACTCTTTAGAGTTGAAAGAGACCATGAAGATCATTGAGTTCAAACAATCAAGCTTGAATGCTTTCTGCCATAGGCCTACTCAGCAGTTGGCCTGCTACTCCTTGAATTTTCTAGCTCAGGAATCATTTTAATTCTTGGGCCAGTCTAACTATTCTTCTTTGTATGATGATATACAGCAAGGATGACCACCACTAAGGAGATAGAGGTGGCCATGGCCATGAAGTTTGTAGAGGCTTTCCCACTAGATCAGAACTTGTTCAGTAGCTGGGTCGGCTGTCCTAGCTATCCCTAGAGGAAAACCATCAAGAGAAGCTTTGGCAGGGCCGATGCTAGAGGAAAAAACACTGATGGAGGCACAATAGCGTTAAAGCCTGTGAAAGTATATTTACTTGTATTTTCATACACTTATTTGCTTCAGCTTTTTGAGGTAAAATGTAAATGTACATAAATGAGCTCTGAAATTGAAGTTCTTAGAACAGGTGAATCAGATGTCAGTTCAAGATCTACTCAAGAAAACACAGTCTTACAGTGTAAATCTGTGGAGATCATAATTATGCTACATGTTAAAATCATCTCCTGAACTTCAGAGATAAACAAAACTACATGTTAATTTCAGGTCATCAAAAGTGCCTAAGGAAAAAAAACACATCTATGACAGGTATAACACAGTATTACATAGATTTTCCTTTCCAACACCTAAAATAATCACTTCCACAAGAGGGCACCAATTGCTATCTTATTCTCAGAATAAATGGAAGGCCAGTTTGAAATAATGGGCCATTGTTACAATTTATATTTATGTAGTTACACCAAATATTTTTATTCACACAGTATACTTGGAAAGCTCACCTTCACTGTTACTGTCTCTCAAGAAAATAACATTTTAAGTTTCAGAAAGGTGTAATTCCTAGTAGATAGAAAAAAAGAAATCTTTCATGTTAAAGTCCTGTATTGTTTAATTTTTTTAAATATTAAAATGTATTTTAGAAATATGAATTCATGCCATCAATATTTTTATAATTTGCTTCAAATGTGAAATTTGGCAAGATTGTTTGCTTTAAATGACAACAAAAATGCCTCAATTTCCCCTTTTTGTGGGGACAAATCTAAGAGTAGAAGGCCTCAGCACTGTTTTAGGAGTATTGCTAAATTCATAGATGAATTAGGATTGGCAGATCCTCCAACATATCTTATGTTGCTCTTTGGAAATTACCAGTAAATCTCTGCTAGTTTAATCCTAGCATGAGCTTCCTAGTACACACACACACACACACACATACACACACACACACACACACACACACACAAGTTAAGACATTTTATATACTTAGATCTCTTCCACCCTTTATCTTTAACACTGAGTCCTCCACTTGCTGTGTGCAAAGAATAACAGGAGAATTGGCAGAAAAATCTGTTTACTCCCTGGGATAACAGTGTCAAATTGGTCCTTTCTAGGAACTGCCGAGAACTTTCATAATTTAGCATGTTTTTCCATAATGTTGGTCTCTATGCACAAAGGAGGAAGTACTTAGCAATAAAAATTATATTTACTGAGCACCTAATTGTGTCAGGCATTATACAATAATAATTGTACCATTCACATTTGTTTTATCCTCTTTTTTTCCCGAACAATTGCTGTAATTACTATGTTTTAATATTATATATATGAGCTTCAAATTAGCACATTCTTAATTTAACATTCTTTTTTTTTTAACTTTATAGTTTATTGTCAAGCTGGTTAACAACTCAATAACTTAACTTAGGTATTATCAATACTCCTATTTTATAGCTGAGAAAACTGAGTTGAAGAGAAATTAAGTACTTCCCCAAGGTTTGCTTGCTCTAATAGGGCTGGGATTTGGATGCAGGTCTGTCATATTCCCAGCCCCTAAACTTTTAACCACTATTCTTTATGCCTCTCTGAAACCCAGCAATAACTTCATGATATTGCCAGGCTTACACCTTGCATTCAGGTCCTAGAGTACATCTAGTGTCCTCAGATTATGTTTGGACAAGGGTGGATCTGGGAAATATATAGTCTCCTTTGATGGAAATCATAGGAAATGAGAGATATGAAGGAAAGTTATTTACAAATTTTAACTAGCTCTCAAAATATCATCAGCCATCTCTGAACCCTGTTAGTAGATCAAGGATGGGCACATGCACCAAACCACATTTCAGGATTTTTATTTGAGCAACTGGGAAAGCAGACTCTTCTCTGATGGTGTGTGATGGCATGAGCCTTCAGTAGGTCTCCATAAGATTCCTACGACTCTTCCACCTACCATTTATTATCCAGAGAAAACAGAGTAGAGATAGAGATGCTGAGGATACCATTGAGGCCAGGGATCAATAGGGCCTGAAACCAGGTCTTTCCACTTGACAGTTATAGTTATGTGAGACAATATACTTCCTACTGGCAGAGGCATTTGGGGTTAAGTTCTCTGTCATTCATAACTGGAGGTGCCCTAGCTGGTTCAGCCAGCTCAAATACAACAGTGTGTAGCAGGATATTAAGCAGGCTTTCCCTAACTTGGCAGCAAGTCTCAGAACAAAGAACACATCTGAAATCATGAAGTCCCTGCATTCTGAAGAGAGCAGCCAGACACCTCCCTCGGGACTTATAAAGAGTCTGCAGAATTGACCCTCCCACATGTAACTGTCTCCCTCCTCCAGTCTGATGTGCAGAGGAAAGGCTGAGGGTCAATGGATTCCTTGCACTCAGGGAAACTATAGGGTTTCTATGAGAGATAATTCACTCCTCCTTCACAAAAGGTGCTCGTGTCACCAAGGCAAGAGACCAAGAGGCTCCAAAAAACAGCTCAGAGTATGGGGCCAAATGGTTGGATTCCCTGGTGACATGTCTGCTTAGCAATGAACTGACTGATTTGTCCTTGTGCTCATCTGGGTGGGAAGAAAGCATCTAAAGAGAAAGAGCAGAAAGGAGAGAGAGGTCAGTTTCTTCTACTACTGGTTGGTGGCAGAGATGAGTGATTTGACTGTGAGTCAAATGGGTACTGCAGAAAGTAGCAGCTTTAGGCATCTTGCTGTGCTCACAGTGGTGACCTCCTGGCAAGGGGTCTCCAGTAACAAAAAGCTGTAGGGTAGTAGTATGAACATATGGGAGGTGGAAGAAGTGGACTTCAGGCTGGATCTCCTATAAAGGGCTCATACATAGACCACACAAGAAAGATCACAAAGGAGGAAAGGGATTTACATCAAATTTGAGATTGATACTTTAAAATAACTGAGTTTTAATGGCCCAGAGTGACTGGAAATTTATGGGACCTATCCCAGATGGTATTAAGTGACAAGAAATGGAAAATGAATGAAGCATGGTTGAAGGCAGTGACTGGAAGAAATAAAATCTTTTGAGTTGAGACTGTTCAGTAACTGATAGGATATTGGAGAATTCCCCCTTCACCATAAAGACACCTGAAAATGGATCAAGGGGGCAATAAAAACTTTGGCATTAGGTCAGAAGTAACAATGGCAAATCCAGCACCAGTATCTCTGTCTACAGTTGCATTGCACTGTTGGTCTTTCTATAAATCCTATTTCAGGAGATTTTGCTAGAATGGGGCAGGGAAGGGCTAGGCCAAGGGGAAGGTCAAGGGGTATGTCCAGTGGTTATGCAGTTTGCATTAAATTGGACAACTAGTCAGGTGTCAATTTAGGTTCTTATTTTGAGGAGGTACAAGAAGCTAGTCACTTTCCTATGTGAAATGTCTATCTCTTATTCTTTTCTATGTTGGGAGGTGTTGTTAATTTTATTTCAAGGTATAATTTTAAATGATTACTCTCATCATTAAAAATTCTTCAAGGGCATGGAAGACCTCTACAATAAGTTTTGGAAAGGTTAGTGGGATATAGGAAAATGAGAGACTGTGCACTCAAATATCTAGAAGGACCAGCAGGTAGGGAATGTGACCAGTGAAATGGGCTGGGCCAGGTGGAGAACTGCAGGGTACATGCCTCATCAAATGATGCAGCTGCTACTCAACCCCATTTTACTGTTGCTATGTGAGCATGCATACCTACTTTAGCCAAGTCTTCCAATTTTTCAAGAGAAATGAAAATTTCAGGTTTTTATATAAATCTCATCATTTCTAAGTGTTGGCAATTATTCAAAATTTTTAAACAGCACTGTATGGGCCAAATGAAACACATCTGTGAGCTGATATGGCTGGTGGGTTGCCAGCAACCTCTGGCATAGGTAATGAGAGAAGGTGGTCGGAACTGAAAAATGGACTGAAGGCTCAGGGCCTGTCAATCATTACTGCTCCTAAAATGAGCTCTGGACCAGCGGCATCTCTCAGACTGGAAATAAGAACTTTGTAGAAAGTCTGAGGATTAGAGGAAGCAGGACACATCTGCTAATGCTAAAGAATGAGGCACTGGTGCTCCTAGGATGAGGTCACTTGCCACAGTTCACACATCAGCTACAAAAAGACTCATTTCAGGTGCCACTAAGAAGAGGTAAAGAGACCGAGCTCCAACTAAAGTCAGACCCTGCATATAGTAACATACATATGCTGAATGTGCTATGGGTAAGACTAAGAGGACAAAAAAAAAGGGACCAAATGGTGGAATAGGTATCAAAACTGGAGGTATCAGAGACACCCAGGAAGAGGAGAAATATACAAATGCAAGTTTCCTTCAAAAACATTGAAAGCCCAGAGGAAGAACCTTTGAGAGCCAAAATGCTGAATGTGTTCCTTCCTAGCATAGTATAATATGGCTGAATTAAATGTAGGTAGATTAAAGAGATGTTGGTCCCTGTACAGAAGTGAGATTTGAGCAGGTTACGAATGGTATTTCTGAAGAAATGCTACAACCTGGCTGTGAGGTAAACATCTTGGTTAAACATCAAATTGCAGGCAGGGCTGGATAGATAAATTTCAAAGGCAAGAACACATCTAGCATTTGAATTATTGTAGTAATCTCCTAACTGGTCTACTTGCTTCTCAACTTGACCCCTACAGTTCGTTCTCAGCATACAGCCAATATAATCTTTTTAATCTTAAATTAAAGACTCCTATCTAATCATATCGCTCCTCTCCTAAATATTCTTCCATGGCTTCCTATCTCACTTGGAATATATGCCAGAACCCTTAAAATGGATGAAAAGGTACTGATCTGGCCTCAGCCACCTCATATCTAATGTCATTTCCTCCAGTTCCACACACCTTGCCCATTCTGCTCCAGCCATGCTGGCCTTCAGCCATTCCCTGAGCACATCAAACTATTCAGGACCTTTGCACTTCCTGTTTGCTCTGTCTAAAGGGCTCTTCTCCCAGATATCTACATAGGGCACCCCTTATTTCCTGCTTGGTACACACTATTAGGGCATCCTTTATTGACCAAACAATGCAAGTAGCAGTCCTCCTACTCAGCTTTCTCTTTTTTCCAAAATTTTGCTTATTTTTTCGTATTACTTATCACTACCTGGTATACTGGTTTTTGTTTATTTGCTTATAATCATCTCTTCCCATTAGAATGCAAACTCCATTAGGATCGTGTCTCCTGATGTATTCCTAGAGTCCAGAACAGTGCCTGCCACATAGTATGTGTTTGATAAATATTTGGTAAATAAAGAAGTGAATGAATGAATAAACAAAGTTTAAAAACTCACAATAATGTCTGAGAAAATTGACAGTCACAGACTAGGGAACTACTTAGACAATTCTGAAAGAAATTTGGAACCTTTGGACTGTTTCCAAAATTTTTAAAAAATATGATTACTCCTGTCTATTCCTCCTCTGTGATGAGTAATGTTAGTGACATGAAGTTGAAAGAATGGGTGGTTGCTTTCTGGAAATAAGGAAGGCTGACTCCTTGAAAACTGTTGAAAGATCAGAAAGGAATAGATAAGAGTTCCAGGCTTGCATGAAGAAATTGGCTCTTACGTTGGGCAGTAAAGGACCCATATGTGAGTTTACAACTGAAAGGACGCTATGTCTAAAAACTATTCCTGAGCTTATGCCAGAATCTGTAATCAGGACCTATGACTTTTCTGGATTTCTTAACTTAAGAAAGTCCATGATTTAGATATATTTCTTCAGAATGCTGACTGTCATCAAGATCTAGTAGTGACAGCAGCCCTTAGGGAGTGCTCACTGGCTTTCCTTATTTGTTAAGCATTTTTGTTTCTTCTGTAATACATATTTATGAAACATGATGGGGAGAGAGAAGCAAATATTGAAAAGACTTTATTCCCAAAGCTTTTCTCTTTCTCTCGATTTCTCTTCAAGGCCATGGATGTCTGTCTATACATATGTGTAAGTATATCTATTTCCACTCACATAATTGTTTATCTTCAGCCACCTTTTGCTGCTAAAAGTGGGTGGGAAGGGGCTAGGCACAGGATGAGCAACTTAATTCATTATATTAGGCATTTAACATCGCATTAATCAGCCTCACCTGGAAAAGACAAGGGACAAAATGACTCCCATATTACTATAATAAATGTCTATATTTGAGATGGGCAAGGCCTTAGCATTTTTAACTTATATTTGCTTAGTGTTTTGAATTTTAACTTTATTTAGTTTCAAAAGTTTTTCAAGTTCCAGTGTAGAAAACAGAGCTTGTTTTTAGAATAATTTTAATTCAAGTTTAATAAACTCAAGATGGAGAAATGACTCAAAAACAATGAAATGTGTTTTTCTAAGCAAGCATATTAGGTTATAATACAAAGAAAACATGTGAATCAAACCACAAAGAATACAATTTTTAATTAGAATATTTTATGGGCCCAGCTTTCCTTGTAGAATATATAGAATTATGTGCCAAATTCTCATTAAATGTAACAAAAACGATGCAGAAAAGTACAACTACCCAACAGTCAAAATAGGACTTGAGACCAAAGAGTTGCTTCATTTCTTGCAATTGACCAAAACCTCACTTGGGCTGTCCTATAATTGATGGAACTTCTCATGACCTCTATAAGGAGAGAATACCAGCTATTTGGCTTTATCCAGGGAGTCCTCTCTATATCACCACTTCTCAATTCTTTTGCTACAAACTATTTTATAATTTAGAGACTTAGAATCCATTTCCTTTATTCACTCATCTACTCATTTAGGAAAAAAAAAACTGAACACCTAAGTTTAATGCCCCCTCCCCACTGCCAGGGGAAATAATGACAATTGGTCAATTTTAGTCAACAATTACAAATTAGAAGACGACATGTATATAAGCCATTATATTCTGGGGCTTGGTATGATCTTTATTAGACAGAGTCAACTGCCATTGCAATTTAAAGAAAGGAGCTATCATCTCCAGAAAGATCAGGAAGGTTTTCATGGAGAAGCTAACAAGTGAGCTGGACATCCAAGACTATATAGCAGGACTAGAGACAAAGTATAGAGGGGGATGTTGGTGGAAGAATACAAAAAAAGGAATTCCAAGTGGAAGAAATAATATGAGCTAAGTCACTAAAGCCATAAAGGCCAGGAAGTGTCCTGGAAATGGAAATTAGTACAGGGTTTTTTTTTTTGAAACACAAGGATTAAGTAGGAAAAGTAGATGTGTATGGAAGGATAGCTTCAAATCATATAGTGTAGGTGTTTGAATGCCAAGCTGTATTAGTTAGGAATAATGTCATCTATAGACAGAAAACAGAAAACCTGATTAAAACATATAGAAATTTACTATTTTCTTAATATAGAAATCTAGAAGCAGGCAATCTCAGGGTTGTGTCAGCAGCTCAACAGAGTTCTCATGGGCCAGGACCTTTCTACCTCTGTTCTGCCATCCTTAGGGACTTTTTGTCTTTATATATGTCCCCTCAGGGTCACAAAATGGATGCAGAAGTTCCAGGCATTATATATATATTGAAGACACAAAATAGAGAGAAAGAATAATAACCACCACATATTTTCTTTTAATCAGAAAACAAAATCTTTCTTGGGATCCCTGCTACTTTTATATCTTATTGTCTAAAAAAGAATCCATAGCTACTTGCAGCTTAAAGAGAGGCAGAGAAAAAGGTTTCTGCTTTTCAGACTTTATAGTAGGGATGGCAAAGATGAAAAGTGTTGGGGATGGCTGATGCCTAAGTTAGCTCCCTTCCCAAACTAGGGAGGACTGTATGGGTCTTATAGGAAATAGACAGTTGTTAAAGATTTTCAGAAAATAAACAACACAGAGTGAGGCTTCAATATGATTGATTTGGTGGTGGTAAAATGAGTGAATTTGAGATCTGAAAGATTGGAGGTAACAAGAAAGATTAAGAACATGTCTCATTTTAAGCATGTAGTCACTTCCAAATGGGGCAGTGTCTGATAACAGGAATGTGAGTCTGTGTCAGCTTTTTTCTCCTGCCTTTGAGTGGGTTTAAAATCACATTTTGTTCACCACACTGTGCTATAGGTGGGTAACACTGGACCAAAGTTATGGATGTTTACCTACCTGTCTACAGACATCTCTACCTGGATACCCCACCATCATCTCTGCTTGATTACTTCCTACAGTGAAATTAAATGGTTACTATGACAAAAATAATTTATGGCCAAAGGCATATTTTTGTACTATGTCAAAGCATTTTATACTATTAGAAAGAATAGGAAGTATGTTAGTACCTCTTTTAGAGAAACATGAAATAGAAATGATTCTAAGGACAAATTTGAATTGGAAAAAAACTTTATTCATTCTTTTTATCTTTCACGATTATAATGTGTTTATAATTCAAGGATAATATTTTGATTATATAAAGTACAAAAAGGTTGACATGCTATTTATACTTAATGATATATGACATTTACCATTCATTCTATGAAAAACATGGAAAATTATGAAAGATTTTATCCAAATTTATAAATTATCTTCTTAACCTGGTTGGCAAGCAAATTTTGAGGCAATTAAAAGTGATCATTTCCCTACCACAAGTATGCCAGGTATTAGGATGACTAATGGAAGCAAGGTGTCTGCCCCAGCCCATCACTTATTCTTTAGTTATACTGAATAATTTATACAAGCTGCTTCAAATTGGTTTTAGGTTGAAATGGAGATAATTAAGTAAATAAATAAGAAGAAGATATGCTAGACAAATGGCTATAGGACCAGGAGCCTGGAATTTTTAATACATGATGATTGAATCTGATGTCTAATATGTAATTTGTTGTAACCACATCACTAAGCGGGCCACTGCTCCTACTTCCTGAGTGTCACTATCACAGAGTGGGGAGGGGAAAGGCTCTGGAATCATAATGTCTATGTGTGACTTCTGGCTGTATGACTCTGGCAAAATTAGTTAATTTTCTGTGACTCAATTTCCTCATCCATAAAGAAAAGGATTATTGTAAAGATTTGAGATAATCCACATGAAGCATATGGAACAGTACCTGTGTGGCAGAAATATGAGTCCAGAGTTCTCTCTTGTCCAGCAAGAGAGCAGACACAGAATTGAATAAGAGAGAGGCTAATGTCCAGTAGGAGACAAGAGCTCCAAATAGGGTTTCATCTCCATATTTATTGAGGTCACAAGATATTACCCATTTGATAAACATGAAGAAAACAAGATTTTACACATATGAACATGGAGAAAACAATCAGACAGTAGTCATTAACTTATATGTATAAGAAGCAAAGGGTCTGGGCAGCAAATGGAATTTGTGATCAAAGCACAATAGTATATTGGCATCAGATGGAAAGTAATTTCCCACAGGTGATATAACAAGTTACTCGTGATCCCATTGCAATATCTCACTAGCTAACCTCATGTACTTTCACCCTGTGGTGGTGGCTTTCCACCCTAAGCTTTTTTTTCTGACCCATTTATGTAAACAGAACCTATTTTCCCACAGACCTGGAGCATGCTGCTGTTGCTGCTGCTGCTGCTGCTGCTACTACTACTACTACTACTGCACTATTATACTAACACTACACTACTACCACCCACCACCACAACTGTTACTTGTACTACTGCTACTATACTATAGTTACTGCACTGCTACTGCTGCTGCTATTACTATACTATACTACTCCCATTGCTACTACTATGATTACTACCACCACTACTAGTACCACCACTACTACATTACTAGTACTACTATTACTACTACCACTGCCACTCCTGTGATAGTCCAGATGGAAATATTTTCTTGATAGAAAATATAACAGAAAAGTCCCAAAGCTTGTTCTTGCAACAATCTTCAAATGATTTGGCTGGCAATAATCTCAGGTGATCTGTCTGGAGCATTTGGCATAATCATTTCAAACTCTTCAATTCATTGTCTTCTCTTGATTTCCAGTACACTGGACTCTTTTGGTATGTTTTTTCCCCATGCCAATGTCTGTTCTTTCTCAGCCTCCATTATCAGTTCTTCCTCTACTTGAACTCCTAACATATTACGGTATTAGTATCAGTACTATATTTGTATTAGTGTATTAGTTCTGGGGCTCAATACTTGGTCCTTTCCTTTTATATTTAGTCATTCCTGAAGTGATATTGTTCAGTTCCATGGTTTTAAATATTAGCTACGCGCTGAGGACTCCAGCTTAAACCTCTCTCTCTCTCGTTAGTCTTATTATCAAACTGTCTGTTTCACACTATGTCTAACAGACACTTTAAATAATATGGCCAGAATGAAGGCCCTGATCTTCTCTCAGAAATCTATCCCACATACAATCTCCTCTATTTCTGTTATGGCAACTCCATCATTCCAGTAATTTAGGCTGAAAATATCTGACTCATCCTTACCTCCTCTCCTTTCCTCCTCTCTACCATCTATCAAGCAATCCTGTTGCCTCAGCATTGAAAACAGACATGGGCTATGGCCACTTCACACCACTTCCACTGCTACCACCCTAGCCTAAGCAACCATCATCTTTCACCTGGATATCCAAAATAACCTCCATGGTAGATTGTTTGCAAAAATGGCAGCAATTATTCCCCTTTCTATAGCATACCCCCTTGTAATGTGGCTTTGTAGCTTCTCCTATAAAGATGTGGAATTTGTTCCTCCAATTCTTCAATTTGTGTAAACCTCCTGATTTGCTTCAACTAATATAATATACCCTCAAGTGATGGCATATCAGTTATGAGCCTAGGCTTCAAGAGATCCTGCACACTTCTGCTTGTTCCCTTGAAACCTTGCTGCCATCATGTGAATAAGCACGTGGCCCAGTCATCTCTATTGTCCAAGCCAATAGCGAGGCAGTTCCCTGAGGCAGAGCCACCCAGCTGACCTGTAGCTGACTTCAGCCCAGCCTAATTTGCCAACGCACATAATTGTGAGCTAAATAATGATTCTTGTTTTCAGTCACTAAAGTATGGGGTGGTTTGTTACTGAGAAATAACTGACAGATATAGCTTCTTAACACATGCCCCTGCTGCTACCCTTGGTCTCTAAAGTCTATTTTCAAGACAGAAGACAAGAATAACTTGTTTAAAACATAAATCAGAATCATATCACTCTTTTCTGCTCAACACTCTACAATGGCTCACTCACAACAGGCTGTGGGGCTCTAACTCATCTGGCCTTCTCTTACCACTCTGCCTACATCTCCTACTACTCAGACTTTGTGCTTTCCATTCCAGCCATATTGACATCCCTGCTATTTCTTGATTACACCGGACACACTCCTGCCTTAGGAATTTGCTCCAGTTGGTTGCTTTGCCTGAAATGCTCTTTCTCTAGAGAGCCCCTTCGCTAACTCTCCCAGTAGCTTATCAAACCTCTCAGATATTTCCTCAAATCTCATATGCATAATAAGTCCTCCTATAATTAATAAAACAGCCTGATTCTCATCCCCAACATTCCCAGCCCTCCTTATCCTGCTCTACTTTTTTCATGTTTTTCTTTCACATTTATCATCTTCTAATATACTATATAAGTTAATTATTATGTTTATTATTTGTTGTATGTATCTCTATATTATTCAAGGTTCTCCAGAAAAGCAAAACCAATAGAATGTGTGTGTGTGTGTGTGTGTGTGTGTGTGTGTGAAGAGAGAGATAAAGAGAAAGAAAGAGAGACAGACTAATTTTATAAAGAATTGGCTCACCTGACTGTGGGGGCTGGCAAGTTCGAATTCTGCAAACCAAGTGGACAGACTAGAGACCCAGGGAAGATCTGATGTTGCAGCTGATGTCCAAAGGCAGTCTGGAGACAGACTTCATCCTTCAGGAGACCTTAGTCTTTTTCTCTTAAGGCCTACAAATACTGGATGGGTCCCACCCAAATTATGGAGGGTAATTTGCTTTACTCAATGTCTGAGTAATCTAATTATAAAAATACCTTCACAGCAATAATTGGTTTGACCAAATATCTGGGTACCATAGCCTAGCCAAAGTAACATGAAATTAACCACCATACCCTCTTTAACTGAAATACAAGTTTCTTGAGGAATGAAATCTTTTTTGTCTACTAATATATCTCAAGTGCCTAGAACTATGCCTAGAATAGAGTTGGTGCATATAACGAATCAGTAAATGAATCAATAAATGAATGATTGAGTCTTTAAAAATAAAAGCAAAACTCAACAGGAATATTATGAGAGTGACTGGAACTTGGTGGAGTTAGACCAGAAAGCTCCCTGAAGGATGTGTGTTTTACAAATAGTTTTGAAAGGAGAAATGGGATGTAATTTGGCAGGAAGAGGAGTGAAAAAACTCCAGGAAATCAGAGTGATGTGTATGTTGGCTCAAAGTAGGGAGAAAGCAAACAAAGTGTGCCCTCTAAGATAACCACATCTTATGTAAATAGACGGATGTTTTTCAGTTATCCCTGAAAAACGAAACACTTCCTTATTATCTCTTGAAGTTCCAGAGCCTCATTTGTCTGTCTATAATACTCAAAAATTGTGGTCACTCAAACATTTGAACTTTTTCCAAGTGAAATAAAGCATTTATACAAAGCAGATGCACGCAACATAACCTTCAATCATGATTTTCCTGTAGTCACAATAAAGTCACTACAAATAGAAGAAGCCATGCCTCAGATCAAACTAGCACTTAGAAGTTGAAAACAATTTGATAACAGTATTACAGGTATCAACCAAACCTGGACAGTTTTCTGTAGAGACAAGCAGAATTCCTGGTGCAGACCTGCCAAATTCACCCAGGTGATTTTCCTAACATCTGACACTCATTAGGGCATAGGAAAGTCCCAGGCACTTATTATTTCTACCAAAAACCAGAAACTACAGATTGGCTGGAAGAGGTGTGTCAAAAAAATAATTCTTTCTCATTGTGGTGAATTAAATCAATATCATAAAAATCATCTGGTGATCTCTGTCCATGTATCTATATATCTCTTTATCTATCTACTAATCTTTCTCTATTTACTCTACTAAGTTCCAATGTTTTGCACACTAAAATGATCCATTGGCATCCAAATTACACTGTAAATGCCTGTTGCCCTTCTGCTCTTTGAGTCAAGGTCAGTATGGGCTGTCTGATAAATTCAGAGTATGGAGAGTCTGCTTATCAATGGCACATCAATTCAACCTGCCCTTCAGACTCGAGTGGTTGCAAATCTTTCTGTGACCACAGTTTAGAAAGTGGTCTTTATTTGTATTTGAGAGGCTGCAAAGGCCATAACCTTATCATGGGATAAACTGCCAGAATTGTATATAACCTTCAAGAACAAAAATCTCCAAAAGTCAGGCTGTCTGGGGAAGGCAATGACATTTATGAATATTCATTGTTCTCTTTCAATAGTAGCACACAATATTGGAACATAAGACTACAGCAAAGCTTCTTAAAATAAGATATAAACAGCAACTCATTCATCCATTCATCAGACATTTTTATTTAAACTATCTGTAGATTTTCTTTTAAAAAATCTAAATACTAATACGTAAGCATATACTTAAAAATTAATTTCAAAGTTGGGTACTTACACATTGTATGGAAGAGAACAACTCAGGACATACTGATTTCCATATAAAACTCAAATGAATTTAAGACATATTTACAGAGTTGATTAGTGTCATCTGCCAAGGATTAGCAACTATTTCATTGCTAATTGAAGGAAGCAAGAGTGAGTGTTCTGGAGCAAGCAGATACCTCTGGGGATATTTAAAATTTTTCTATACCTCAATAAAAATATCAGGGCATATTAGTAGTATATGTAAAGTGTTAGTTACCTATTGCTAGCAACATAATCCAAATTTATTTCAGAAACCCTAGACACCTAATATATATTTTCTAATACTCTGGGTAGCCTAAAATATTAAAATAAACTCCCTGGCTGGCTTTTGCAATTCATCTCCATCTTTGGAGCATATTACATTTTTTATCACATATCACCAGAGTCAGAAAAATGAAGCCCAAAAAAGAAAAAAAAGTAAAATAAATTACATTTAAAGAAGGGGAAACAGTGAGTATTTTATTGGCACTTATAAAAGGTTTCCCTTTTTTTTTTTTTTTTAATTTAACTTGCTTGGGTATCAGATATCAACCCTGGAAATTTTCTTGCTGGAAATTTGTTCTGCATAACAAAAGAATATCACCAATAACCTTTTAGATATAATTTACAGACTCACAAGCTCTCATAGTGTAATTTGTAGCTAGGTAGCCTCCCTACCCAATACCCTTATAAAAAATAGCAACTACTTTCACAGACTTTGTCTAGAAGTTCACTGTGAAGACTAATTTATTCCAAGTTGTGTTAGGATTATATGATTTCATCTAAAGTTAGATTGATCTGGCTATTTCTTCACCTTACTGGACAGTTTTAGGAGGCTAAAAAATTTCTTGTAATAGTCAGAGTAGCTTGAATATCAGTGAGAGCAGTAATACTCCTGAAAGCTTTTACCCCATTAGTGAAATGACATGCCAAAAACAATCTCTTTCTAGGCCTACCCTAAACAGTTGAAGGAAGAGTATTTATAATACTAAAAAATATACCTTAATATAATTTACCCTGACATTGGCCTCTTGTTAAGAAAGCAGAAATGAAAAAGCTATATTCTAAACTCATCTACCTCATAAAAATACAAGTAGCTTGACTCTCCTAGGGGAAAAACAGAGGTCATGAACTAATCTATGTTGTGCAGTCATTCATAGGATGGTAAAATTTCAATGGTTTTTATATATCATTGGCTTTAATCTCTTCATTTTTCAGATGCTACAAATGAAATATAGATGGATAATATAACTTGTCAAAAGTCAACAGCAAGTGAACTCTTAATCCATCATTATTTATTAATTTTTCACTATGCGTCTTTCACCATCACAGGTAATATAGTATTAAATATATATTATGTAGTATGTGGTAGAATTTGAATTTCACTCATATTGTGCAAGTGAAAACATAGGAAAAAAGTAAAACCAAACTCTGTGAGGTATGCTTTTTATTTTCTCAAGGTATAAACAAGAGCTTCCAACAAATGAAAAGCATGAAGAATACAAGCAGAAGGTAGCCAGTAACATCCATAAAATCGTTGACAGATAAAAGCAGGGCCCAGGAATAAATACAGCCTGTATGCCTGCTCCTCAGGGCACCTGTCTCTTTTGTTCCCTTATAAAAGAGCAGAAATAACATTACAATATAAGTGTACAATGATTGTTGCTGACCTAGGAAAATATTCATAAAGTGATAAGTTTCAAATACAGAAATGTTCTTCATTCAATGTAAGTTACTGATATTTGAAGACTTGAAAAGGTCGTCTACTAATCTGTAGAGTGTCAATCTTGAATCATTCCACCTAGCCTTGATTCTGAAATATTCTATTTCTTTTGAGAGACAATCAGCACAGTTATTTTCTATAGAAGCCCTTCTTTGTACACTCCATTTATAAGTCATCTCAGCAGGAATAATTCAACAAATGTTGGTCACTTACCATATCAGGAACTATAGGTATTGCTGGAGAAATAAAGATGGGTAGGATATTCTCTGGCCCCAAATATTAGAACAATCTAGTTAGGAGAGATGAAGAAGTAAAGAAATACTTAGCTAACTATTCAAGTCAACTGAAATCCTTTCTAGAACAAAATGGATTACAAATTATTTTGAACTTCATAGGTCAATAATCCTTTCATATTTTAACCCTATAAATTAAAATAAAAACACAAATTATGTCCCATAAAATTGTCCAAACAATGCTAAATGGATTTTCTGGCCTTACGTCTGCCTTCTGCATTGCTTTGTTATCATCCAAGTCCTAACTGAATCTAGAAAATAATTTTCTATGGAATAGAACCCACATTAAGAAGATGACATTTTCATATAATGAAATATTAATTCTTAAAGAAAGACAATCTCCTTGAACAATTAAATACTTAACGCAGAGATTTTAATCTGCAGTCAGGGAAGTTGGCACTTTGGAGGGGGCAGTATAAGGTCTTCAGACTTTGAAGCCAGATCCAGGTTCAGTCAAGCCCAATTCTCCTTCTGTTATATGTATGACTTGAGCAACTCTCTTAATGTATTAACTTTTTGGAGGTTTAGTTTCCTTATAAATCCAGATAAGTGTCCTTATGATGTTGTTGTAAGAGCAAATACATAGTGAGTATTCAATAAGTGGAACTTATTCCATTCAATTTACTTCCATAAAATTCTCAAAACAATACCAAGTGACAAAAAGATTCTTATGTAGAAAGAAAAAATGCATTTTTAATATCTTACCATCTTCTTGTCCATCCCAGCCAGACTAAATAAGTGATAAAAGTCATCCTAAAATGTGCGAAATGATATTTCATTGTGGTTTTTATTTGCATTTCCCTGATGCTTAGTGATGTTAAGCACCTTTTCATACATCTGTTGGCTATTTGTATGTCTTCTTTGAAAAAATATCTATCCAGGTATTTTGTTCATTTTAAAATCAGATTATGTATTTGTTTGCTATTGAGTTGTATGAGTTCCTTATATATTTTGGATATTAATCCTTTATGAGATACATGGTTTGCAAATTTTCTCCCATTCTATAGGTTGCTTTTTCATAGGTTGATGGCTTTCTTCCTTTGTCATTAAATGGCTCCCTTCTCCTCCTCTTCCATTATCCTACCGCTTGGATTTATCTTCTTCTCTCCCTCTCCCTTCTTCCTGCAAGCCTTCCAGTAACACATATTGGTACCCGTGAACATTTTCCCAGCCAATCACTTGGGATTAAAAAGTCTGCTAATCTTGGGGCACCTGGGTGGCTCAGTTGGTTAAACGCCCAACTCTTGGTTTTTGGCTCAAGTCATGATCTCATGGTCTGTAGGTTGTCTGTAGGTTGTCAAACCTGTGTTTGGTTCTGCGCTGGCAAAGCCTGCTTGGGATTCTCTCTCTCTCCCTCCTTCTCTCTGCCCCTCTCCCACTCATGTGTGCTCACTCTCTCTCCCTCTCTCTTGCTCTCTCTCTCAAAAATAAATAAACTTTAAAAAAAAGTTTGCTAATCTGGCAGAAATCTCAAATACCCTGGAACATTAAGTTGCCAATCATTGGAGTAGGGTTGTCATTTATCCTGACTTATTTCTAATTGCCCTTTAGCCTTTGGTTACTTATCCTGGATCAGAAGAGGCCAAATCACCCTTTAGCCAGCTGGCAGCTTTGGTGAGAGTGTTCCTAATGAGATAAGATGGTACTATGATAATCTTACATACTGCATTTTTCACCTTCTTTGGTAATAGTTCCCCCCACCCTACGTTTTTTAAGGGAAGTAAATTAAAATAGAAAAAAAATCTGAAATAAAGTCCTGTTGAATATGACTTTCCAGGATCCATGAGATATTCAGAGGTGATTTGTACACCAGCCTTCATATTTCAGAACTGTAAGGGGATGAGCTCAGTTCCTGTTCTCTCACATAGCATGTGCTGCAATACTTTGGCACAGATGCCCAAGATCCACTTGAGGCAAGAAGCATTAGTCTTTAATTTATCTCTAAACTGGTCTTTCATGACACTTTAATGCCATCCTTGTGTTTTTATTTTTACTAAAATTTGCAAATACAAAGAAAGGCTCGTTTATGAGGTCCTTTGTTTTCCTATCAGCTGGAAGAGGAGGATCTGAGTAATTTAGGAAGGCGAGGTTTGTTTAGCTGGAATAAAAAGGGAAATGGTCAAAGCTGAAATTGTTTAATTCTTTCTCGCCGAGTAACTGCAGAATTACAGATGTCTCTTGAATGCAATAAATTAATTTCAGTCATGCTTGTTTATTTGTATACATATTGCCAAAGTAAAGGCCTAATCCGAAAATTAATGATTTGAGAGTCCATTGGGTATTCTTCTGAACCCAGTTCCATTATTTTTCAAATTATTTTCACACAAACTCTCCTACAGTACAATGTGTAGCCAGCTGAGTGATTGATTGGAGAGCTAATGCATATGAAGGCACAGTAAACTCACAGCTCCAAGCTAAGGCAAAGTTCAGCTACTTAACTCAAGTCATCTTTAAATGTGATTAAGTCTATTGGGCTCCAGTTACATGGAACCAGAGACTAGAAAAGTTGGGTTAGTCAATGGAAATAACAACTGGTTATAAATCCACGGTCAAAAGTAATGAAAGTATTCAAGGGAAGAAACTTTGTTAACAAGAATCAGATGTTGTGTTATTGACTTTTTAAAAAGTATAACAAACTGTTTCATAATTTGCCAAATGGCATCCACCTACGTAAGTTAATAAAAGTACTGCTGATTAGTTGAGGGGGAGGTGAATGTGATTAGGGCAAGAGTTGAAAGCAATATGCACTTGGTAAATAGGTAGATTTTCTCTTCATCATAGCATAATTTAGTTGCTTTTCCATTCTGATACATAGGAGGGAACACCACCACTCTCTAAGCACAAGCGCACTCTGCAAACAATATCAAGTATTGCTGTGATAGGTAGTCCTTAAGAAGTTCATTTCTGTTATAAAACTGGAAGAATCAAGTTGGGACAGCTATTTTCCCCCTGCCAATTCCTTTAAAGATAGTGGCTATAATTACTTTATATAGTGAAGTTCTCTTGCCCCTATAGCAAAATTTTATTATGCCAATATACAGCATCTTCAGTGTGCCCCTCTCCTGTTTATTCGGGCTAGATAGAAAAATAGTCTGGCCTATAAATTGGCTCGCCTATAAATCCCCCTTTTAGTAACAAAATAATATATATCTATGCCTTCAACCAGTAGGTACAAAATTCCTACTCCAGACAAAGAAGCTCCTGTTTGCATTATCAAGTGATAAAAAAAAATTGACAAAGTTGGATACCATCATGGTCATGATGAAGTCTTAGAGTTTAGAAACATGAAATCTTAGAGTTGACAAAGCAAAACTTTATTCAGGCTATGGCTTGGTTCTCTTGAGATGGCATTCTATGTGCTATTTCTTGGTTTTCCACTCATTACATGCTGTAAATTACAAGTTTTGACTAAAAATAAGAGTTAATTTGAGAAATCTCCTTGTGGTTTGCCTTAACAGCAAAGATTGCAGAAAGGACTGCATTTCACTTTGGAGTCAAAAAGTATAGGTGAGTGAGAAATCTAAGAGTTAGGGGAGGCTAAAGAAACAAAAACCACCTGTGGAATCAGAAAAGACTCTTGGGAAAGCTTTGAATTCCCACTGACCATGAAATTTGGTTCAAACAGCAGAGAGGCTTGCGATGACATCTTAGCCACATGATTGACATCCCATATGCACATCCCCACTATTGTCTTTTGGGGACTTAAAGAAAGCATCAATTTTACACTTTGACTAGTTCAAAAAGAAGAGCATTCTTAGTTGCTGGACATGGTAGGAGTAGTAGTAGTACTCTCCTGGTCTGTCACAGAACTCAGGTGCCGCTTCTAGAGCAATGTTATCAGCTTCATTTAGTCATGCTTAAAGTTATTCACCAAATACATTCTTTCTAGAATTTAGCATCTCGTCAGACCAATATGATACTTTCTTTAAAAAGATAAGAACCAGGGCATCTGGGTGGCTCAGTTGGTTAAGCATCTGACTTTGGCTCTGGCTTGTGAGTTCTGGCCCAGTGTGAGGCTTTGTGCTGACAGCTCAGAACATGGAGACTGCTTTGGATTCTGTGTCTCCTTCTCCTTCTCTCTGCTCTTCCCCTGCTTGTGTTCTCTCTCTCTCTCTCTCTCTCTCTCTCTCTCTCTCAAATAAACAAATAAATATTTAAAAAAAGATAAGAACATACTGGATCTCCCATTGTGTCTTACCAGCTGGGATGTTCAAAGCTAATTAATATCATTCTTCCGGGTATCATCAGCATCTATTTTGAAGACATACTCAACTTGTGTTGACTTCCTAACTAGTTTTTAAATTCATCCTAACTAGTTTTTAAATTCATTGCACTTTAGCCATTGGCTACCCAGGCTGGTGATACTTCAAAAGCTCTACTTCACAGTATACTGTTATCTCAAGGTAGACATTACCATCAGCTGGAACTGAATGACCTATGAAAGCATACACTCCAGTTTATCAATCACATCTGCCCACAACCTCTCATCCCTCTAGCTTCCAGAATTCTTCATCTTAGACATCTGGACCCTTCCTGTTCTTCCTAGACCATCACCTCCATCACCTTCTCATAGTTTCCCTTTTTTTTTTTTTTCCATCATACTATAATCTCACTTGCCAGTACCCTGAACATTCTGGCCCATTTTTTAAATCCCATTACACCCACTGTAAAAACTTTTACCTTTATACAAATTCCTAGATTAATCCAACCATGTGGTTTGTGGATCCCCACCTCCAGAAGCCAAGCACCAGTGAAAAAGCACATAAATCAAATTCCTTGGTGCTGATGCAGATTTGTGGACTTCAACTTTAACTTGGCTTTAACACTGCATGACTATCTTTATTTGTGTACATGGTTGGCTGACTTATTTTTCTACTGTGGCTATTTCAAAGCTTTAATACTTTTCTCATTATGTTCCATCTATCTGTTCTTTCCCCACAGCAATACATTGCTGTAAAAACTCAACCAACACTCAGTGTATTCCTTTCTTCAATTCCCAATTACATTTCAAGTCTCTTGTTCTCTACTTTCCTTTGAATTACTCCAGCCAAAAATTTTAATGTCCTCTTTGTTGCTAAAACCAAGTATATTTTCTAATTCACATTTTATGTGATCTGTTCATACTTTTTCTATATGAAGCTCTCCTCCTTTGCCTTTTGACTTATTTCTCGTCTAAAAATCCCTTCTCAGTCTTCCTTTAAAATTTTTCTTCCTCTGTCTGACCTTTAACTATTGTTATTTCCTTCTCTTTCCTTGATCATAGCCCATAACATACTAACCCTACACTAATAAAGTACCAAACGTATATCACTAACCTACCCTCCTTTCCTAGGTTCCAGGTACACACATCTAACAATGCATCAGGAATTCAGGACTAGTCTTTGTAATTAGTAATGGTTCAGCCTCAAAAGATCATGCTATTGGGCCCAGACATACCCTTCATCCTTGCCAACATGGCTTTTCTATTCACATGTCCCTTATGACAGTATTGGAAAGCCAATGGCACAGTCTGGCTACTATCTACTGTTAAGTCATTTTGATTAACTGATATTTAGTTCCTCTTCTGTGTTCTTTGGCAGGTAGCTTAAGATACAAAGATATTCACACTTTATGTCCACTCCCATAGGTTCACTTATCTACAGCTTGAAACTTCCTCATTTCCAGGTTCCTGAAGATGGTGCCAAACCATTTGGCACTGCCAGTTAAGTCTGTGTATACTATGCATATTCTAACCTCAGGCTACTTCTCTTTCTACATAAGGTAAATAACCAGGTCTTCTGCCTGAAGTTCTGTACATTATGAAGATTTTCCTTTACCACTGACTTTCAAAGCCACACTTGAGTAAGGATGTAGTACAACTACCATCCATTTTTGGCTTACATTCACATTCCTAACCTGATGTATCTGCAAACCAAGTTCAAACTTTTTTTCCCTCCTTCATTCCATGGTAATAAATTATTCCCCCCATAGATGGAAACTGAGAAAGGCACAAGTGCAATAATGGTAGATGACATGGAGATCTGGGCTACGAGCTCACAGCACTTGCATTTCCTCTACTGGTCCTACTTGTGCTTTTTCTTGGAGGTACCACCTCTGTCTAAGATTTATTGATGTTGAGATAGAAATCTTATGCACAGTGAAGGAAACATTCAACAAAACCAAGAGGCAGCCTATGGAATGAGAGAAGATATTTGCAAATGACATATCTGATAAATGGTTAGTATCCAAAATCTACAAAGAACTTATCAAACTCAACACCCAAAAAACAAATAATCCAGGTAAGAAATAAGCAGGATACATGAGCACATACTTTCCCAAAAAACACATCAAGGTGGCTAACAGGCACATGGAAAGATGCTTAACATCATTCATCATCAGGGAAATGCAAATCAAAACTACAAGATACCACCTCACACTTGTCAGAATGGCTAAAATTAACAATACAAGAAACAGCATGGTTGGCGAGGATGCAGAGAAAGGGGAACCCTCTTATGCTGTTGGTGGGAATGCAAACTGGTTCAGCCACTCTGGAGAACAGTATGAAGGTCCTCAAAAAGTTAAAAATAAAATTATCCTATGATCCAGCAATTGCGAGCCTAGGTATTTACCCAGAGGATACAAAAATACATATTCGAAGGGGTACATTCATCCTAATGTTTATAGCAGCCTTATCAATAATAGCCAAACTGTAGAGAAAGCCCAAATGTCCATTGACTGATGAATGGATAAATAAGATGTGGTATATATATGCAATGGACTGTTACTTAGCAATCAAAAAGAATGAAATCTTGCCATTTACAGCAATGTTGGTGGAGCTAGGCTGTATTATACTAAAGGAAATAAGTCAATTAAAGAAAGATAAATACCATATGATTTCACTCATATGTGGAATTTAAGAAATAAAAACAGATGAAGATATGGGGGGTGAGGAAGATAGAAAAGGAAACAAAACATAAGAGACTCTTAAAGATGGAGAACAAACTAAAGGTTGATGGAGGGTGGGTGGGGAAATAGGCTAGATGGGTGAAGGGTATTAAAAAGGGCACTTGTTATGATGTTCACTAGGTGTTTATGTAAATGATGAATCACTGAATTCTACTCCTGAAACCAGTATTGTACTGTATGTTAATTAACTTGAATTTAAATAAAAATTTTAAAAGAAAAAAAGTTTTATTGATATTAAGCCCACTTCACTTTTGGGTTTTATAGGTTTAATAATACCCATGAGAGTAGTTCTGGCAACATGGTCATCTGATATCCCATGGTTAGGTGCTCTATCTCCACCAGGGCTCAATGGCAGACCTGAGCGATTTTTTGCAAAACATATAATTTTATACTACAGATGGCATGGCTGAACTGAAGAGGTCTACACTATCATTTCCCCACTGAAGCTTGCCATAGAGTCCATATAGTGTCTTTTCCCCACCAGCTATTCTTCTAATAACACAGTGTCTTACAGATCAGTGGTCAGTGCAGTAGATCTGTTTGCACTGCAACTTGGAACTGAGGCTGTCTTTTCCTGCTCTGGACCTCTTTCAAATCTGGCAGTATTTGTGTCACCCACTATATTCGTTGGAGCAATGTTAATAGGAGTGGAATTTTTACTGGCTTGAGAGGTACAATAAGCAATAAATATGGCTTTGACTTTCAAGGAGATATTTCAGCATGCCCTAGATAACCAGATACCTAAAATGATGGTGGGACCCTGAATTTCGTTTTGTTTTATCTCTCACCCTCTGAAATGCATGTATCTTACCAAGGCCTTCAAATGTATTTCCACTTTGTACTCATATGGTCTGATTACTATGATGTCATTGATATGATGTTCTGCAGGATGTCTACTAAGCTCAGGTCTTTTTAGACTATATTATGACAAAGGCCCAGAGAGTTGATATAGCTCTGAGCCAAGACTGAAGATGTATATTGTAGCTTGTTCCAAATAAGGCAAACCAATTCTTTTTTTTTCATCTCTTTTCTGATAAGGATGAAAAAGGATTCACTCAGCAAATTAATGGCAATTACCACATTCTTGGATTTATGTTAATATGATCCAGCAAAAGACATTACATCTGGCACAGTAGCTCTGATAGGAGCTACTATCTGCTATATTTCACAGTAGTCTACTGTTATCCTCTTGTTCTGTCTGATTTTTGTAGGAACAAGATTCCTGAATTAATCAGAAATATGATGGATACCACTGCCCCTGTACATTTTTGTTCTTTAAAGATAGTTTTGGTTTAACACCAGGATATGATATTGTTATTTATTTGCTCTCTTGGCATAAGTAGAGATAGTTTCAGAGGTTGACTTGACCTTTCCTACTATGACTTCTTTTACCTCAGAGGCCCAGGAACCAATATGGGTTGTCACAAGTACCAATTTGTTTATTTCAGTAATGTATTTGAGACTGGGTTAATGGCCACAGAATAGTCTATGGATCCAGTAGACCCACTGGGAGCCAAATGGGGACCAGGTCTCTGTTTATCACTTACACCTAACATTCTCCCACTCTAACTGGGGCCCATGAAGACTCTTCAGATTGCTAGATATCAATGTCAACTCAGACCCTGTATCCAAAAATCCTCAAAATATATGTGTATTTACCTTACCTCAGAGTACATTTACCTGAGTATATAGCTGCAGGTCCTTTTGGGAAGGACTAGGGAATTATGATTATGTATGTTTGTTATACTATTGCAAATCCTTCCTCCTGGGTACCTTATTCCTTCCTCAGTCAGAGGATTCTGGCTTTAAGAACTGCCTCATATCTGACAACTGGTAAATTGCCCAGTTTCTTGATTACTTATCTTTGATTTCTTTTGCCATTAGGGACACCATGTTCTTTTAACCATAATCCATAACTCTGTCTGGGTGAGCCACTCCATCCCTCCTTGACACTCATTATGGTCACTGCATGCACTTGGAGTTTGTTGGTAAAGTGGTGACACCCAGTCTATATTATTTGAGTCTTGTCATCCACATTGTTTTGAGCTTAGTTCTGTGACAGCATCTCTTGCCATCCCCTTGCCACCAATGGAGCTTCTGAGTGATGTTAATGTCCTGCTTACCAGCACATATTTTGTTGGTTGAGTAAGTGGTATATCTTCCAAACCTTCCTGTGCAACACAGTCTTAGTGAGTTTTCTGGTACCCACTTATGGTATGACCACTTCTCTATGCCTTTCAATCTCTTCTTTCTCACCAGCCATAGCATCCCACTCACTTAGGGTGGACCATCACTTTCCCATGCTTTTATGGTTCATCCTAGTGTGTACTGCCCTAGTGTGCACCACCTCTAGAATGTTAAATGCTGCATCCTAGGAACATGATCCCAGATTGATAATCTCTCCATTTTTCAAAGTATGCTCTTACTCTCTTGATCAGTATTCTCAAAATCAAGCACAATGCATACTCTCCCAGTTCAGGACAATGGTGGGTGACCCAGCCCCCAAATCATATCCCACGATCTGCTTTCTCAGAGCACTCCTGGCACCAACTACTGAAGTTTATACTCCCTGGGAAGCAGACTCTGAGACAAAGATTGGCATATAGGATGTTAGTAGGTAGTGCTCTTGGGATCAAGAGCTGTAAAAAGGAAGGAAGAAGTAAGACAAGTCAAATGGAAAAGCCAATATGGGATACAGCCTCAATAGAAGCCTCAGCTTATCCTCTGGGTTATTCTGAAGATGGGATCATCCCTTAGAGATCCCAACTTGGGGACATCACATTGAATATTGGCCACCTCAGGAAGAGGTTATGGCACTGAGTGAGGCTGTTCTCTTCAGCCAAGGCAAACCCTGAAGAAGGCTGACAGCCAAAACTATTCTTGATAGCACATCCAGCAGCTAGGGTAATAAATCCTTCATTCCTGAAGGGGAATCTGGGTGGGGCATTGCAGCCTCCACTACACATAGTGTTAGAGTATACTCATACTAGACAAGGCATGTCTGCAAGACCTTCTTCCATTTATCACCTTTCCAAAATTAGATGAGGTTGAAAAACCTCTGGAGGACATCTGACAATCTGATCCAAGGGCTTAGGAATCACAGAAATTGATACCAGTTAAGAGTATGACCATGTTTAAGCCATAGTCTATTCCCAGAAAAGAGCTTCACAAACATTTTCTTCACACAAAATACTATGTCTCTTATATTTGTAGTTGGGAGCCCCCATGAAACTCTGTCTTAAATTTGTGTCAATGAAGTTGCAAAAGCTTAAAAGAGGTCAATCAAAAGATGATGTGTTATCTATCTTTCTGCTTGAAGATGAACCCTTGAAGGTCTATCATAAAGTTTTACTCAGCCTCGGAAATCCCTTTCATGAAGATGGCACCGAAGGCGAAGAAGGAAGCCCCTGCCCTTCCCAAAGCCGAAGCCAAAGCAAAGGCTTTGAAGGCCAAGAAAGCAGTACTGAAAGGCATCCATAGTCATAAAAAAAGGAAGATCCTCACGTCACATACATTCTGACGGCCCAAGACACTGCGTCTCTGAAGGCAGCCCAAATAGCCTCAAAAGAGTGCCCCCAGGAGAAACAAGCTTGACCACTATGCCATCATCAAGTTCCCACTGACAACCGAGTCAGCCATGAAGAAAATAAGAGAATAGAAGGCAACAACACTCTTGTGTTCGTTGTGGATGTCAAGGCCAACAAGCACCAGATCAAACAGGCTGTGAAGAAGCTCTATGACATTGACGTGGCCAAGGTCAACACTCTGATCAGGCCCGATGGAGAAAAGGAAGCATATGTTCGACTGGCTCCTGACTATGATGCTTTGGATGTTGCCAACAAAATTGGGATCATCTAAACGAGTCCAGCTGGCTAAATCTAAATATACATTTTTTTCACCATTAAAAAAAACAGTTTTACTCATGATGAAAATAGGGGCAAAGAGACCACAACTGGGGAATATGCTTCCTTATAAGTAGCATGTTTACTCACATCCTATGGCACAGGGATTACCTGGGTCTTTGTAGGAGAACCTAGACAATACTAGCAGAAGAATTCTGAAGAAAAACAGAAGGTATAGTCATTTACAAGAAGAGCAAGTGAGAAACTTGTAGCCAGAAGGTAAAGACTGAAGTTTAATGTGGGGAGCTCATGATCAATGGTCTGAGCATCTTAGAATTTTCCCTACATCGCTCTCAATGAATGTGTTCTCCTAGGTCACTAGCCCACCAAGTAGTGAAGATATTCTTGTACATATCATATGGTAGAGCCTTGAGGTAGTGACTCTTGAGGTAGTCTGGAGGATATATCACTTATTCAAGCAATGTAGTGACTGGGATTATAATCAAGGTTCAGCCCATGCCAATGAATCTGTTATTGCCACAAACTGGAGCAAACCCCTATCTTCAGGAAATCCACTAGAATTGTAACTCCCCCATCAGTGATCTGAGGCTTAACATGCAGCAGAATTGGTTCCAGCTATAGGATTTGGGGAGCAATGAGAGAATGGTGGGCCAGAACCACCAGAATCAGACATACTTTTCTTTGTAGGGATGAGAGAGATGGTGAATGAAATGTAATCCTTCTTCCAGTCTCATATCTGACATCAAGGCAAAGTCCACCAGCCTGTAGAAGCGATGTTTTCAGTTTTTATTATGCATTCACTGCATGGAACAACCCTAAGACTTTCCCAGAGCAGCTTTCACAGAACTTGGGCAAAGAAGCTGAATTGTGCAGTGTAACTGGGAGTTGACCTCCATAAGACCCTCAGGTGGAATTGATATCCAACTCACAGAGCTGTTAGTATGTGACATAATGTGGCTGAAAGACACATTGATCATTTTGTTACCCTCGCTGAGCACAAAACCAAGATGGTTACTATGATTCCAGAATTTGTTTCATCCTGAAGTAAGTGCATCCTCAAGAGAACGGAAAGAAGGTTCTCCAGGTTACCATGATCGCTCTGAGATTGGCAGTAGTAGGGAACAGAGTTTTGGTGAGCTTGGCTAAGGTAATATTGAAATAAGTGGTGGCTTCCTCTTAGGTTTGGTCTATGCCACTAATAGTCAAGCCCAAGGGTCAATCCAGTAACTTTCAAAGTGGGAGCTTGAAAAAATTTCTTATGGCAACAGTACCCAGGAGTGGGAGGGAAGCAATAAGGGAACCTCTGTGTCTTTTCCTCCTCTAAACCCTTGGGGAGAGAGGAAAAAAATTAAAGGTTCTGAATAGATTTATATAAATCTGTCCTAACATTCTTCACAAGGATCCTATCTTCTAGAGTAGTAGATCTTAATCCTCCCATTTTTATGACAAATATTTTCCCATGTCTTTTTCATTATCCTCAAATATAGTTTACATAAAAGTATAATCTTCATATACACATTTAAAACAAAACTAAATAAAAAACTAGAATTTTTTCTAGCTGTATTATGAAGGAGAAATTTTAAAAAGTGACATAATAAAATATCGTTCAATAGTAAATACCTAGATACAAAACTACTAAAAGACCTAATAAAGTACTTATGCTTACACCTATATGTTGAGACACCACATATGTGATAAATACATATGCTGACTGCTATAGGTATACAAACTGGAAAGACAAATACCAAGAATGGTTCTATTGTGGCAACATGGTTTTCTGAAATCATGCATAATGTTTACACATTTTATTTTTTTATTATTTATTTTTTGAGAGATAAAACGAGACAGAGCACAAGCAGGGGAGGGGCAGAGAGAGGGGGAGACACAGAATCCAAAGCAGGCTCCAGGCTCTGAGCTGTCAGCACAGAGCCCAACAGGGGCTTGAACTCTCAAACCGTGAGATTATGACCTGAACTGAAATCAGATGCTGAACTGACTGAGCCATCCAGTCACCCCTGGATAAAAGTACATTTTTTCTCAATTTATAGGGCAGTGACCTTCCTGAAAGGTTCAGTGTATACTATATTATATAAAAACACTTAGTAATTTTATGTACAATGGAGATTGATTTTGGACCCAGATAGTGATCTATAGGTTTTTCACCTACATAAATGTTTCTTCTATGTGAGACATTTCTTCATTGCATGGAAATGCTCCATGAAGTGGAAGATATCTAGCACCACTGGCCCCTACCCAGTAAATGCCAATAGCACCTGGCAATCATTGTGACAACCAAAAAATAACACCCTCTCTCAAATTTCCAAAATGCCCCTGGAAGCCGTACTTCTCTGTGAAGAATCCCTGGTCTGCAGAATGAAGTCCAAACTCCCTAGCTGTCTTATCCCAGGCTGCCATAACAAAATACCAGAGAGTGGGGGACTTAAGCAACAGGAATTTAATTTCTCACAGTTCTGGAAGGTGGAAGTCGAGATCAGGTGCCTGCATAATCAGTTTTAGAGAGCATTTCTTCCTGGCTTGCAAATGGCTGCCTTCTAACTGTGACACATGACACGGAAAAAAAGAGAGCAAACTCTCTGGTATCTCTTCTTATAGGGGCACAAATCCTATGGTATTAGGGGCCTACCCTTATAACTTTGCCTAACCATTATTACTTCCATAAAGACCTTATTTTCAAATACAGTCACATTGGGAGTTAGGGACTCAACATATGAATTTTAGGGAAACACAGTTCAGTCCATAGCACTGGCACATCACACCAGACCCTCCACTGTCTGCTCTCTGTGGGCATCCCTGCCTTGCAGGCTCATCAACACCAGGCTGCTTATAGCTCCGCAACTACATTGTGCCGTCTCATGTTTCTGTGCCTTTGCTTGAGCTGTGCTCTATTTCTAAAATGACTAACCACTTCTTTAAGGAAGACTTTCCTCACTTTCCAGGCTGGGTTACATACTTTTTCCTTGCATTTCCCTGTCTTTTTTTGTGAGTTCCTTTTTTGGTGTGAGTTCCTTGAAGATACTGTGTCTTATCTGTGATGGAATCCTCATCACCTAGCACAATGTCTAGCACCTAGTGTTTATCAATCTCCACACGGTAGAATCCTAAATAGTTAGAATCATGGAAGTTAAGAAGAGATTGAATGGATGGGAAATGGGAGTACCTATCATGAACCAGAAGTTCAAAATTCTGTAGATATCTGAAAGGTAGCCCTATATTAATATTTCTCAAAGATGTAAAATTTGTGTTTTTACAGAAAAAAAATTTTTTTACTTATGCTGTTTAAACCACACATGAAAAGTTTAAAGGGAAAGTAAAAATTATCCAAAATTTTAAAACCCTGAGGTAAACACTTCATATTTTGGTAAGCTCCCAGTAACCTCTCTATGCAGTTACATATTTATTACAAAAATGAGTGATTATTTCTTTTTTCTTAGTATATCTGATAGTTTATGAAACTGTTTTTAAGATCCAGTGATGGCAAAATATTTGTATAATTTTTGAAACAGTCAGCATCTCATAACTTTATGTGTTACAGATGATTTAATTATAGAATAGAGAAATTTCATTGGTAATAGAAATGGACATAATTTACTCTGGGAGACTTGGCTTGCAAATAACATGCATTTGATTAAAGAAAGTACAGAGTCTCCTTTGGTTATAGTACTTTTGTGAATAAATAACCTTGCAACTCTTGTGCTTTGGTTAGGGGTGGAGGGTGGGTATGTCCCCTCAGTGTTTGCTTCACCTTTGTTTTCACTGAACTATATATAAACTCTGAGAGAAATACCAACGTGAGAAGTCATGGCCACTTGTCTTAAAATTGTGTAAGACTTCATTAAAATCCAAGGACAAAGCCCTCTGCTCTGGTTTTAGGGTGGGGGTGGGTTGGTTGACCCTATCGTTCTTCTCTACTCCCTCTCAGAGGGTCCCTGAGGCATCTCCTTGTGCCTCTTGCTTACCCAGCTGCGGCTGGAAGGTCCCCACTACTGCTCCAAGTAAAACTTGAAGGTAGGGCCACCCTTCTACTATAAACTCTTGATTTTCCCTCCCTTGCATGCTAAGGAAAGAGCCCTACACTGGGAGTTATAAGAAGTTAGGTTTCCTAAAATGAAGGCCTAGATAGCCGACCTTCAAATATGCTCCCAGATCTATAATTCTGTGAGCTCTGCAAACCTCTGCAAAGGCAAGTAAGTTTTCATTTTACTCTCAGGAACCCTTAGGAGCACACTTAAAAGTGAACCTTCCATCCTAGGGTATGTAATACAGCTCATCTTTTCTGCCAATAATGGTATTGGCAACTTCCCTCATTTCTTCCCACTCTATAGTTTAGTTCCAGAATCAAATATTTTCTGCTTATGGGCCAAGAAAACATGAATTCCCTAATCTTGTGCTGGGAAAAAAAAATCTATGAGTTTGCCCAGGCTATCTCAAAGGAATGTTGTTTGCCCTGATATTAAAATTGAAGATAAAATGAGAGTATGTAATGATATATTTAGATGCCACATTGGGCATTAGAAATAATTTTGCCCTGGGCGTCTGAGTGGCTCAGTCGGTTAAGCATCTGATTTTGGCTCAGGACATGAGCTCATCGTCCGTGGATTCAAGCCCCACATCAGGCTCTGTGCTGACAGCTCACAGCCTGGAGCCTGTTTTGGATTCTGTGTCTTCCTCTCTCTCTGCCCCTCCCCCACTGGCACTCTGTCTCTCTGTCTCTCTCTCTCTCAAAAACAAGTAAACATTAAAAAAATTAAAAAGAAAAAGGAAAAATTTTGACCCACCTAGACATTTCACATATGAAGAAACTGAGATTTTACAAGATCATTGTCTTAAATTGGTCAAATAGCTATACAGCATCAGAGCCTAAAGTAGAAGAGACGTCTCTTGACAACCTGTTTAGTGCTTTGCCTCTTTCATCTGCTTCACACACTACCATGTACTCTGAGAACATATATGAATATACAATACATATATAAATTCATATGTATAAATGTATATGTATAGAGTTATAGTCATCAACCGCTTCTGGCATTTATGTACACATCATGGGGTGCCTGGGAATATTTTACTTTTCTCTTCAAAAGTACCCATAGCTGCTTATTCTGAACATCTGGGTAATGGAACTCTAAACAAAATGCAGTGTGCAAAATGCCAGGCACACTTAATCCCTCTTGAATGAAATTACCAAGATCATTGTGAAGTAAAGAATTCAGTAAACCTAATAGAACTGATCTTTAATATCACAGCTAATATACTGCAACACAAAAATCTTTCTTGAAGTAGATTTATTCGTATAGAAGCCCTGTCAGATGGGCTGAAAATAAGCCAGAGTACCACATCCAAAAGCAGTGATAAATAGCCATCCTTAGACAAGGGAAGGTGTCCAGTAAGGTCTCTATGGTATTGGAGGGGAACCAGGTTTTTTTTAATATCTTTATTCATGGTCTGGTAAAGGGCAGGGTGTAAACCCTATCCCCTGCTAGTTTGATAAATGTGTTAAGTTGGCAGCTGCTTAAAATTGTAACAATAGACGATATAATGCACCATGAAAAAGAGAAGCTAGAAATATGGCAAAAAACATTGTGGAATGAAACTCAACTTGGAAATAAGAATGTAGATACAATTGGGAGTTATATTATGAAACAGAAAAAGTGTCCAAAATCTGGCCTGAAGACAGAGAAAAGAAAGAACAAGTAACAAAAATCATAGTACTTTTCATTTCCCAAATAGGATCTGCCACTTCCAAGAGTGGAGATTAAAACTTCACATATTTGCAAATATTATAAAGCCAGAGTGTGTGGATGACAGAGTTGTAATAAGACCACAGAGGGGCACATCAGGTCAATAACCATGTGAGGCCACTTTAATAGCACCATGGAATGAGCTGGTGGCACTTCCAAAAAAGCCAGGAGAATTGCATTAACAGGTCTATTAAATAGCCTCAGGTGACTAAACACCACTCACAGTAGAAAGGTTTTTGGACTCCAGGAAGATAGAGTGTGTGGAAGATGACATGCATTTTAATGGTCTGCCTGTGACAGTCAACCTGTGAGCAATTAAGACTCAAAGCATTAAAATGAATAATATAATCCCTCAAATAGAAGGTAAAAATAAAATGCTAATGTCATGACTGTTTAACTATGACCAATAGGCAGAAATCAGTCCAATAATTTTTTTTTTTATGATTCAAACACTACATCTTCCAAATAGTACTGCTCATGAGCAAAAGCAAGACTTCAAGTGAAACTCAAGATGAATGGACTTGCCAGAAGAATGAAGGTGGTTTTTCTGAAATCTCCTCTTCAGGAATTTTTAAAGTTATTTTGGAGAACTGATTGATTACTATGTTTTACTGAAGTAAAATTGGTATACAATATCTATTAATTTCATGTGTGCTTTACAGTTATTCAATATTTTTATACATTATAAAATGATCTCCACAGTAAGTCTACTATCTGTAGACAAATTTACTACAATCTGTAGACAATTTACTATCTGTAGTCTACTATCTGTACAAATTTATCACAATACTATTAACTATTTTCCCTGTGCTATATATTACATCCTCATAACTGATTTATTTTAAAATTGGAAGTTTGTTCCTCTTAATTCCCTTTACTTGTTCACCCACCCCCAACTTCTCCCCTCTCTGTTTCTTGAATCTATGAGCCTCTTTCTGCTTAGTTTTGTTTGTTCGTTTGTTTTGTTTGTTAGATTCTACATACAAATAAAATCATGAGGTATTTGTCTTTCTCTGTCTGACTTATTTCACTTAGTATAAAACCCTCTAGTTCTATCCATGTTGTTGCAACTGGCAATATTTCATGCTGTTTTATAGCTGAGAAATATTCCATCATGTTACATACCATATATTTGTTATTCATTCATCTATTGATGGACACTCAGATAGCTTCCATATCTTGGCTATTGTAATTAATGCTATAATGAACAGAGGAGTACAAACATCTTTTCAAATTGGTGTTATTTCTTCAGATACATACTCATAAGTGGGATTACTGGATCATAGGGTAGTTCTATTTTTTTTTTTTTTTGAGGAACCTCCATACTTTTTTCCACAGCAGCTATACCAATTTTCATTGCACTGACAGAATACAAGGATTCTCTTTTCTTCTCATCCTTACCAACACTTGTTTTTGTCTTTCTTTTTCCCTTGTAAACAACAAATTTAGTTTGTTACAAGACTGGTTATATATGTTGGGAGACAATTACCCATGTGTCTCTAATGTTTCTTCATGTTTTGCAAGGGAGACACCATCTTTTCAAGGCTGTGTCAATAGCCAATCTGACAGGAGTGAGGTAATATCTCATTGTGGTTTTGTTTTGCATTTCACTGACAATTAGCAATGTTGAGCATCTTTTCACGTGCCAGATAAGCATCTGTATGTCTTCTTTGGAAAGCTTTCTGTTCAAATCCTCTGCCCATTTTTTAAAATTGGCAGAATTGTTGAGGGTTTTATATTAAGTTGTAGAAGTCCCTTTTATATTTTGGATATTAATCCCTTATTGGATGTATGATTTGCAAATATCTTCTCCCATTCAGTAGGTTGCCTTTAATTTTCTTGATAGTTTCCTTTGCTGTGCAAAAATTTTTTAGTCTGGTGTAATCCCATTTGTTTATTTTAGCTTTTGTTGCACTTGCCTGAGGAAATTGGACCAAAATATACATATATTGCTAAGACTGATGTCAAAGAGTTTACAGCGTATGTTTTCTTCTGGAAGTTTTATGGTTTCAGGTCTTACACTCAAGTCTTTAATCTATTTTGAATTCATTTTGTATATGGTGTAAGACGGTAGTCAAGTTTCATTCTTTTGCATGTAGCCATCCAGTTTTCCCATCACCATTTATAGAAGAGACTTCTTCCCCATTGTATATTCTTGCCTCCTTTGTCATAGACTATTTGACCATATATGTGTGGGTTTATTTCTGGGCTATATTCTATTTCATTGATGCACATGTCTGTTTTCATGCCAGTACCATACTGTTTTTTGATTACTACATCTTTGTAGTATAGTTTGAAATCAGGGAGAGTGATAACTCCTGCTTTGTTTTTACCAAGATTCCTTTGATGGGGCACCTGGGTGGCTCAGTCAGTTAAGTATCTGACTCTTGGGTTCGACTTAGGGCACAATCTCACAGTTCATGGGTTCAAGCCTTCCATCAGGCTGTGCACTGACAGTGTAGAGCCTGCTTGGGATTCTCTCTCTCCCTCTTTTTCTGCCCTTCTCCTGCTTAAACAGACTCTCTTTCTCTCTCTCTCAAAATAAATAAATAAACTTAAAAAAATTTCTTTGGCAATTCAGGGTTTTTGTGATTCCATACAAATTTTAGGATTCTTTGTTCTATCTCTGTAAAAAATGCTCTTGGTATTTTGAAGGAGATTGCATTAGGGAGCATGGACATTTTGACAAGATTAATTATTCCAACCCATGAGCACAAATATGTTTCCATTTATTTGTGTTGTCTTAAATTTCTTTCATCAATATCTTTTAGTTTTTAGAATACAGGTATTTCACCTTCTTGGTTAAATTTATTCCTAGGTGTTTTATTCTTTTTGATGCAATTATAAATGGGATTGTTTTCTTAATTTCTTTTTCTAATAGCTTGTTATTATTATGTACAATGTAAGCAATTTCTGTATGTTAATTTTGTATCCTGAGATTTTACTGAATTCATGTATTAGTTTTAACAGTTTTTTAATAGAGTCTTCAGGGTTTCCTGTATCATGTCATCTTCAAATAGTGACAATTTTACTTCTTCCTTTCAAATTTAGATCTTATTTATTTCTTTTTCTTACCTAATTGCTATGGCAAGGACTTCCAAAATTATTTTGAATAAAAGTGGAGAGAGTGGGCAACCTTGTGTTGTTCCTGATATTAGAGAAAAAGCTTTCAGCTTTCCACCATTGAGTATAATGTTAGCTATAGATTTGTCACATATGGCCTTTTTTATGTTGAGGTATGTTGCTTCTATATGCACTTTGTTGAGAGTTTTTATCATAAATAGATGTCAAATTTTCTCAAATGCTCTTTTTGAGTCTATTGAGACTATCATATAACTTTTAGCCTTCATTTTGTTATATTATGTATCACATTGATTGATTGGCAGATGTTGAACCATAATTGATCCCTAGAATAAATCCCACTTGATTATGGTGTACGATCCTTTAACATACTGTTGAATTTAGTTTGCTGATATTTTGTTAAGGATTTTTGCCAATATAGCAAATATATTGATATATTGATATATTGATATGTTCATCAGGGTTATTGGCCTATACTTTTCTTTTCTGCAGTGCCTGTCTGGTTTTGGTATCAGGGTAATGCTGATCTCATAAAATGAGTGTGGAAGCATTCCTTCTTCTTCAATTTTTAGAATTATTTGAGGATAGGTACTAATTCTTTGAATTTGGGTAGAATTCACCTGGTCTTGCATTTTTATTTTGAGGAGTTTTTAAATTACTGATTCAATTTCATTCTTGTAATTGGTTTACCAGATTTTGTATTTCTTCATGATTCAGTCTTGGCAGGTTGTATGTTTCCAGGAATTTATCCATTTCTTCTAGGTTTTCCAATTTGTTCGCATATAATTGTTAGTAGTAGTTTCTTCTGATCCTCTATATTTCTGTGGTGTTATTTGTAACTTCTCTTTCATTTCTGATTTTATTTTGGGGCTTTCTCTTTGTTCTCCATGAGTCTGGCTAGAGGTTTACTGATTTTGTTTATCTTCTCAAAGAACTAGCTTTTAGTTTCATTAATCTTTTGTTTTTCCCCTCTCTATTTTATTTATTTCTACTCTGGTCTTTACTAATGTCTTCCTTCTACTCACCTTTGGCTTTGTTTATTCTTCTTTCTCTAATTTTTTTAGATGTAAAGTTATATTGAGATTAAATAAGAAATTACTTGAATTTTTGCTTCTTGATGTAGGTTTGTATTGGTATGAACTTTCCCCTTAGAATGCTTTTGCTGGGTACTGAAGATTTGGGACTATTGTGTTTTCATTTTTATTTGTCCAAAGTTATTTTTTATTTCATCTTTAATTTCTTCCTTGCCCCATTGGTTGTTCAGTAAGCATGTTATTTGGTCATGTGTTTTTGTTTTTTTAGTTTTCTTCTAGCAATGGATTTCTACTTTCATACTACTGTGGTCATAAAGATGCTTAATGTGTTTTCAATCTTCTTGAATTTATTGAGATTTGTTTCATGGCGTAACATGTAACCTATCCTGAAGAATGTTCCACGTGCACTTCAAAAGAATGTGTATTCTGCAATTTTTGGATAAAATGTTCTGTATATACTTAATAAGTCCATCTGGCCTAATGTGTCATTTGAGACCAATGCTTCCTTATTGATTCTTCTGACTGGATGACCTATCTATTGATATAAGTGGTGTATTAAAGTCCCCTCCTATTGTTTAATTACTGGCAATTTTTCCCGTTATGTCTGTAAATATTTGCTTTATATATTTATGTGCTCATATTGAGTGCATAAATATTTATGAATATTATATCTTTTTCTTGGATTGGCCCCTTCATCATTATGTAATGCTCTTTATTGTCTTTGGTTTAGTATTTGTTTTAAAGTCTATTTTGTTTGATAGGAGTATTGCTACTCCAGCTTCTGTTTCATTTCCATTTACATGAAACACCTTTTTCTACTCCTTCACTCTCAGTCTGTATGTCTTTAGATCTGAAGTGAGTCTCCTGTAGGAAGCATGTAGATGGGTCTTGTTGGGTTGTTGTTGTTTTTTTATCCATTCAGTCACGCTTTGTCTTTTCATTGGAGCATTAGGTTCACTTACATTAAAAGTAATTATTGAAGGGTGCCTGGCTGGCTCAGTCAGTTAAGTGTCCAACTTTGACTCAGGTCATGATCTCATGGTTCATGGGTTCAAGCCCCCCATCAGGCTCTGTGCTGACAGCTCAGAGCCTGGAGACTGCTTCAGATTCTGTGTCTCCCTCTCTCTCTCTGCTCCTCCCCCACTCATGCTCCATTTCTTTCTGTCTCTCAAAAATAAATAAATGTTAGAAAAAAAGTAATTGTTGATAAATATGTACATATTGTCATTTTGTTAATTGTTTTCTGGTTGTTTTTTCATTCTTTGTTCCTTTCTTCTGCTCTTCCTCTCTTCCCTTGTGATTTGATGGTTTTCTTGTTTTACATTCGAGATCCGTTCTCCTTATTCTTTTTATGTGTGTATCTATTGTAGGTTTTTGGTCTGTGGTTACCATGAGGTATCTATCTATCTATCTATCTATCTATCTATCCATCCATCCATCCATCTGTATCAATCTATTTTAAGTTGATAGTCACTTAAGTTTGACAAAACTATGACATTTTTACTCTACCACTCCACAATTTATGTTTTTGATGTCATGTTTTACATATTTTTAGTTTTGTGTATACTTAACTACTTATTGTAGTTATAGTTGATTTTACGATTTTTAACCTTCATACTAGCTTTTTAAATAGCCAATCCACTGCCTTTACTATACATTTGCCTTTACCAGTAAGTTTTTTTTCATATATTTTCTTATTTCTAGTTATGGCCTTTTCTTTTATGCTTAAAGAAGACCCTTAAACATTTCCTGTAAGACTGCTTTAGTGGCGATGAACTCCTTTGGAATTTTTGCTTAGTTTATGCTTGTCTGGGAAATTCTTTATCTCTTCTTCAATTCGGGATGATAATCTTGCCAGGTAGAGTATTTTTAGTTGTAGGTTTTTCCCTTTCAGCATTTTATACCCTGCCACTCCCTTCTGACTTGCTAAGTTTCTGTTGAAAAATCAGTGATAGTTTTATCGGTTTCCCTTGCATGTGACTATTTGTTTTTGTCTTGCTAATTTTAAGACTCTCTCCTCGTCTTTAACTTTTGCCATGTTAATTATTATAGATTTTGGTGTGGTTCTCTTGGGTTCATCTTCTTTGGGACTCTCTGTGATTTCTGGACCTGGAAGTCTATTTCCTCTCCAGGCTAGGAAAGCTTGCAGCCATTATTTCTTCAAGTAAGTTTTTCTAATGTTTATTTACTTTTGAAAGAGAGAGTAAGGTGGAGAAGGGCAGAGAGAGAGGGGAACAGAGGATCCAAAGTGGACTCTGTACTAACACCAGAGAGCCTGATGTGGGGCTCAAACTCAGGAACCATGAGATTATGACATGAGTCAAAGTCAGATACCTAACAACTGAGCCACCCAGGCACCTCTCTTCAAATAAGTTTTCTGCCCCTTTCCCTATTATTTTTCCTTTTGGGACCTCTATAAATGTTAATATTAGCATGTTTGATGTTATCCTTGAGGTCCCTCAAACTATCTTTTTTTTAAAATTCTTTTTTCCTTACATTATTCTGCTTGGGTGATTTTCATATTCTATCTTCCAGATTGTTGATCCATTCCTCTGTATAATATAACCTGCTAATTGACTCCCTCTAGTGTAGTTTTCATTTCAGTTATTGTATTCTTTGGCTCTGATTGTTTCTTTCTTATATTTTCTACCTCTTTATTGAAATTCTCACTATGTCCCTCCACTCATCTCTTGAGGTCAGTGAGCATCTTTATGACCAGTACTTTGAACTTTTTATCAAGTAAATTACTTACCTCCATTTCATCAGGGTATTTTTCTGGGTTTTTTATCTTGTTCTTTCATCTAAAACATATCCTATTTTCTCATTTTATTTGACTTTCTATGTTTGTTTCTACAAATTAGGTGAAACAGCTATCTCTCCTATCTTAAAGGAGTGGCCTTGTGTAGGGGTGTCACATGTGCAGACTGTGTGTGTGTGTGTGTGTGTGTGTGTGTGTGGTAGCTTTGGCAGGCTGTCTGGAGATGGTGTGGGCCAGGGACTCCTGGAGCATGCCATATCAAGGCTGCCTTGACAGGACAGCAGGCGCTGAAGCAGGTAGAGCCGAGGAGGTCTACTGGCATGCCACACAGAGGCCACCCTGGCAGGATGGCTGAAGCTAGAGTGGGGGTGGGCCAGGAGTTCTGAAGCTGCACTGTGCTGGAGCCACCTTGGCAAAATGACTGGAACTGGTATGGGTCAGCGGACTGGGGCATGCTGAGGTGGATTACCAGGCCACTTAGAGTATCTGGATGCTGCTCCTGCTGGCACTATCAAGGTGGAAGGCAGACATAAAAAGTGGCTCTCACCAGCACCTTTGACCACAAAGAGAGCTCTAGAGTTCCCCACCCATTTGGCTGATGCACTAGGGTTAGCAAATGGATTTCCTTCACTTATAGTCTAGTTGTTTTTCAAACTACTGTTTTTTTCATTGTGCTACAAGGTGAGTAATTCTATATATGGGCACCTCTGTGATATTCCTCCCTACTGCAAGTGCCATGTCAAGGGTGGGGTTCCCATTGTTACCATGTCTCCATCTCTCCTTCCCTTCTCTACATGATCCCTCTATTGTTTATTGTGCACAAGCTGTTTAATCAACCCTCAGGTCTTCTTCAGGAGGAACTGCTTTATATATAGGTATAGATTCGGTGTGTCCATGGGAGGTGAGTTCAGGGTCTGCCTATGCCACCATTTTAGACTGCCCTCTTATTTTTCCGATTAGTTCCCATAAGTATCAATTTTGAATCAATCAGATTTACGTTCAAATCCTAGTTCTACTAGTTACCATTCCATCACTAAACATCTCTTATCCTTGTTTTCTTCAGCTATAAAATATAGGTAATAGTACTACCTCTCCAGGTTTCTAAGAAAACTCAATGCATAATACATAAACAACATTTTGCACAATATCTACTCATAAGAAACATTTATAATAAAAGTCATTAAACTTTTTCAGAAGTGGTAAAGTACAGTGGAAAAGAAATACCTAGTTAACTCTCAGTTCTACTCAGCTCTCTGATATGGTGAAAATAATTTAGGTATACTATGCCTCTCTTTTCAACTTTTTCAGTGGAAAGAATAATAGTTCCTGCCTTTCTACATGGTGGTTATGATACTGAAATGATAAAATATATATAAAGTACCTTGCCTAGCACACAAACACTATACAAAAATATGAGCTACGATATATTTATATGTTAAATTTAAGAGGCTTTAAACTCCAAATATATTAAATAAAATATAATTGATTAGGTCATTTGTATTGCATTTCACTTGGTAAAACTGAAAGTCATAGGTGCTGATTATACATTTGAGTGTAGTGATTAAGAACATTATTCCTGGAGTCAGGTGCAGCTGGGCTCAAATCCTGGCTCTCTTACTAGCTGTGCCATTGTAAGTATGAGGTTTAACCTCCTGAGATCTCATGTTCCTTATCTATAGAAGAATTTCTATTTTATGGAGCTGTTGTGAAGATTCAAGGGACTAATGCCATAATGAGAGTGGAAAGGCATTGCTAGAAGTTGACATGCCCCTACTGCCTACTACGACAGCCCCACAGGTCCAAGGAATTGGAGACTGCTGAGGAAATCTCTTTTCTATTTCTCTCATCTTGTAGGTCAGCTTCTCTTGGCTACTTCCTAAAACTGGGAGAAGTTCCAGGGACAAGCTGTAGCTGAGGACACAGAGAACAGAACTGAGAACAGAAATCAGGGACAGTTGGAAGACATAAGCTATGGGCAAACTCAGATCCTTGTGGATGGAAGTTGGCTGGACCTGGTGTCATTGGGTAATGACCATAGGAAGGAACAGAAAAACAAGAAACATTACATGGTCTTAAAGATACAGAAAAAAATCTCAGAATCAAAAGAAAGGAAAAGGTGATTACTATAAGTGCATCTGTGGGGAATAGAAGGTAAGTGTGGCTCTGGATAAAGACACTCAAAATGTTTTCATTTTGTTACTAAGAATAAATATGAAGTATGACATGTTTTTGAAACACCACTATTCCTTCATTAACTAGTTGTGTTCTTTTGCCCATTCATAAAGGACTGATTTATTAAAAGAATCCAAACACTCTTTTTTATCCTCCAAAATAATCAATTTTATTATATACTGTCTAAATTAGAAAGTCCAGATGAGGTCACAGAATAGATATCTTTTCACATTAAATATTTTCTCCCATAGAACACTTTGTTTTCTCAGTTCACTGGGAGAAGAACAGATATAAATTTTGTCAAAAGAAAACAAAATATCTCCCTTAAAAGGGATTAGAAAACTAGAAGGAAGACAGAAGGTTCTACAAACAGTGGATGTGTAATTGATGTTATTAATGATGGAGTCAAAGTTAGAGATAATAGAAAAAATTAGGCAAATTGAATTAACTCTAATCCTGTAAATATGAACAGTCCATAAAGATCCAAAATATGAACAGTCTAAAGATATTTATTAGTCGACTCACTTTCTGACCTACACAGTGGGCCCCACACAGATCAAAACCAGTAACTTCCTCTTCATAAATTACTCTCTGGGAGTCAGTTGGGCAATTTTAGAAAGTTTTCAACTCCAAGGTCATTTGAGAGCTATTAATGTAAAAGGGAATTCTTTAATTAGTACTCTGAGGAGCTTGTAAGAATTAAAATGGAAGTGACTTCTGCACTTGGGAGAATTTGGCTAAGAGTAAGATAAACATGGGGTAGGACAGATCCTTTTGTGACTTGAGCAAGTCAAAAGTAGGGTCAAGATTTACATGTACTTCTCCAGTGATTCTCAATCCCAGTGAATTGCAAGTGAGACAGAAGAGTTTCTTGAGTAGGCATCTAGATTCCCCTGTAGCCCTTTATGTAAAATAGGCATGTAGATTCCCCTGCAGTCCTTTAGCAACTTCCTTTGAGACAAATTTATTAATGAGGATCCAGAAAAGTAATTATATTCCCACGTGTTTAATTTGTCATTAGAGTATCACTATGTATCTTACGTACTTACAACATTTAAAACTTTTTTAGTAGAGTACCTTATCATTATTAAAGTCATCTGATTTGATCAGAGAAACTTTCTTCTGGCTAAAGGATGCTATTCTTGGAATAATTTTTGTAAAAAGCGTAATAGTTATTTTTTAATGGAATAGAGTAATTTTCAATTATAGTAACAATGTACCAATTCACTTGATGATCAATTAATGTAATGTCTCATCACTTCTGCATCCAGTACATGGGATTCATATTTTGGACTAACTTCTGTCTTAAGCTATAAATTAATTTGCTGACCAAGTCATAATAGTGTTCCTCCCTATCAGGGCAGAGGTTCTATTTTGTTACTTATTTTTATACACACATGTAAAGATATCCATGAGGAATCTACACAGGGCACATAATAAGTATACAACAGATGTTTGTTGAATGACTCAGTGCTGTTTGTCATTTCTGACACTTCAATAAACAAAAAAATTCTGTAAAGCACAGCTTTAATTGCTTGTTCAGGAAATCTATACAAGAAATTTAACATAACATTTTTTATTAAAACAATTTAGAGACAATTTAATCTCTATTGTCACATTCCATACTATGACTTAAATAGTCACATAATATGCATTATTAAATAATTATTCCCTTTCGACTAGGTGCTAAAGTAATCAAACAATAAATTCAGTAATGCAATTGCTGCTTTGGATAATGTTGCAGCAAGCCCAAAATGATACTATTAAGCTAAGACCTTTTTAACATCCAAAGTTAAAAAAAGAAGTTCTGGTTCCTCAGTGCCAGCATCCCATCCAATACCCCAACCTCTCTGTTACCTTGGCCTAAGTGAAAAATGGAAGTGGCATTTTGAACATAAAGAGCCTTCAGAGCAACATTATCATTGAACTTCAAATTACTGAATGATGGATTTCCTAAACAAAGCAAGCCTCTGCATCAGCACATCTTTTTACTCAAAAATTTGCCATGGGACAATATGCTGGTTATCTCAAGTTCTGGGTCAATAAAAATGTGAAAATGCCTATTCAACATCTTTTAAAAGGCAACTTGACAATAAACTATAAAACAACAACAACAACAACAACAACGAAAAACAAAAAGTAAAGTCTCTACCTATATTTCACAAAACTCAATCTTTCTTAAGTGGTTAACTTACAACATACTTCTTAATCAGGGCATATTCCTAACTGTGTCAACTGGATTTTGTATGTGTGATTATGTTTCATTTTCACATTGCTGATGATGTTAACATGTTTTAATATTTGTACATTTATTAAAGTTTAAGCATTCATATTTATAAAACTAAAAAAAAAGGTTCAAAAAAATTTTGAGGTGAATTATATTTTTTCCCTCTTTAAATACTTTTTGTCAGAGGCTTGAACAATGACAACAAAAATGTAATCATGAAGGTGGAAAGGACTCGAGGGACATTCTAATCCATGCCTCTTCTTGAGCAGTCAGAATTCTTTACAAACTATCCTTGGCACATAAGAATAAGGCTGATTCCATAAAACAAAAACAAAAACAAAACAAAATACAAAACAAAAGAATCAGGCTGAAAACTTAGAGACTATAGCAGAAGACCTGCGATCTATTCCATTTTTTTTTTCCCCAGCCTCAATGCATGATACAACGTCTACAAAACATGAAAAGTTTACTATTCACATGTTGGTAATGTTTCCATAAGACAGTCACTGGTACTTGATATCACTGAAGATTAGGCAATTTCACTATTTCACTATAGTCACCTCAGATCAGATTTTGAATAAGGTTTTTTGTTTTTCTGGGTTTAGAGAAGAAAATATTTTTAGCTAAAGTTTGCCATCCCTCCCTTCCCAAGGGCAATCTAGTTCATTCCAAACCAAAAAACCTACCACAGTGAATGATTTGCACATGGTATTACTTCCACAAAAGGATGTATGGTCTCTACACCTACATACCAGTGCCATTGGGGCACATCTCCATTGGGTGGCAGTACATGTTCAGAACAACTTAACCCTGCTGGTTTAACACGTTATTTTTTAAATGGAATTTTTATTTCATTTTCTTAAACTCTAATAACAATCTTTTCATAAAGCCAATTCATTGCCCATAAAATTGATAAAAGAGGATTAGGAATGAAACTATCTTTCAGATGTTTATATATTTTAATTAATGATTGTAGAGACCTTATTTTGTTCATTATATATAAATATATCATATGATATATGTAACATGCATTAATATAATATATAATATATCATATGTATTTTGTTCCCTGATATCTAGATCATTGACTCATAAGTAGTAGGCACTCAAGATATCTTTTTAAAAACATAGCTTTATGGCAGTATAAAAATCTAAAGATAAATTCTGAGTGTAGAAAATTTAATTTTTCTGCTTATTCAACCAACTGTCCAGGGTTTTAGCTGAAACTATTTCATATTTGGTGATATAAACTGTATTAAACTCAGTAATCAGTTTTATCTGGTGTAGTTCAGAGAGATGTGCAAAATCCTCTTTTTAACACAATACAGGTGACAGCCATTAGAGTCACCATGTCCCATTAAATCATGTATAAGGTCACAAATTTGATTTTCTATTTCCTACACATTTGTATCCTAGATTAATTATTTAAAAAAACTAGGACTAGTGAGGTGCAAATAGCCAGCTACAATGCTCTTAGGGGTTTTGATTCTTGTTAATCTGTTTTGACTGTTTGTTTTCATTAAAGATGCTTTTTAAACTAGTTTATTGAGCTAGGATGCATTTTGGAAAGCATTTTTGGCTATAGACAAATACCATCTGTAATAAAGTAAACTTGGAATTATTTATAAGAAAAAAGATTATTAGGACAAACCAAAAACACGAAAGGATCCCAAAATTGGTCTTTGGAGAAAACCAAGAAGAACATACAGGTTTTGCTGAAAACATTTACAGCAAGTGGATTTCTCAACTAAATAAATGTCACTTAAAACTGATCAATCCACAACATTAGATTTAAGATAATGTTTCACTAAATGATTACTTAAATGATTCTTAATGATTTTAACAGAATAGAAAAATTATATTCACTAAAAAGCTGAGTTGAAATAAACATGAATTTTATTTTAACATATATACACAAACTTTAAAAGTTCAGGTTCATGTGTAACTAGATATTTTTACATTTCATAGGATCATAAGTGTAAGATTTTGTTTGATTGTCATAGTTATAATCAAATGATTTTCAGAGGGGTTTGTTTAGGCCTCTTTCAATTTTGTCCAGTTAAGTACAAATTAAACCACAAGTAAAATTAAACCACAGAAAACTAGATAAGTAACACAATTCTATTCTATTTATCATTTATATAAGTAGAGTCAGCACAGAGTGCAATGTAAAAAAAATTAAATTTCAATTTTCTTTGGCTGTTCCTTTAGGAAACCAACCAATGATACTGTATACCAAAGGAGTATAAGATGGAATCTATCAAAGAATACAACTTATCCATTGGCATTAGAACATATAGTGTGTATTGTTTTTGTATATTTTTAACAAACTACAGAATCTGTGCACTATAGTAATATTTAAGATAATTTTTTAAATATGATTTTTGGTCAGATGGTTGCTAAAAAGTAATACTAGGACATTCTATGGAGTGTCTGAGTGAATTAAGACTTCAATCCCTTAAAGACCTGCCATGAAAGAAACCCTTCCTTGGGTCTGAATTCAGCAAAATGCTTATTTATATCACTGTGATGTTGTTCACAGTTACACTGAGTGGGGAAAGAGTGAATCAAGAATAAATCATGCTTATTGTGGCATTTAGTAGTTCTCTCTGTTCACCTCCCTGTGTGGAGATAATGAAAATGGGGTGTGGTTGAATAAATGTTGAAAAATTTTAGTGTTTCATATTCCCCATTCCTGCCTTGGAGCACGTCTCAACCATAGTCTGCTGGGTGCTGCTTAGGTAAACAGTGGAAAGCTGCAGGCGGCGCCCATAAGAAGTTTTTGCTGACATGTGATGTCAAATATTTTTCAGCTGACTTAATCTGAGATTAAGAATTTCTGTGTACATCAGCCAATGAGAACTTTAGAACTGTCTAAGGCATTTTCCTTCATGGTAATGCTTTTTATTTATTTATATTTTATTTTATTTTATTTTATTTTATTTTATATTTATTTTAGAAAGAGAGATAGTGCAAGTGGGGGAGTGGGGCAGAAGGAGAGAAAGAGAGAGAATCTTAATCAGGCTCCATGCACAACCAGAAGGCTGATGCAGAACTCCATCCCAGGATCATGACCTGAGCTGAAATCAAGCTTAACATACTGAGCCACCCAGCTACCACTGGTAATGCTTCTAAATCACCACCAGTGGAACAGGCATATAGCCATCAAATACTTAATGAAATATCCCAAGAAGTCATCCTTCATTGAAATTGCTTTTAAGTGAACCAGTCTCAGGGAGAGGTGTTTGCTCTGGATTGGAAATAAAGTACAATTCCTACCTGCACATAATTGTTTTCTTTCTGTCCTTGTCCAAATGCCAATTTCAAATGCTGGTAGAGTGACTTTTGAATAGACATATGAAGATTAAAGATCTGATTGTAACCTCTCACTGCTGACCAGGAGGGAAACAGCTGGATTTACTTTTCCTCCTGATAATCCAAAACTCCAATACTTACAGGTGCCCTATGTCCATGGGTTCCCTCTACCCATGATGGTCTTGTCCTCATTCTTTACATGGTTCCACCTCAAACCTCAGATCCTCAGATGCCAGCCTTCCCAAACTCCCTGTAATGGATTGAATTGTAGCTCCACCTACCCAATTTCAGGTATGGAAGCCTTAACTCCAATATTACTGTTGGTGATAGGGCCTATAAAGAGGTAATTAAGGTTAAATGGTCATAAGGGCCCTAATCTGATTGAACTGGAATCTTTATAAAAAGAAGAAGAGATACAAGAGTATGCTCCCTGCCCCCAACCCTGGCACAGAGGAAAGACCAGGTGAGAACACAGCAAAAAACTAACTCTCTAGAAGGCAGGAAGAGAGGTTTCACCAGAAATCAACCCTGAGGTAACCTTGATCTTGGACTTCCAGCCTCCAGAACTGTGAGAAAATAAAGTTTTGTTCTTCAAGCCACCCAGTCTGTGATATTGTGTTATGACAACCCAAGCTGACTTAAATAGTTTCCATATACAGGAGACAAATGGCCTCCTCTCTGTTTATCACATCACTACATTGATATCCTTCTTTGCATTTATCACAGTTAATGATTATTTTCATTTATTTATGTACATGCTTATTTTGTCTTCTCCACTAGAACACAAACTCCATGAATATCACTCCAGCTGTTTTATAAAATGCCTATGGGGGGAAAGAAGAATCAAAAAAATCAGGAGGCCACAGTAGTATAGGAAAAGAAATGGTGTCTTGGAATAAGGTGGCCATGGAATAGGAACATGGATGGATTGAGACCTGTTTGGGAGGCCATAGAATAGGGACATGGATGGATTGAGACATGTTTGCTGATGGATATGCTCTTGGAGGAGGGGGTAAGAAAAAGGGGGAAATCAAGGATAACACTTAAGTTTGAGATTTGAGGAGCTAGTCAATGGTAAAATCATTTTAAGAGATGTGAACCAATAAGATAATTTCTATTGTAGATTCTTATTCTAGCCTAATGCTTCTCAAAATTAAGTGTACATATGAATTACCTGTGAATCTTATTAAAATGAAGATTCTGACAATACATCTGGACTCTCTATTATGTTCAATTGATCTATATGTCTATTCTTTCTCTAATATCATACTGGTTTTTATTATTGTAGCTACATATTAAATCTTAAAATCAAGTAGTATAGTGACTTTGACTTTGTTCTTTTGCAAAATTGTGTCCTGACCTTGCTAATGTCACTTATTAGTTTTAATATTTTAATAAATTCCTTAGATATTCCACAGAGATAATGAGGTCATTTTTATACAAAGACTTTTTTTTTTCTTTCTTTCCTACCTGTATCCCTTTGTGGACATCCTTGACTTGTTTCCTACCTTAGAGGGAAAGTTCATTCTTTCATGATTTAATATGATGTTGTCTTCAGGTGTTTTGTAGATACCATTTATCAGGTTGTGGAAGTTTCCTTGCATTCTAGTTTGCAGACCCTACTACTGATGGCTGCTCAACTTAGTCAAATGTTTTCCTGCACCTATGGAGATGAACATATGGTTTTTCTTATCAGTATATGGAGATGGTAAATTACATTGATTGATTATTTAACTAAAACCAACTTTGCATACCTGGGATAAACCCCACCACATCTTAATAAATGTAGTAGGATTTGGTTTACTAATAATTTGAAGATTTTTGTTCCTTTGTGCATGGGGAGTATTGATTTGTGGTTTTGGTGTCAGATGAATGCTGACCTCATAAAATGTGATGGGAAGGGTTCCCTCTTCTATATTCTAAAAGATATTATGCAAAGTTCGTATTATTTCTTCCTTAAATGTTTAGCAAAATACACCAATAAGAACGGGGCTATTCAAATTAAATTATCTCCTTTTTTTTTCCTGAAAGGGCTGGGGAATTTATGCCTTTAGTGAATTTGTTCTTTTCATCTAAGGTGTCAAATCTATGTACATGAAGTAGAAATGGAGAAGACAGAAAATAATCTCTTATTACCCTTTTTATGTCTGCACTATCTATACCAATGACTTCTCTTTCATTCTTCACATTCATAATTTGTAATTTGTGTCTTCTCTGGTGTGAGAGCTTCCCCCATCACCACCTTTCAGTACTTAAAAGATTATGCTCCATTGTCTTCTGATATGCATAGTTACTGATAAGAAGTTTACTATTGTTCTTATCTTATTTGTCTGTATGCAGTGAATTTTTTCATTCTGGCTACACTGAAGATGTTCTCTTTAGTTTTGGTTTATTTTTGGATTAAGTCCTTTGACAGGACTTAATCAGTTCTATTATTTGAATTATTAATAGGATTTCCATTTAATTTTTTTAAGTTTCCATCTCTTTACTGCAATTTCTTATGTGTTTATTCATTTTATTCATCTTCTCTATAAGGCCTTTAACATGTTGATTATAATTATTTAAAGTTTTTGATAGTTCTAACATGTAAGTCATCTCTTCATCTGCTTCTATTGACTACTTTTTCTCTTGACAATAGGTCAAGATTTTTTCCCTTGTTTTTTAAATATGTCTCAAAATTTTCTGTAGTACTTTCAATATTTTGTGTAAAAACAAAAACAAAAAACAAAAACCAGTAAAACTGAGGTAAATAGTACTTATAGTTGGAATGGAACATACCTCTTCTGAAACACTGTTAATTTAGGGAGTTAAGTCAATTTATTCAATACTTGAACTGAACTTGGGCTTGCTGTTGATTGAGTTACTTTCAATGCACCACAGATTTCAAATTCCTCCAGTGGTGGTCAGCTGTTATTTTGTACCTAATGCATGACCTGTAGTGCTGGAGGTTTTTTCTTTTTCAGTGTACCTTTTCAGGCATTCAACCAATGCCTTTCAGCAAGTCCTATACACCTATACCATACAGAGTGCCTCTTTGTATGTTCTTTTCTCTTTCCAACTAGTAGATTGCTACTGCTAGTTATTAGTATGAAGTTCATGGCGGGTAGGCATAATTGTCTATTGTTCCAGTTCTGCCTCAGTCTGGGCAGGCTCTGTGCATCTGTGTCTCAGAAGAGGGACTTACTTGGCATATCTATCCCTTCCCCCTATTGCATATTAACACTTCATGTATAGCTGAGAGGTATTAAGCAGGAGGAATTTATTAGACCTCACCTAGTGGTAGCAGATCTCTATTTTGTTTAAATATAGAATCCAGGGCATGGAAGTATTTCCTTACTCTCCAAAAGCAATAGATGCCTTTTGCTTTTACCTCTTCCTCAGTGAAGGTCAGAGACTGAGGGAGTAGAAAAGTTTCCCATATCTCCCTTAGTGTTGGGTGAGTTTTACTACTACACTTTCCTCAGAGGTACTGAATCTTTTCCTGACCTAGAAGGTGGAAGGGTTTCCTGGCACTCCCCTGGCACTCGCATTTTGCCTCATATGAGAGAAAGTTCTGGGGAAGAGGAAGTAGTTTTATATCTGTGTGTCTCCAAGGGACTTCTCTTGTTCTCCTGCTCTACCCCAAACTTTCTCATAAGAACATGGTAAAGACCTGGCATGGAAAAGAGCCTGCAAGTAAGTGCAACTTCTCTTTGTCCTGGGCTCATAGGTCTCTAAATCAGGGGTCAAAAAATGTTTCCTGTAGAAATCCAGATAGTAAATATTTTAAGCTTTGCAGAACATTTGCAACTATGTTGTAACTAATGAACTCTGCCATTGTAGTACAAGAGCAGGCATAGACAATAAGTAAACAATGAGGTGGCTGTGTTCCAAAAAAAATCTACTTAAAAACACTAAGATTTAAATTTCATATAATTTTCATATATCACAAAATATTATTTTTTTGAGTTTTTCCCAGTGATTCAAAAGTATAAAAAATAAGCCGAAAGCTGGATTTGGCTCATGGGCTGAGGTTTGCTGACCCCTGATCTAAACCATCAAGTTAACCTGGACTCTGCCAATGAGAATTTGTTGAGTTTTCATCTGTTTTCTTCTTACCCTCTCTGCTTTTTTTAAAACAATTTATTTCTTTATTTGAGAGACAGAGAGAGGTGTGGGGAGAGGGGCAGAGGAAACAGAGAGAGAGAGAGACAGAGAGAGAATCTCAAGCAGGCTCCATGTTCAGCATGGAGATCTTGATCTGAGCTGAAATCAAGAGTTGGATGCTGAACCGACTGAGCCATCCAGGCTCCTCTCTTCTTACCTTTTTTTTTTTTTTTTATGGTGGCTGTCACTGCCTCCAATGCTCTGTCAAAGGTGAAATACTTCCTATGTCCCTGTTTCATAGGAGGGGCTTATCAACTTTTGGAATTCAATCCACCTAGTTGCCTTGCAATATCACTCTCTGATAGGCTCAAGAAAAGTTGCGAGTTTGTAGATTGTACAGATTTTTCTCATTATTTGGGTGGGGTCAATGTTCTCTTGTGTGTTGCTAGATTTTGACTGGAACTTCAGTCATATTTTTGTGCGAAACTTAGAATTAAGATATTTTAATCAAAATCAATTAAGATCACGGACTTCTTCCACTTAACTTTCCCCCCTGTCTTAGTCTGCTAGGGTTGCTATAACAAAATATCACAGACACTGTGGCTTAAACAACAGGAATTTATTTTCTCACAATTTTGGAAGCTGGAAATCCAATATCAAGGTGTTGGCAGGTTTGGTTTTTCTTAAGTCTTCTCTCCCTGGCTTGCTGAAGACCACTTTCTCATTATGTCTTCATATGGCATATCCTCTATGTATACACAAATATCCCTAGTGTCTCTTCCTCATCTTATAAGGACATCAGTCCTATTGGATTAGGACCCTACCCTTATGGCCTTATTTAATCTTAGTTACCTCTTCATAAACCTTATCTTCAAGTATAGTCACATTGGGGGTTAGGACTTCAATATATAATTTTTTAAGAGACACGATTCAGTCCATGACACCATCTGTCATATTTATCCTTGTGTTGCATGGCACTGGAGTGGTCCTGGGAATACTTGAGACCTAGCTAAGGGGAACCCAACTTGAAGATATACTTAGTTTGAGTTTAGTGGCCTATATTGATGTAGTTAATATTTACTTCATGTGTACTTAAATTATTCCTACATAAATTATTATAGGAATGGCTTTCAGGAATATTCCGACCACCTGACATCATAGTAGAAAGGTCCAGGGCAAAGATTATCATAACATGACTTTGTCATGTAAGTACCCTTTTAGGATAAAATTATTATTTTGAACTAATAAATGTAAGCCTCTCAACTTATATATTTACCCTCTTCTATTCACAAGGTCAGTTTCACACATTTCCAATGGCAGTTGGTAGTATGTGGAAAATGGAGGAGGACCAAGAAGCTAGCCTGTGGAAAATTTTTCTAATCATTGTGCACGTAAATGGAAAAGGAAGATTTGGTTCTCATCAATCTGTTATCAAAGGGGAGATCGTTTTCTTTAGGAATATATTAAATAATAGAGGGGTGCCTGGGTGGCTCAGTCGGTTAAGTGTCTGCTTTTTGATTTTGGCTCAGGTCATGATCTCACAGGCTCTGGGTTTGAGCATCAGGCTCTGTGCTGACAGCATGGAGCCTGCTTGGGATTCTCTCTCTCCCTCTCTCTGCCACTCCCCCCACCCAGGGGTACTCTCTCTCTCTCTCACAAAATAAATTAACTTCAAAAAAATAACAGAGGAGCCTTGAGGGGCCAAGATGGCAGAGTAGCGTGGAAGTATTTTTTTTTTGCCTCTCTCCTCCCTGAAATGCAGCTAGATCAACATGAAATCATATTGCACACCTAGAAAATTGATCTGAGGATTAACATAAACAATCTGCACAACTTGAACCACAGAACTCAGCAGATACATGGCACAGGGAGGGAGAGAGAAGCTGCGAAGGGTAGGGAGATGTTTTTGCTTATGGAGAAAGGATGGAGACGGGGGTGGGGGGAAGTACAGGAAAAGCACTCCCACTGAAAGCAGTTGGAGAGAAAGAGAAAGAGTGGAAACACCCATAAAGGACTTAACAAGAAAGGGAGAAAGGAGAAAGGAAAAAGGAGAAAGGAGAAAGAAGAGGGCTTAAATACCATTAAAACTCAATAAATAGGGGAGTGCAGGGTCTGATACTCCATAGCTCAATACCTGGCAGAGCTCTGGTGGGAAGGGCAAATACCCAGGAGCAGACAGCAAGGCCTGAGGGGTCCTCAGGCCACACAGGGAGAGGCCATTTCACAGCTGAGAGGACATTTGATAGAGACTGTGCTGCCTCCCCACAGGCAAAGGTCTCTGAGGACCCCAGAGAACAGCCATGTTTGCTCGTGTTGGAACAAGGACTTGAAGGGTGAAATCTGGCACCAGATATGTATTGTGATTTACCATAATCCTTGAAACCCTGCTGCTACATGACTATGCAAACTTTTTCTGGGGCAGGTTAGCACCCAGCCACAGTTTCCGGTAATCTGCAGCAGCCAGTCGTGTGAAAGTTCCTGAGGGCAAGCCAGCACCAGGCAATTGCCCAGGGAGACCATCCCCCAGAGGGTTGGAGCAGGTCAAAGCCACAAAGCCTCAGAAGTGAGGGGTTTGGAAACACAGCCTCATCTGAGATAAAACTTGGAAGGGAGATGCCACCTGGCAGGTTAATGGCTTGGTCACAAACAGGGTGGAAGCATAGAGTAGATAGAAGCTGGAGACAAAGGAGGGGTGCTTGATTGCCAGTTGGTGAGAGCACAGAGTTCTGATACTAGAGACTGGGTAGCTGGGTGGCTCTATTTTAACCCCTCCCATGCATGCACATACACACAGTACATGTGCCACAATGATCCACCACAGTAAGCTAAGCAGCGCCATCTACCGGAAAATGGAGCTGTTACACCAACTGTGCCAAACCCACTGTAGAGGAACACCACAAGTCTCTCCACCTGCTTAGTTTATGGGCTACAAAATGCTTCATAGTATGACTTTTAGGGAAAACTGGATGTATTTTCAATCGTATTTCATAATGTTCACTGGTCCATCTATTTAATTTTTTTCTTTTTCTTTTCTTTTTCTTAAATACAGAAAGAGAAAAAAATTATTTTCATTTATCATTTTTATAAAAAAGATTTTCTTTCATTCTTTTCTACCATATTTTTTGCACATTTTTAAAGTTCTATTTTACATTCATCATTTCATTTTATTCTGTTTTCTTGTATTCATTTTTCTTAACTTTCAAACGTTTTCTTTTTTTCCTTTTCTATTCTTTCTGTTTTTTTTTTCTCTATTCTATCAAGCTTTTTTCAACAACCAGACCACAACACACCTAGGATCTAGCATCCTTTATTTGATTTTTTTGTGTTGTTTTTAATTTTTAATAATTTTTTAAATTTATGTTCATTCCTTTTCTTCCTCTAAAATGATGAAATGAAAGAATTCACACCAAAAGAAAGAAGAGGAAGAAATGACAGCCAGGGAGTTTATCAACACAGATATAAGCAAGATGTTTAAACCAGAATTTAGAATCATAATAACAAGAACCCTAGGTGGGGTTGAAAAAAAGCATAGAATCCCTTTCTGCAGAGATAAATGAGTAATTTCTAGTCAGGACGAAATTTAAAATGCTACAATTGAGATGCAATCTTGAATGGATACCACAGCAGCAAGAATGGAGGAAGCAGAGTGCCAAATCAGCGCTATAGAGGACAAATTTATGGAGAATAATGAAGAAGAAAAAAAGGAGGGAAACTAAGGCAAAAAAGCAAGATATAAGAATTAGAGAACTCAGTGACTCATTAACAGGAATAACATCTGAATCATAGGGGTCCCAGAAGATGAAGAGAGAGAAAAGGGGGTAGAAGTTTATGTGAGCAAATAATAGTGGAAAACTGTCCTAACCTGGGGAAAGACACAGACATCAAAATCCAGGAAGCACAGAAAACTCCCATTAGATTCAAAAAAACCTACCATCAACAAGGCATATCATAGTCAAATTCACAAAATACATAGACAAGGAAACAATCATGAAAGCAGCAAGGGAAAAAAAAGTCCTTAACCTACAAGGGAAGACAGATTAGGTTCACAGCAGACCTATCCACAGAAACTTCGCAGGCCAGAAAGGACTGGCAGGATATATTCAATGTACTGAATCAGAAAAATATGCAGCCAAGAATTCTTTATCCAGCAAGGTTGTCATTCAAAATAGAAGGAGAGATAAAAAGTTTCTCAGACAAACAAAAACTAAAGGGGTTTTGACCACTAAACCAGTCCTGCAAGAAATTTTAAGGGGGACTCTCTGAGGGGAGATAAGATGAAACAAAACAAAAAAGACCAAAAGCAACAAAGACTAGAAAGGACCAGAGAACACCACCAGAAACTGCAACTCTACAGGCAACATACTGGCAATAAATTCATATCTTTCATTACTCACTCTAAATGTCAATGTGCTACACGCTCAGATCAAAAGACACAGGGTAACAGAATGGATAAGAAAACAAGATCCATCTATATTCTGTATACAAGAGACCCATTTTAGACCTAAAGTCACCTTCAATTGAAAATAAGGGGGTGGAGAACCATCTATCATGCTAACGGTCACCAAAAAAGAAAGCCAGAGTAGCCATACTTCTATCAGACAATCTAGATTTTAAAATTAAGACTGTAACAAGAGATGAAGAAGGGCATTATATCATAATTAAGGGGTCTATCCACCAAGGAGACCTAACACTTGTAAACATTTATGCTCCAAACGTGAAACCACCCAAATATATGAATCAGTTAATCACAGACATAAACAAATTCATTGATAACAATACTATAATAGTAGGGGACTTCAACACCCACTTATAGCAATGCACAGATCATCTAAACAGAAAATCAACAAGGAAACAATGGCTTTGAATGACACCCTGGACCAGATGGACTTAACAGATATATTCAGAACATTTTATCCTAAAGCAGCAGCACACACATTCTTTTCAGGTGCACATGAAACATTATCCAGAATAGATCACACACTGGGACACAAATCAGCCTTCAACAAGTACAAAAAGATCGAGATCATACCATACATACTTTTGGGCCACACTGCTATGAAATTCGAAATCAACCACAAGAAAAAATGTGGAAAGACAACAAATACTTGGAGACTAAAGACTACCCTACTAAAGAATGAATGGGCTAACCAAGAAGTTAAAGAAGAAATTGAAAAGTACATAGAAGCCAATGAAAATGATAACACCACAGCCCAAAACCTCTGGGACGCAGCAATGGTGGGAAGGATATAGCAATCCAGGCCTTCCTAAAGAAGGAAGAAAGGTCTCAGATACACAACCTAACCTTACACCTTAAATAGCTGGAAAAAGAACAGAAAAAAAGGAAGAAGAAGAAAAGATAAAAAATAATAAAGATTAGAGCAGAAATCAATGCTATCAAAACCAAAGAACCAACACTGAACACAACAATGAAACCACGAGCTGCTTCTTTGAAAGAATTAACAAAATTGATAAACCCATAGCCAGTTTGATCAAAAAGAAAAGAAAAAGGACCCAAACAAATAAAATCAAGAATGAAAGAGGAAAGATCACAACCAACACTGCAGAAATATGAACGATAATAACAGAATATTGTGAGCAACTATATGCCAATAAATTGGGCAATCTGGAAGAAATGGACAAATTCCTAGAAACATATAAACTACAAAACTGAAACAAGAAATAGAAGGGGCGCCTGGGTGGCTCAGTCAGTTAAACCTCTGACTTCCGCTCAGGTCATGATCTCATAGTTTGTGAGTTCAAGCCTGGCAACAGGCTCTGTGCTGACAGCTCAGACCCTAGTGCCTGCTTCAGATTCTGTGTCTCCCTTTCTCTCTGCTCCTCCCCTGCTCATGCTCTGTCTGTCTGTCTGTCTCTCTCTCTCTCAAAAATAAACATTAAAAAAAGAAGAAATAGAAAATTTGAACAGACCCATAAACAGTAAAGAAATAGAATTAGTAATCAAAAATTTCCCCAAAAAACAAGAGTCCAGGGCTGGATGGCGTTCCAGGGGAATTCTACCAAACATTTAAAGAAGAGTTAACACCTATTCTTTTGAAGCTGTTCCAAAAAATAGAAATGGAAGGAAAACTTCCAAACTCATTCTATGAATCCAGCATTACCTTGATTCCAAAACCAGACAAAGACCCCACTACAAAGGAGAACTACAGACCAATTTTCCTGATGAACATGGATGCAAAAATCCTCAACAAGATACCAACCAACTGGATCCAACAATACATTAAAAGAATTATTCACCATGACCAAGTAAGATTTATACCTGGGATTCAGGGCTGATTCAATATCTGGAAAGCAATCAATGTTATATATCACATCAATAAAAGAAAGGACAAGAACCACATGATCTTCTCAATAGATGCAGGGAAAGCATTTGACAAAATACATCCTTTCTTGATAAAAACCCTCAAGTAGGGATAGAAGAACCATACCTCCAGATCATAAAATCCATATATGAAAGACCCACTGCTAATATCATCCTCAATGAGGAAAAACTGAGAGCTTCCCCCCTAAGGTCAGGAACACAACAGCGATGTCCACTCTCACCACTGTTATTCAACATAGTATTGGAAGTCCTATCTTCAACAATAAGACAACACAAAGTAATTAAAGGCATCCAAATCAGCAAGGAGGAAGCCAAACTTTCACTCTTCGCAGATGACACGATATTCTATATGGAAAACCCAAAAGATTCCACACAAAAAAACTGCTAAAACTGATCTCTGAATTCAGCAAAGTCTCAGGATATAAAATCAATGGACAGAAACCAGTTGTACTTCTATACACCAATAATGAAGCAACATAAAAATCAAGGAATTTATCCCATTTATAACTGCACCAAAATCCATAAAATACCTAGGACTAAACCTAACCAAAGAGATGAAAAATCTATACACTGAAAACTATATAAAACTATGAAAGAAATTGAAGAACACACACACACACACACACACACACACACACACACACACACGGAAAAGTATTCCACGCTCATAGATTGGAAGAACAAATATTGTTAAAATGTCGATCATAGATTGGAAGAACAAATATTGTTAAAATATCAATACTACCCAAAGAAATCTACATAGTCAATGCAATCCCTATTAAAATAACACCAGCATTCTTCACAGGGTTAGAACAAACAATCCTAAAATTTGCATGGAACCAGAAAAGACCCCAAATAGCCAAAGCAATCCTGAGAAAGAAAACCAAAGCTGGAGAGATTGAAATCCTGGACTTCAAGACGTATTACAAAGCTGTAATCATCAAGACAGTATGGTGCTGGCACAAAAACAGACACTTTGATCAATGGAACAGAATAGAAAACCCAGAAATGGACTCACAAACATATGGCCAACTAATCTCTGACAAAGCAGGAAAGAATATTTAATGGAATAAAGACAGTTTCATCAACAAATGGTGCCGGGAAAACTGGACAGCCACATGCAGAAGAATAAAACTGGACCACTTTATTACACCACAAACAAAAAAACAAACTCAAAATGGATGAAAGACCTAAATGTAAGACAGGAAGCCATCAAAATCCCAGAGGAGAAAATAGACAACAACCTCTTTGACCTCAGCCACAGCAACTTCTTACTTGACACATCTCTGGAGGCAAGGGAAACAAAAGCAAAAATGCCCTAATTGGGACCTCATCAAGATAAAATTCTTCTGCACAGAGAAGGAAACAATCAGCAAAACCAAAGGGCAACTGATGGAATGGGAGAAGATATTTGCAAATGACATATCAGATAAAAGGTTGGTATCCAAAATCTATACAGAATGTATCAAACTCAACATCCAAAAAACAAATAATCCAGTGAAGAAATGGGCAAAAGACACGAACAGACACTTTTCTAAAGACATCCAGATGGCTAACAGACACATGAAAAAATACTCAACATCACTCATCATCATGGAAATACAAATCAAAACTGCAATGATATATCACCTCACACCAGTCAGAATGGTTAAAATTAACAATTCAGGCAACAACAGATGTTGGCAAGGATGCGGAGAAAGAGGATCTCTTTTGCACTGCTGGTGAGAATGCAAACTGGTGCAACCATTCTGGAAACAGTATGGAGGTTCCTCAAAAAACTAAAAATAGAACTACCCTACAACTCAGCAATTGCACTCCTAGCATTTACCAAAGGTATACATGTGTGCTGTTTTGAAGAGGCACATGCTCCTCAATGTTTATAGCAGCACTATTGACAATAGTCAAAGTATGGAAAGAGCCCAAATGTCCAACGACAGATAAATGGATAAAGAAGATGTGGTATATATATATACAATGGAGTATTACCTGGCAATCAAAAAGAATGAAATCTTGCCATTTGCAACTATGTGGACAGAACTAGAGGGTATTATGCTAAGCAAAATAAGTCAGTCAGAGAAAGTCAAATATCATATGACTTCACTCATTTGTGGAAAAAAGATACAAAACAGCTGAACATAAGGGAAGGGAAGCAAAATTAATATAAAAACAGGGAGGGAGACAAACCATAAGAGACTAATTACAGAGAACAAACTGAGAGTTGCTGCAGGGGTTGTGGGTTGGGGGATGGGCTAAGTGGGCGAGGGGCATTAGGGAGGACACTTGTTGGGTTGAGCACTGGGTGTTATACGTAGGGGATGAATCACTGGATTCTACTCCTGAAATCATTGTTGTATTATATGCTAACTAACTTGTATGTAAATTTAAAAATAAATTAAAAAAAGAAGACTGCTTTAAAAATTAAAATAAATAAAATAAGAAATAATACTTAAAACTTTTTTATAGACATCATGTAAAATAAAATTTCCCAGAATTCCTGTGTTTATAGGGCATAACTTGTAGCAGTGAAACAAAGAGCAAGTATATATGGTACAGCTCACATGTAAAACAAACCTTATGTGACAGGTATTTTCCCAAATTTGATCATAGCCCTAAGTACTTGCACTGCATAACCAATAACTAGTTTTGAAGCTACAAATTTTCTAAGGTCTCAATAATAAAAAAGTAGTTTTAATCAATCACATTTTAAAACAATTTTTACTATAAATAATCATAGAATCACAGAATATATGAGCAGCCAGGGAATTTAGAAATCACTTCCTAATCTTATTTTCAGGTAAAGAAATTCAGAAGTTAAGTAATATACCATAGGTCAACCTGCTGGTTAGTGGCAGAAGTAGTTTGTCTTGGTTTTAAAAGGGCCAATATCACTACCTTTCTCTTATACACTCAAGTTTGAATCAATCAATCAAAAATATCTTAGGCATAAGAAAAAATAGGCATGCTGATGCTTCATTCCAAAATCAGGACTCTTAAATATCCAGTAATTAGGTGGGAAACTTCAGGCTTCCCTCTCTAGGCAAAGGACCCTAATATTTCATGCTCTTGGCCAGGAGAATGACTCTCTTCCTTCCAAACTTACAAAATAGATTACAACTTTATTGCCTAGGATAGGGACCTCCTCTTCCTCATCCCCCTTATTCACTACTCTATCCCCATCAGTTAACATAGTGTCTGGTATATAAATAATTCTCAATAAATGTACGTTGAATAAATAGGTTGGATTTCTTAAACAGTAATCTGCACACTAGATGATGAGTGAACATGGTACCTAGCCTTAAGAAGTTCACATTTTCTTTATAAAACCAATATATAACTAAAGAAAAGTAAAATTGCTCAGTCATCTAACAAAATTCCCGAGTTTACTCTTCAGTTTATTTACCAGTCGTGTACCACATCATTTCTAGCTTAGAAATACTATGTTGAAAATAGATGCTTCTGTCTATTTTACTTCCTGTATAAATAAATGTGTTTGCAAAGATTGGTGTGTGACTGGTGTCCTGGTTGCAATCACAAGCTGTCATTTGACTTCTGCTTACATTTGCTCCCCATGGGTCTGTGGTAATTTGCAGACCTCTCTCTTCCTTAGAGGCAGAAGGAAAGAATCGGCTCAAACTAGGTCACCATAATGTTAATCATTGTGTATCCACTGACGTTCTGCAGCAATATGCTTTAGGTAAAAATAAAGTTACATAGTTACATATTGATATTCTTTTTTAAAACTAGAAAAAGTTACCAAAGCAGAGAAAATCAATGCCAGTCTTAAAAGGAAAAGACATGATCTTATTTTTAGCTATCATAAAGAAAGCACATTAAACAAAACTATTTTTTTGGAAATTAAGGTAGGATTTGGAAATTAAGGTACCTTCATTCAAACACACTATATTCTTTCTCTATAAAATATGCTGAAATTAACTAAGGCAATATATCACACTTATTTTTTTTTTAACTCCAGAAACTCCTCTTTTAAAAAAATTAACTCTATTTGTGGGTCTCAAGGGCTGGTGGGGAAAAAAAGTATGAAGAAATGTACCTTTATACACTTTTGGGGAAAGAAAGATTTTTAATTTTACTCAGTAAATTCTACTTTACTTTGCTAGAAATACCAACTCTGTTATTTCAAGGAGCTTAAAATAGCCCTATTTGAGATCTGAAAATAAAATTCTAATGCATGAAGGTAAAGCTGGAGGTGTAGGAACTTAGATGGGAGTTACAAAGATGTACATAGTTGAGTAGATAGAATCCAGGTCACTTTTTTATCGACTTCAAGGCTAACAGTAGTACAACTTGTGTTTGGGGCCAACATATATTGGCAGAACACACACACAACCCTCACTGATGTTGCGTGTGAGTGAATGAGGACATTGGTTGGACCTCTGTCAGTAAACAGATGTGATCCAGAGACACATGGGGAGCCACAGATATGGTTCAGTAGCAAGGGGACAGCTTTCACAGGGTTGCTTTTCTAACTCTAATCATGCTCTCAGGTTAATGTGGCCAAACATGGGATTTAGGAGTTTAACAAAATCATGCTTGTCTCAGATTATAGCGAAATGTCTGATCAGAAGAGGTTCAAGGTATTTGGTGAGCAATTTGACATACCCACTCATCTTCAAAATGACTTCCTATGTTAACATGGTATTTCTGAGAACGTAAATCAAGCCGAAATAAACCCAAATATTTTTTTTAATCAAGCCACCTCCTCATTAGTTCGGAGCAATGATTCTTTATTCTGTTTGAGGGAGGCATGTTATTTGATCTTGTGACCTCCCTCAATTTTTATGCAAAATATTGTATGGTGTTCCTTTCTAAAAAATAAAATTAAAAAAATAAATAAAATTTAACTCTGTTTCAGAAATCATTTCTTGTTCATATTGGTATAACTGGAGATATATTAGATGACTGTACATCAGGTTTGGGGATCAAAGATATTGTCTCTAAAATAGCTTCTTTATCATCTAATTTTAAAACATAACAGAAATTAAATGTTGAGTGTGTTACTCAATCCTTGGACACAATGTCAATTTCTGCTACCAAAAGGAGATTCACATTTTATACCATTAATTTATTTCAGATACATGTATTGCACTCTAAGTATGCACAAAGACCTAACATGGGTAAAGAAAAGATGGATAGGGATTGATTTGGACATTTAGACCTTCAAACCAGATTGTTCCAAGGTTGTGGATCTAAGATAATAGCTTCAATCTTCTAATTTAACTTCTACTCTGTAGATATATAAATGTAATAGTCCTACTCTAATATGACTTCCAGAAAGAATAATGACCATCCCATTGGGTTTTCCATAAGATAGAGGCTATAAATGTGATCAGCATAAATGGCTGGTCATGTGATTTCAATAATTCCTAGCATACTAAGAGTAAAATCTGTTATAGAGGACATGGGCCAGGATTGTGTAGACATGTGGTCATGGATTACTAACTGTTTAGATTACTCAGATGAAAACATAATGTCTGAATACAAAAGTAGCTGAATTTCCAGTTCATATTCAGAATCTGAAATTACAGTGAGCTTGATGGGGCTGCCTTCCACTCAGCATCCTAAATCAGAACAGCCACAGCCAATTTCCTTCCTAGGGCTTTGGTTTGGCTTTATTTGAAACGCTATTTGCATCTTGAGCTAATTTTTTATGTTTACTATAGACTGTGAGCTATAATGTCAGACGAGGCCATTCAACCTTTTAGATATTTGATGCACAACTGAGCTGGAAGCTAATAAGCGATGGGCAAATCCAAAAAATAAAGTAACCATCTCATTGTCTAGAGATTTTCCTGGCATTCAGGTTAATTTTTTTTCTTTCTGCAAATTCATCTTCACTTTTCTTGTCTTGCTTGGAATTGTAGGTCCTTCAGAGACAATTTGGTTTAGACTCTTGGTTGACATTGCAACTTTCACAGTTTTCATACATAGTCAACAACAGATTTATAAGGTTACTGTAGGCATATAAAGAAAGATAGTATAGTTTTACTGTACTTTTCTTCCACATGATAGAACTACAAGACACCAAAAGTCTATACCTTGCATCGTTTTAATTTTAAATCCAGCAAATAAGAGCAAATCTCTTGCCCAGAAATTTCAGGAAAAGTCTCACTTCATTGAAACTGCTCTCGTATTCAATCCCAATGGCCAGGGAGCACCATGCTCTGATTTGCACAGGCTCCTGTCATATGCTCCACCCCTGGGCTAGAGGAAGCCAAAGCACAAGGGCTAAGGGTAAAGGAGGAGTTATTCTTTTTTTTTTTTAATTATTTTAATGTTTATTATTTGAGAGAGACAGAGACAGAGACAGAGGAGAACAGAGAGAGAGGGAGACAGAATCTGAAGCAGGCTTCAGGCTCTGAGCCATTAGCACTGAGCCTGATGAGGGCTTGAACTCACAAACCGCAAGATCATGACCTGAGCTGAAGTCTGACACTTTACTGACTAAGCTACCCAGGTGTGCCCCAGGAGCCATTCTTTAGAAGGGACTTTATTTGATTACCAGAGGAAGGACAAGTGGATGCTGAGTGGCAAACACAACTGATGTCCACTCTGTTACTCCTCCTTCAAGATCCTAGATTGAAACCCACCCCTTTTAAAACTTTTCTGAATATCCAGTCCTGAAAAAAACTGTACAATAAACTCCCAAATATACTTTCTCTATTACTCCCTTGGCAATAACTTCTGCATAGCCTGTAATATTGTGTTTAGCTGTCATATATTTTTGAGTTCTTAGGTATGTAGATATTGGGCATATACCCCAGCCTCATATTTTCATGGCCTATCTTTTCAGTCCAGACACTGGTGCAGTCATCACCTATTGTCAGTGTAACTTGGAAGCACCTCATTCGTCTCAGCTAAGTACACTAACTCTCTCATTTTCTGCCCCAGTGCCTTTCTACCAACATCACTTGGGATCCCTGCTGCAGGGAGCCACTCAGGCATTCTGAAGCATGAACAAACCTGGAAGCACAAGGAACCCTTGATCAATGGGGAACAGGAACCAGTGAACAAGTATTCCCTTTTTTTGTCTCCTGAGCCCAAAATTCCAAGGTGCATTCTGCATGAACTCTTAGGGAGTCCCAATAAGGATTGAGCCTCAATTTCCCAGAGCAGTAACCAGCTTGATCAAAACTCTTAGATTGACTTTCCCTCAGTTCCTATCTTAACTTCTTAATAAAACACTCTTGTTCCTTGGGATCAATTGCTCACATAAACCACTTGTCCTCAAGTCCTTATCCCAGCTTTTGGAGGGAAACTCAGGCTAAGACTAAAAGTTCCTTGGAGGCAAGCTTAATGTCTCTAGCACATGAAGATACCTAAGACATATTTATTGATATAATCTGAGTAAAAGAAAAAAAGGGAATGATAAAGATGACTACCAATAGGAACAAATATACTTGCAATTAATGTACTAGGGGACACAGTTTTGAGCAAACAGATGACTTTTAAAGTGTTAATGTGGAAAGTTAGGCCCAGTGGCCAAAGTAAAAGAATTTCAAGTAAGCCAAAGATTGGAACCTGGAGTGGCCTCACATCCTTGACATTATATATCCTTTTAGTCATTATTTGTTTCAGATACCAAATTGCTCAATTATTCCATTTACAGTAATTTTGTAAGTGAATTCAAATTTTTACTTTTTTCAGGGCAACAAATATTTTTTCTCAAATCCTTGTGGTCTGCCCTCTTAGGATTGGTGAGTTATGAAAATATTTGTCTCTTTGTCAAAATAAATGTAAGAGTTGATGAGTCTGTGTAAATTTGAGCATTATCCCAAAGCTCATGGCCTAGTGCTTTGACTCTTAAATTGTTCCTAAGTGCTACTTGACCTTTGCAGTGATTATGTTTTCCATACACTGATAGACAGAGAAGAATGAGTAATGCTTAGAGAAAAAAAGATCAATATATATCTACTGTAATCATATATAAAGCCCATTGCCATGCCTGATAAAATGAAACGTGGAAGAAAAGCCCTCTGTGAAATGTACCACTGGGTCCCCAACACAATAATCTTAATGGTTTGACTACATTAGCAAAATAAACAAGAATTATTTCCTGCATTAACACAAAGCTATTAATCTTTGTGTTCCTTTTATTTTTATAGTGACAGGCTTGTCTGGGAGACCAAGTTGTCTAACCTTTGCTTAGAAATAGAAAGACCTGCAGGTACAAAATCTGACCATAGAGACTGGGACCCATTAATGGCCCAGCTAAAGTGTAATATAGGGATGGTAGGAATTAGCAGACATTGAGGGCCTCTAATGTGCCAATATATCTTTTACATACTTTAGTAGTTTGAATAATGACTCCTTAAAGATATCAGATCCCAATACCTGAAACCTGTAAATGTTACCTTATATGGAAAAGGGTTCTTTGCAGATGAAATTAAAATAATGGTCTGATGGGGAGATTATCCAGATGAGTCCTAAATGATATCATAAGTGTCTTCATAAGAAAGAGGCAGAGGGAAAAGACACAGAAGATGAGAACAAATGTGGCCATAAAAGTAGAGATTGATGTGATGTGGCCAAAAGCCAGGGAATGCCAACAGCCCCAAGAGCTGGAAGAGACAAGGAATGGATTCTCCTCCAGAGCCTCTGGAAGGAGTGCAGCCCTGCTGATACCTGGATTTCAGTCCAGTGGTACTGATTTCAAAATACTGGCCTCCAGAGCCAAGAAAGAATAAATTTCTGTTGTTCTAAGTCATCAACTTTGTGGTAAGTTTTTACAATAGCCATAAGAAATAAATATACATGTGTTATCTTTAATCCTCATGACTTTTTGAGGTAGCTATTACCCTTATTTTATAGATAAGGAACTGAGGGTGAGAATAAGTGTCCTAAGTCACTTGTCAAATAAGGAGTAGAAGACTTAAGTCCGGTTGAATTCCAAAGCTCAAGCTCTTTTCTCATGCCCTATACTCCAGGCACACAGATCTACTCAAATGCCTTTTTCCATTTCCATGTTGTTGGCAGTCTGCTCCCTGTACCAGCTGTCCTTCCATACTTGACCTCAAGGTTATAGGTCACTTCACCTTCTTTCCTGACTCCTACTCCTGACATGAGAGTCCCATTTATGTGCTCTTTTTACTCTTATCTCACTCATGCAGTTGTTCTTTAACTTGTCTTTCTTCTCACTGGACTGTGAGCTCTTCTATGGCAGGGTTTGAGCCATTATCTTTGCTCTCCAGGTTTACCTAGGATCTGGCTCACAGCGTGTGCTTAAAAATATTTGTGGAATAAATGAATGATGTCACAGTAACTCCTAAATAAACACAGGAATAAAAAAATGTAGTGAGTAAATCTGAGGATTTTTGGAGTTTCATGTTGGAACAAGATGGGATGCAAGATTGGGAGTCATCATTTTTCCATTTCTTTGTGCTGCCTCAGTTTCCCCATAAGTAATTGTGAAAAATAATGGGGTCTACTTCATACTGTTGGTATGACTATTAAATGAGCTAACCTATGTGAAGGGCTTAGAACAATGACTACACAGAGGCAGAGCTATGTAAGTATTCTTTATTTTAAATTTTTATTACCTATTTTTTTGTTAATAAAGAGGAGAAGGCTTTTTGAAAGTAAATTAATAAATGGTCTAAGAAGTTTTAAAGTGATAACTGATTTTTATAATTTTGTGATTTGGTAGAAAATAAAACTAATCCCAAGATTATAAATTTTACTTGGAAATGAATTCTTAGTGCAATATCCTCAATAATATAAAACTGGAAAGGTCAGTGTCTTTATAGTCTTTCACTCAAACAGAAAGTAAAAGAAACAGCACTTCAGAAAGCCTAAGATACACCATTGTGGAAGATCTCAAATGAATTCCCAGGAAAAGAAATTTATTGACTCTGAGTCTTAATGTTGTATTAATCTTTCAATATGTTGATATTTCTAGATTAGCCTCTGCCAGGGTCTCAGTCTACTGCTTTATTTCTCACTGATGAGCAGGTGAACTAATTTGAAACACGTGGAGAAGAAAGAGCAACTCTCTTGTTTGCATGTGAGACGATGTTTTTAATTGATTCACAAGTTTTATATAATAAGTGAAAAACAAGGGTTTTTTAGGAGACATACAGATGAAGAATAAACACAATAAAAAGTTCTGAGGCTGGTTTTTGTTTTATCTTCATTTATTTCTTGTCTCACAAAGTAAACACAAGATTTTTTTGACATGAAACATATTTCAGGGTACAAAGATGCACAGCTTGAGACATAGGATATAGAGATCATTGCCTGAATTTAAGCAACCAAAAATCCCATTATAATCCATGGACGTTAGTAATTTGGCAACAAGTGACACCAGTGGGGTTTTGTAGCCTTGCTGCTATCCCATAATTGTCCTTACTTGCAGGTAAACTTTTGGTTGCACTAAGGGAATGTAGTAGCCCATTTCTTCCTGCAGAAGATTCACTATGCACCAAATCCCCTGGACCAGGGCCTCAAGGATGCCTCTGTATATATTTAAGGGAATACATTTCAGTTGGCTGAAATATACCATGACTAAAGACTCTGAGACCCATAGTGACATCAGAATGAACTGAAACACCAGGTCTATCTTATATCCTACAGGTTGTGTTCATAGGCACTGCCAAAAGAATGCACCCAGAAACATCCAATGGTCCTCTCCAATAACAAGCTATAATTGGTCTAGAGGTAATACACTATTGATAGATTGAAAGAAGAAATAAAAATGATCAGAATCTGAACCGGGCAGAAGACTGGCACCAGTCTAAAGGAAATGGTGGCATTTTAGAGGAAGAATCCACAAGATGTATAACTGATTGGAGAAGCAAGTATGTTCAGTAGAGAGATGAGTTAGAGGTGACCTCGAGGCTCCCAATTGAGAAAAATGGGTGGACGGTGATGCCTGACTAATAGAGTAAATTCAGGAGAAAGAGAAAAGGGGAAGAGAAATCCCATGGGAACAAGACAGAAAATCTGCTTCTGAAAATGTTGAATTTGAGGTGCCTGGAAGACAACCATGTGGAGATAAATGTCCAGCAAATAGATGCAAATTCAGAATTGGTGCTAAGGATAGTGGTCAGTCCTACAGTTTTAGACTTGTTTTCCTTGGTATTATTTATAGTGATATTTTTAATAGTCCTATACATTAAACAATGTATTTTCTCATCATTTTCACATTTTACCTGCACTATAGCTCTGGAAAAACAAGCATAGCAAATTTCCATTTTACATAAAAGGCAACTACTTGAAGACAGTAAATAATTTGTCCCAAGTCCATGTTGGGAGATAATGCCAAGGCCAGAACCAGACTTATTCCTTCTGAAATTTATGCTGATATCTCCTAGACACTGAGCACTGGGAAACTGGAATTCTTCACTTATTGCTTTTAAGTATAGATTGGATCCGTTGCAGAAAGATGACACATAAAACCATGCAAGTTGATAAACTTCCCTTGTGGAGTATATTAAATTGGTAGTTGGAGGAAGAGGCGCTAGGAAAAGAAAGAGAGAGAAAGTAATTACAGAGTTAAGAGGAGAAGTAGGAAGGAGAAGCTCACAGAAGAAAAAAGGAAGAAATTCAAAGACTGAGGGGTTGAGTTGTCAACAGTATCAAAGATAGTTTCTTCCCTAATTCTCATACAGAGTGGGCATAAATGAAGTCTGCTCACAGTTAGATGTTCCCAAAGGCCTGCACCCCACATGAAATACCTCTGTTCATGTGTACAGAATAAATATATGTTTCTATCCCCAGCTCTTTGCACACCATCTCAAAAATTCAGCTTGAGTTACTTGAATGAATTTTACTCTCTAACTCCCAGTGATAAAGCCATCAGTAAATTTCACAAGATTCCATGTGTGACCTTTAGTCATAGATCAATATGTAATAACATACTTTTAAATATAGATCACATCAGAGAGGCCATGTCTACACAACAGCAAACAGATGTTTTGGCAAAGAGAAGAGCCTCCATATGTTTATGAGTGGCAGTATCTCATGGTGAGAACCAGTTCCCACCCTTTCCTCATCTTTCTTTTTTTCAGTTTTATTTTAAAGCATTTGTTTCTGATATACAGAGGTAAGTTTTCCAGACATAAACCTTTCAAAAATTCAGGTTTCCTCTTAAAGTGGGCAAACAATATACACAAGGAAAGCAAAATGGGTCAAGTCAAACAACTCAACAAAGTCAATATGACAAACATTTATTGAGTGTTTTCTACACATGGAGCACCATACTTGGCACTGTAGGGATACATATATATAAAAATATAGCACTTGAGAATCTTTTCTTTGACAGAGGAAATGGTGCCCACGAAACATTTGATCTGTTTTTCTGCATTTCTCAGCCCTCTTAGAATTAGGCAAGAGCATGTGACTTGTTCTACCAATGATCTGTGAGTAAAAGAAAAGCCAAAGGATAGAAGGAGTTGGCTCATTACTTTCCTTGTTGCTCTTCCCCTTCTTTGACAATCAAGAAAGCTGTTTTAGATGGTATAGTGCCACAATGATAGAGCCTCTACCAATTGGAATTCTGAGTAATTATATGGATCAGCTCTTTCCACTGCCTAGTGCTTGACATAAAGTGTGATGGGTTTTTTTTTTTTAATTAAGCCACTGAAATTTTGGAGTTGTTTTTTACTAAAGTATAAACCTAACCAATCCTGACCAATATACTTGCCTTTTTGGAGCTCACATTCTAGTGGGAGCAGATAGGCACACATCTGAAAATCTCCAGTCAGCTGATAACACATCTCTCTTGCTTCATGTCTGTTATACATCAATTAACACCGTTGATTATTTTTAGCACATTGTTTCACTTTCAAAAGTATCCATATTTGGACAATATGGTGACCCATAGACTAGAGAGAAAATAGCCTATGATAAATAGTATAGGAGATACAGAAACATGGCATCTGGGAAGGAGAAGATAATCCTACTAGAAGAATTTAATCATTTAAACTAGAATTTATAGTTTTCTGCTAGGCAGATATTAGGGCAGATGAGGTTTGGAATGAAGAACATTCCAGTACCTCTCAGTTTGATCAAAAGTCCAATGCAGAAGTAAGGATATTTTGGAGATTAGTAGGCAGATTAAGGTAAGCATGGCATAGGCAGGAGCAGAGGAGTTGAGAGGACAGAGAAGCAGGAGGAATACTGGCTAGACAGATACACTATCAAGGGCTCTGAAGATCCAACTGAGCAGTGTGCATTTAAGGAGTTAATTTGGGAGAGCGGTGTATTATACTTGACTTCACTGATTAGCTCTTCCTTTCACTTTTGACTTTCTGATCCAGATTTTGGATAATCCCAGTTTATAAAAGAGACTAAAGTACATATTGCTGAGGTTGAGGGACTCTTGATAAACTTCAATTAGAAATATTTTTTAAAGGATGACCCAAAAAGAAGAAGATGGCTATTCAATTGAGCCTATGGTAGTTGATGCTCAGGGAATTATTTTAATTATACAAATGCAAAGTGAAACAAGCATTATATTCTATATATGGTAATGGATATGCTACCAAACTCTAAAATACTGCATAAAGATAAATAACTATGGATATGGCAGATATGAGTTGCACTCCTAGTTTGCTTGGGACAGACACAGTTCATGCCTATAGCAACAGAATGTCCTTTTACCCTCAACAGGATCTCAGTTTGGATATAAATTCTGTGGTCCCCCTTCCTATGATATTCGGGATGGAGATAATTTCACACTCCTTCAATTTTCTTCTCTCAGATTTAATTAAAACCAAACTGAAAATAATCTGTCAGAAATTAATGTGAGGTCCAATACCAGTCATTTGAGAGGCCTCCTCCTCCTATCTTGTACAGTTCATGAATTTTATGGGTTCATGCCTCAGAGCCCCCACATCAAGCTCTCTACCCACACCAGCAAGATCCTTCCACGAGGCTAAGTATCACCTCCTATTGGCTCTTATGCAGATTTTCCAGGCTTCAAACATAATACCAGTTCTTACCCAGACCCCTATACCCATGCCTTCTTCCTGCTTAGAGAAGAAGAATGGCAAGTAATGTGAAAAAGGCATAAAATAGGGGCACCTGGGTGGCTCAGTTGGTTAAGTGTCCAACTTCAGCTCAGGTCATGATCTCGCGCTTTGTGGGTTAGAGCCCCACATAGGGCTCTGTGCTGACAGCTCGGAGCTCAGAGCCTGGAGACTGCTTCAAATTCTGTGTCTCCCTCTCTCTCTGCCCCTCCCCTATTGATGCTCTGTCTCTCCCTCCCTCTCTCTCAAAAATAAACATTAAAAATTTTTTTAAAGACATAAAATAAATGTTCTCAAAAGGTCACCAATTAACAAATAGGATCAGGAAAGTCCTTAACGGCTTTGAAAAACATTTGAACTATTTTTATAGATATTGTCATTAGCATGTGTTGATGATACACATCTGTCATATGTACGTAAGTCTATCTTCATTATATACCATAACTAACCCCAGTTTAGTATCCATCCACCTGAAGAAATAACAAGCACATGATTGATATTGATACATTGCTATTTTTACTCTGTTCATAATACCAATATTTTATTTTTTTATTTAAAAAATTTTTAATGTTCATTTATTTTTAAGAGACAGAGAGAGATAGAGCATGAGCGGGAGAGGGGCAGAGAGCGAGAGGGAGACAGAGAATCCGAAGCAGGCTCCAGGCTCTGAGCTGTCAGCACAGAGGCTGACGAGGGGTCGACCCCAGGAGCTATGAGATCATGATTTGAGCCAAAGTCGGAGGCTTAACTGACTGAGCCACTCAGGCGCTCACATAATACCAATATTTTAATGTAAGTCCTTCTGATTTATGCTAGAACTGCTGCATCATGGAGTTGCTTGTTGAGCCTATGTGCCTACTATAAAGTCAAAGACCTGTGTAATATGACCCGACAAAGCCAGGCAGTGTGGCCAGGTGGTGATACCTGTGATCACTGCCTCAGTTTAAATTCAGGTTCTGTAATTTACCAGCTGGTGACTGTGGACAAGTTACTGACTTCTTTTAAATTTCAGTTTCCCCAACTGTAAATGAGGATGACATGAAAAGCAATTTCCTCATAGAGTGTTTTGAGGATCATTTGAGCAAATGCATGTTAAATTCTTAGCATAATGCCTGGCATTTCTTGATTTTCTCAGATTTAATTAGAACTGGCTTGAACCTCCATAAGCCAACATGTGGTGGAAAGTCTGATATCACTCATTTGGAAAGTCCCCTTCTTCTCTCTTGGAAAGTACATGAAACTCAGGAACTTATACACTTTAGAAAGAAGCCTCTCCTCTGCTTTTCAACGAGTGGTAGCCAGGGTTATCTTGAGCCATACTTAGCAAGACCAAAGAGGACTTACATATTTTGAAATAAAATCAAAACTTCTTACTTAGAGTGTAAACCCAGACTTCCTCTCTACTGTGTTTTTTATCTTCTTTGGTTTCTACTCCAAGTTCATATTGTAGTATCTCACATTCACTAAATTTAAATAGTAATGTAGTGTCCTAGCTGTTGCCTATCTATCACTCTCCCCAACTCCCGAAAGGAAGGTAGAAACAAGGTCCTGTATGTTGCTGTTCAGGTCATGCCAAACAGGCACCCGGAGGAAGGCTGAGCAGGGACTGAAATTTGGCCTGCATTTTGCCCTTCAGCCCTGGGACTTGGTGTAAGGCTGTGGCTGCCAGAGGAAGGGGCATCTTTTTCAAATATGCACAAAAAATCTTTATAAGCTACAGGCAGCCCCAATAGGAAACACATGCTTTATTTCTATTACATTTTCTCAGCGTCTAACAGATTTGCAAACACAAACTGGAGGGGAGAGGTGATCTACAGAGAGTGTTCAAAAAATAACAATCTTAATTTATTGTTTGAAATATTTTCTGGTGAAGCGTAAAAAAATAGTGGATATAATAAAGGAAACATTTAGACGGCTACCGTCTAAACGTTTGTGTTCTCCCAAATTCACATGTTTAAACCTAATCCCCAATGTGATGTTATTTGGAGGTAAGGCCACTGGAAGTTTATTTGGCTATTAGGTTGGAGCTCTCATGAATGGGATTAATGACCTTAGAAAAGAGATCTTAGAGAGCTCCCTTGTGAAGACATACCAAGAAGAGAACTACCAGGAAGTGGACTCAACAGACATGGTATCTGTCCACACCCTAACCTCGGACTTCCCAGCCTCTAGAACTATGAGAAATAAAGGTTTATTGTTTAAGCCCCTCAGGTTAATTGTATTTTTGTTATAGCAGCCCAAGCAGACTAAGACAGGGATTGAAGACAGAGTATTATTGAAGAAGTGGATGTTTTAACTCAACTCCAGTGCACAGAAGATAGAGAAAAGCATTCCACTTTTATGGAAAAAGCAAACCCAAATGTTGTCCAAATGTTGTGTGATAATATGAAATGTGTTTTTATGTATCTCACATCTGCAACATACAAGCTGACCATTGGAATTGTAATTTATTAAGGGTAATTAAGGTGTTTGCCACCTAACATGACATTATCGTATGATTCATTGTTAGAAAAAGCCTTTGTCGTCCTCCTTGCCAACACTGAATCATCAGCAATATATGAGTTTGCTTTCTTTTTATGTTAGTGTAACTGCAAATGAAATATTTTCATAGTGATTTCGTAGTAAAATTATGCTCATCAGTAAATCTTTTCTTTCCTCTTCCCCCCATAAACACTGATTATGGAGAATAGGAGGCTCACTTCCCCCAACTTATCTGGCATTTCCCTGCATGTAAAAAAATAAATAAATAAAGGGAATGACACAGATATGGTACTGCAACATCCGATAAAGAAATAAATTATTTTAATTTAGGAGATGTAAAAAAAATTAAAAAACATTTTTAAATGTTGCCCTTACACCTGATAAAACCTAAGAGGTGAGTGATTTCTACTTGTCATTCAAACTTTCACCATTCTGAAACTATTCTCTAACAGTGTTTCTCTGCCCCCTAAACTCCCATTATGATTCAGGCTAATGACAAATCTAAGTCAAATACTTAAATAAAATCATCTCCCAATGTCCTATGGCATACAAGCTTTTGATTTTTGATCTGGCATTTAATCTGTAGTTTTGTATCCAATCAATATAACCTTATCATTTTCTTTGTCTTTATAAGGATTAATGACTACAACAACTATTGTATTGTAACTAGACGAACAGAACATATAAAACTATCCTTAAGTATACTTTGTCAATCCAGGCACAAAGAGAAATGTACACTCCAAACTGCCTTATTATTTTTAACTTTTTAAATATTTTAACTAAGAACAGACTGCTGGTTGATAAAAGTTTATAAGTAGTCTGGATTGCAGAGGTAATAGAGATACAAAGGAATTAGTTCATGCAAACTATAAAATGAAGGAAACATAATAGTTTTCCTGTCAAGGATGATTTTTCCTTAACTATCAGAGGAATTCGAACTAAAAATAAAAATACGTAAGTCCACACCTAAAGAAATAAAGTGGAAAAAAGTATTCAGAGAAAACCTGCTGTAAAGAAGTTGTAAAAAGCATATTATCTGGCCTACATTTATATCCAAGTTCATACTGTGGTTTGGAAAGTCTTGAATTTGATTATGATTCTGTTTTAGAAACTATTTTAAATATCCACATGCATATCAGGCCTACTAACATCCAGAGTATGTTTGAAATAAAATTTTAGAAAGCTTGATAACTTCAAAGTATAATGTAAAGTTTTTATTCATGCATACATACTTAGTGTTTAATAAAATAAAGAAAAGTCTTATGCAAAAGATTTGACATTTGTAAAGACATTTAGTTCTGAACACACAGACTGTGAGACTATTTCAAAACCAAAACAAATATTTCAGTCTTTGAAACATAAAGATTACTATTGAAAGAGATTCTGTATAAATCATTTCAAATGAAGCCCAGAAGGAGAAAAAAATTATTTAGTTTGGCATTGCTTCTAAGGATTTTTTTAAAGATATTCTGAAAATTACTCAAATCAGAATTTGTGAGTTATTGTTTCAGTTTCCGAAATACAACACACTATTGGGAGGGTTACAGATAATGAGGAGAGGGAGAAAAAGATAAAAAGAGCAAAGAAATAAGTGATCCTCACCAGCCAGCTCACCACCCTTTTTGAGCACCAGTGAGCCTAGGCCAGATCCAGAAGAGCTGTTGCCTATCACAGTTTTACTCAAACTCACATGGGCTCAGTTACTTAACACCTAAAGCAGATGCATTACGATTGAGACACATCCTGAAGAGCTCATACTTCTTGGGATCAGGAATGTTCCCGGAAGAGCTTTTATTGGCTTCGTTTTGCTTTTCTTCCTAGTCCTAATAAGGGTGTTGGTATTTAGGTGAGAGGATTCCCAGACTAGCTAATTGTGATTTCCAAAGAGTTGACATGTATGTTGTTAGCATTTCAGTCCAAACTGATTTGCACATTTTGTTTCCAGCTTAAAAATGAAAGAGAGAGAGACATAAAATTCAATCATCAAGTGACTAAAAAAAGATGAATTCCATTTCCTTAAATACCTACTATATGTATAGACCAGCTTTGATCGATTCATTAATTGCTTGACACTGATAGCTATGTTCTACATGTGATTTGTGGTGGTGACTATAATGTACCATCCAGATGTCCTTTCAGTGAAGGACCTGTGGCTCCAGCTGCTGTGGGTTCCATCAGCAGATGTCTATTGCTGTCAGTCTCTTCACGGACTGTCTCAGCTGCAGAAAGTTACCTTACACAAAGTCACCCTTTCCTGGGACAACCGATATCTAATAATTTATTGATGTGGGAGTATAAAGGATTGGACTTCTTTGGCCTAATGGGAAACAACTCTGAAGGAACATTCTGGTTGCAGAGTTTCTGTGGAGTCGGCCATGGTTGTCCTTTGGCCTGTATCACAGCTTGACTTTCACAGGTGTTCATCTCACAGGGCACTCCTCAATAAATACGCCATACACTAAACTCAGTTTCAGAGTCTCCTTCTAGAAAAACCAAATGTGTGACCATGTTAAATTGACATTTAAGTGCCCTTTCTCTAACTCAACAAGAGAATGTGAAAAATGTACCTCTTAAGTAAAGGACAGCCCATCTTACCTATGAAAATATGTAATATTCTTAAGCTCATTGCTCACTCCAAACTCTCAATGCCGCTGCTCTGTGCTTCTGTTTGGGTAATGTAACAGAGAAAGTCTTTTCTACAATTTACTTAAAGTTCAATAGGAAATGGAGACATCTTTGTTGCTACCATTATAATAAGAGTTGTAAGTATCTTAATATAACACAGAAAGGGATGAATCTCCCTGATCTATATGGAAAGCTATACTGGGACTTTCTGTATATATGACCTTACCCAAGTTGGGCTATGCTGACCAAAAAATAAAGGGATTAATGAGCCTAAATCCAACCTCTGAATTTGAACTAATTAAGTGACCAACACCAGTTAGCAAGCACAAAGAAAATGAAAGGGAAAAAAAAAAGGAAGAAAGGAAAGGAAGGAGGGAACAAAGAAAGGAGAAATGGAAGGGGGGAAAAAAGGAAAATACCAATAATTCTGACAAACCTACATTTTCAAAAGAAGTCATACACTCAAATGCCTATGGAATGAGGGAGTTGAGGTGAATGTATGACATCTTTGCACTCCAGATGTTGATTTGAAGCTGCCAGTTTGCAACTTTCAGAAGACTGATTACAATATAGTAATGGCCTTTTTGACACCTCTCTTAAGGTATATCCAAATCAATTTTTGTGAATATCATCATATTTTATATCACAAGAATCTCACTATTTAATGGAAGCCCCATGAAAAATGAATGACAATAAGTAATCTTAAAGGTTTATCTATTTTATAACTTTTTTTTAAAGAAAAGGTGTTGATGTTATAATGGGATTACTGAGATAGACCAACCTGAAAAGAATTACATTACATGTGATTGAAGTATAATACAAAAATCTGGATGGGGGTAGGGTGAAGGGATGTTTAGCAATGAAAATTTGTCTCATACAGAATATTTCTCTCACTCTCTAGCTCTAGGTTTAACATCATCTCTAAAAACTAACAATAACTCATCAGTCTTGAACCAGAACTAAATTATCCAATGACCCAAAGCAACATATTTTTAAAACTGAGATGTAATTCACATATCATAAACCCACCCTATTAAAGTGTACAACTCAGTGATTTTTTTGTATATTCAAAAAGTTGTGCAACCATCCCACTATCTAATTCCAGAAAATTTCATCACTTCCAAAAAAACTCATGCTTATTAGCAGTCACTCCCCATTTCCTCTCCTCTCAGCCCCTAGAAATAACTAACTTACTTTCTGTCTTTATATATTTGCTTATTCTGGGGATTTCAAATAAATGAAATCATAACAATATTTGATCCAGTCGGGTTTCTTTCACTTAGCATAATTTTTCAAGGCCCATCCATGTTGTAGCATATATCAGTACTTCATTCTTATTTATGGCTGAATAATATTCTATTATATAGATACTCTACATTTTATTTATTCACCCATAAGTTGATGGCTACTTGGATTATTTCTACATTTTGGCTACTACTAATAATCTTCTATGAACATTTGTATATACACGTTTGTGTGGACATACATTTTTATTTTTCTTGGGTTTGCTGGTCATAGGGTAATTCTAAGTTTAACTTTTTGAGAAACTGTCAAATTGTCCTGCAAACTGGCTACACCATTTTACAATCCCACCAGGAATGTATAATGGTTCCACTTTCTTCAAATCCTTACCAATACTTGTTATAATTTGGGAGTTTTATCATTATTATTATAGCCATCCCAATGGGTATGAGTAACACCTTGTTATGGTTTTGATTTTTTTGTCCATAATGACTAATGATGTTGAACATCTTTTCATGAGCTTATTGGCCATTCCTATGTTTTTGGAGAAATGTTTATTCAAATACTTTGCCAATTTTTTAATCAGGTTCTTTGTCTTTTCATTCCTAAGTAGTGTATTATTTTAAATGAGAAAAGCTGCTCTTTTATTGTCCTGTGAAGGGTCACATGAGTGGATGACCCTCTTGGTTATTGTTCTTGAGAACGACACTCATTGCTCCAGGATTAGCTATTACAAAATCTTTTAGGGCTTCATTAAAATTGTTGTATTATGTGAGAGAATTGGTGCAAGAAGTTAATCACAAGGTATGTGATAGATTCATTTCCACAGTGAGTCCACAGGCTTTTAGGGTAGAGGCTCCAAACCTGGTTTTAAAGCTAGCGAGGCTCACTGGCGTGGGTCAAGAGCTCAGGGCCAGGAGAGATAATAGGAGCAAGGAGATCTCTGAAATAATATTATCCTTAGGAAGAGAGGAGTCTAAGCTTGTGATTCAGGCTCAAGCAAATGTCTAAGGATTCATAGGGAAAGATTAGTGTATTTGATGCTGCCAGCTCTCTGGAAAGAACAACTCTAGTTAAGTGAGTATAATTTGAGGGGAAATAGCTTCAGTGGAAACTGATAGTACAGTAACCTTAAACCTGAAAAGACTATATAATTTCTTTTTTAAACAATGATGCTTTTAAGTAGAAAAGGTGTACTATTAACTAGGACAGTAGAAAAAAACTTGTCCTCTTGCAATGATGTTCCTGCTGTGCTAAGACTCTTCTAGTTATAAGGTGCTTCATACTTGAGACATCATTGCAAGATAATAAGCCTCTGGCAATCATTGAAGATACAGTGGCAGCACATGGAGTTTAATACCAATGTAAGGCATAAACTTATTCACCTGGCATTTGGAAGCAGAGGAGTCTGGGCTTCCTGCTCCAAGGACAAATGACTATTTGTGCACCTAATGGTGAATCAGACCATGGTTATAAAAGCATAAACCAAATTCATAGTTTAAAAAATACTTGGGAGGAGCCAAGATGGTGGAACAGCATGGAAGGTTTTTGTTTGTTTGTTTTTGTTTTTTGCATCTCTTGTCCCTGAAATGCAGCCAGATGAACACTAAATCATCTTCACACCTAGAAAACTGATTGGAGGATTAACACAACAATCTGCACAACTTGAACCACAGAATTCAGCAGGTACATGGCTCAGAGAGGTGAACTTGGGGAGAGAGAAGCTGTGGAGGGCAGAAAGCTGTTTTTGTTTGTGGAGAGAAGATGGAGATGGGGGAGAGTATGGGAAAAGCACCCCCCACACACACACACCAGAAAGCAGCTGGAGAGAAAAAGGAAAAGCGGAAACATCCGTAAGAGTCTAAACAAAAAGGGAGAAAGGAGAGAGGGTTTAAATTCCATTAAGACTCTATAAACGGAGAGAGTGCAGGGTCTGAAACTCCACAGCTGTATACCTGGTGGAGCTCTGGTGGGAAGGGTGAATCCCAGGAGCAGACAGCAAGGTCTGATGGGTCTACGGGCCACACAGGGAGTGGCAGTTCCCTTGCTGGGAGACATTTAATAGAGGCTATCTGGCCTCCCAACAGGCAAAGGTCCCTGTGGACCCTGGAGAACAACTACATTCGCTCGTGCTGGAACAAGGACGTTAAGGGGGAAGCCTAGAGCCAGATGTGTGTTGTGATCTCTGAAACACTGCTGCTACACAATCATGCAAATTTTTCTGGGGTGGACGGCACCCAACCATTGCTCAGCGAGACCCTCCCCCAGAGGGTCTGAACGGATCAAAGCCACAGTCCCTCAGAAGTGAGGGGTTGGGAAGCATAGACCCATCTGAGATAAAACTCAGGAGGGAGGTGCCACCTGGCAGTCTGACAGCTTGGTCATGGACAGAGTAGAAGTGGGAAGTTGACGGAAGCCAGAGACAAAGGAGGGGTGCTTGATTGCCAGTAGGGGAGAACACAGAGTTCCCATACTAGAGACTGGGTAGCTGGATGATGCCATTTTCACCACTCCTGTGCATGCACATACAGGCCTACATGCAGCATAACAATCCAACCCAGTAAGCTGAGCAACACCACCTAGTGGAGAACAGAGCCGTTACACTAATTTCCACCCAACTGGGCCAACCTTGCTCTTGATGAACACCATAAGTTTCTCTGCCTGCTTAGTTTACAGACTATAATGTACTTCATAGTTTGACTTCTACAGGAAACGAGATGTAATTTCAATTGTACTTCATTCTATTCACTGGTCCTTTTATTCAATTTTTTTTCTTTTATTTTTCTGATTCTTGAATACAGAAGAGAAAACATTTATTTTTATTTCGATTTTTACTAAAAGGATTTTTCTTTTTATTTTTTTCTACTATATTTTTTACATTTTTGTAAATTTTTAAATACTATTTTACTTTCATCATTTCATTTATACTATTTTATTGTATTTATTTTTTCAAATTTTCAAACGTTTTCCATTCCCCCCCACCCACTTTTCCTTTTCTGATTTTTCCTTTTTTTCTCTTATCTGTGAAGTTTCATTCAATACCTAGACCAAAACACACCTAGGATTTAGCATTGTTTATTTGATTTCTTTGTATTGTTTTTAATTTTTTACTTTTTTTAATTTTATTTATTCCTTTTTTCCTTCAAAGTGATGAAACAAAGGAATTCATCCCAAAGAAAGAACAGGAAGATATGACAGCCAGGGACTTAACACAGATACAAGCAAGATGTCTGAAGCAGAGTTTAGAATCACGATAATAAAAATACTAGCTGGGGTTGAAAACAGACTAGAATCCCTTTCTGCAGAGATAAAAGAAGTAAAAGTTAGTCAGGATGAAGTAAAAAATGCTATAACTGAGCTGCAATCTCAAATGGATGCCATGGCGGATGCCATGGCAGCAAGGATGGAGGAAGCAGAGTGGCAAATCGGCACTATAGAGGACAAACTTATAGAGAATAATGAAGCAAAAAAAAAAAAAAAAAGGCGGGGGGGGAGACTAAGGCAAAAGAGCAAGATATAAGAATTAGAGAACTCCATGACTCTTTAAAAAGGAATAACATCAGAATCATAGGGGTCCCAGAAGATAAAGAGAGAAAACAGGGTAGAAAATTTATGTGAGCAAATCATAGCGGAAAATTTTCCTAACCTAGGGAAAGAAACAGACATTAAAATCCAGGAACAAAGAGAATTCCCATTAGATACAACAAAACTGACCATCAACAAGGCATATCAGAGTCAAATTCACAAAATACTCAGGCAAGGAAAGAATCATGGAAGCAGCAAGGGAAAATAAAGTCCTTACCTACAAGGGAGGACAGATCAGGTTTGCAACAGACGTATCCACAGAAACTTTCAGGTCAGAAAGGAGCAGCAGGATATATTTAATGTGCTGAATCAGAAAAATATGCAGCCAAGAATTCTTTATCCAGCAAGGCTGTCATTCAAAATAGAAGGAGAGACAAAAAGTTTCCCAGACAAACAAAAACTAAAGGAGTTCGTGACCACTAAACCAGCCCTGCAAGAAATTTTCAGGGGGACTCTGAAGGGAGAAAGGATGAAACAAAACAAAAAAGACCAAAAGCAACAAAGACTAGAAAGGACCAGAGAACACCACCAGAAACTGCAACTCTACAGGCAACATACTGGCAATAAATTCATATCTTTTACAACTCATTCTAAACATCAATGGTCTACACACTCAGATCAAAAGACAGGGTAATAGAATGGATAAGAAAACAAGATCCATCTATTTGCTGTCTACAAGAGATCTATTTTTGACCTAAAGACACTTTCAGATTGAAAATAAGGGGGTGGAGAACCATCTATCATGCTAACAGTCACCAAAAAAGAAAGCCAGAGTAGCCATACTTCTATCAGACAATCTAGATTTTAAAATTAAGACTGTAACAAGAGATGAAGAAGGGCATTATATCATAATTAAGGGGTCTAGCCACCAAGAAGACCTAACACTTGTAAACATTTATGCTCCAAACGTGAAACCACCCAAATATATGAATCAGTTAATCACAGACATAAACAAACTCATTGATAACAATACCATAATAGTAGGGGACTTCAACATCCACTTATAGCAATGCACAGATCATCTAAACAGAAAATCAACAAGGAAACAATGGCTTTGAATGACACCCTGGACCAGATGGACTTAACAGATATATTCAGAACATTTCATCCTAAAGCAGCAGCATACACATTCTTTTCAGGTGCACATGGAACATTCTCCAGAATAGATCACATACTGGGATACAAATCAGCCTTCAACAAGTACAAAAAGACTGAGATCATACCATGCATATTTTCGGACCACAATGCTATGAAACTCGGAAATCAACCACAAGAAAAAATGTGGAAAGACAACAAATACTTGGAAACTAAAGAACATCCTACTAAAGAATGAATGGCCTGGGGCTCCTGGGTGGCTCAGTCAGTTAAGCATCAGACTTCAGCTCAGGTCATGATCACATGGTTTATGGGTTTGAGCCCCATGTCAGGCTCTGTGCTGACAGCTCAGAGCCTGGAGCCTGCTTCAGATTCTGTGTCTTCCTCTCTCTCTGTCCCTCCCCCCTCCCCTGCTCATGCTCTGTCTCTCTCTGTCTCTCAAAAATGAGTAAAGGTTAAAAACTTAAAAAAAAATGAATGGGCTAACCAAGAAGTTAAAAAGACATTGAAAAGGACATGGAAGCCAATGAAAATGATAACACCACAGCCCAAAACCTCTGGGACGCAGCAGTGGCGGCCATAAGAGGGAAGTACATAGCAACGCAGGCCTTCCTAAAGAAGGCAGAACATCTCAGATACACAACCTAACTTTATACCTGAAAGAGCTGGAAAAAGAACAGCAATAAAACCCAAAGCCAGCTGAAGACAGGAAATAGTAAAGATTAAAGAAGAAATCAATGCTATCAGAAAAACAACAACAACAACAGAACAGATCAATGAAACCAGGAGCTGGTTGTTTGAAAGAATTAAAATTGATAAACCCCTAGCCAGTTTGATCAAAAAGAAAAAGGAAAGGACCCAAATAAATAAAATCAAGAATGAAAGAGGAGAGATCACAATCAACACTAGAAAAATACAAACAATAACGGAATATTCTGAGCAATTATACGCCAATTAAATGGGCAATCTGGAAAGAATGGACAAATTCCTAGAAACATATAAACTACCAAAGCTGAAACAGGAAGAAATAGAAAATTTGAACAGACCCATAAACAGTAAAGAAATAGAATTAGTAATAAAAAATCTCCTAAAAAGACAAGAGTCCAGGGCCAGACGGCTTTCCAGGGGAATTCTACAAAACACTTAAAGAAGAGTTAACACCTATTCTTTTGAACCTGTTCCAAAAAATAGAAATGGAAGGAAAACTTCCAGACTCATTCTATGAATCCAGCATTACCTTGATTCCAAAAACAAAGACCCCACTAAAAAGGAGAACTATAGACCAATTTTCCTGATGAACATGGATGCAAAAATCCTCAAGAAGATACCAGCCAACTGGATCCAACAATACATTAAAAAAATTATTCACCATGACCAAGTGGGAATTATACCTAGGATTCAGGGCTGATTCAATATCTGCAAACAATCAATGATAAAAGAATAAAAGAAAGACAATAATAAAAGAAATAAAATAAAAGAAAGGACAAGAACCACATGATCCTCTCAATAGATGCAGAGAAAGCATTTGACAAAACATAGCATCTTTTCTTGATAAAAACTCTCAGGGATAGAAGGATCATACCTCCAGATCATAAAATCCATATATGAAAGATCCACTACTAATATCCTCCTCAATGAGGGAAAAACTGAGAGCTTTCCCCTAAGGTCAGGAACACGACAGCGATGCCCACTCTCACCACTGTTATTCAACATAGTATTGGAAGTTCTAGTTTCAGCAATCAGACAACACAAAGGAATAAAAGCCTTCCAAATTGGCAAGGAGGAAGCCAAACTTTCAGTCTTCGCAGATGACATGATACTCTGTATGAAAAACCAAAAAGATTCCACCAAAAAACTGCTAGAACTGATCCATGAATTCAGGAAAGTCTCAGGATATAAAAGTCAATGCACAGAAATCGGTTGCATTCCTATACATCAATAATGAAGCAACAGAAAGATAAATCAAGGAATTCATCCCATTTATAATAACCAAAACCCAGAAAATACCAAGGACTAAACCTAACCAAAGAGGTGTAAAATCTATACACTGAAAACTATAGAAAGCTTAGGAAAGAAAACGAACACACACAAAAAAAATGGAAAAATATTCCGTGCTCCTGGATTGGAAGAATATTGTTAAAATGTCAATACTATCCAAAGCAATCTACATATTCAATGCAATCCCTATCAAAATCACAGCAGCATTCTTCACAGAGCTAGAACAAACAATCCTAAAATTTTCATGGAACCAGGAAAGACCCCGAATAGCCAAAGAAATAGTGAAAAAGAAAGCCAAAGCCAGAGGCATCATAATCTCGGACTTCAAGACGTATTACAAAGCTGTAATCATGAAGACAGTATGGTCCTGTCACAAAAACAGACACTCGGATCAATGGAACAGAATAGAGAACCCAAAAATGGACCCACAAACGTATGGCCAACTAATACTTGACAAAGCAGGAAAGAATATCCAGTGGGATAAAGACAGTCTCTTCAGCAAATGGTGCTGGAAAAACTGGACAGCAACATGCAGAAAAAATGAACCTGACCACTGTCTTACACCATACACAAAAAGAAACTGAAAATGGATGAAAAACCTCAATGTAAGACAGGAAGCCATCAAAATCCTAGAGGAGAAAATAGACAACAACCTCTTTGACCTCGTCCACAGCAACTTCTTACTTGACACATCTCCAGAAGCAAGGGAAACAAAAGGAAAAATGAACTATTGGGACCTCATCAAAATAAAAAGCTTCTTCACAGAGAACGAAAAATCAGCAAAACTAAAAGGCAACCGACAGAATGGGAGAAGATATTTGCAAATGACATATCAGATAAAAGGTTAGTATCCAAAATCTATACAGAACTTATCAAACTCAAGAGCCAAAAAACAAATAATCCAGTGAAGAAGTGGGCAAAAGACACGAACAGACACTTTTCTAAAGACATCCAGATGGCTAACAGACACATGAAATGATTCTCAACGTCACTCATCATCAGGGAAATACAAATCAAATCCACAATGAGATGCCACCTCGCACCAGTCAGAATGGCTAACATTAACAACTTAGACAACAACAGAATTTGGTGAGGATGCAGAGAAAGAGGATCTCTTTTGCACTGCTAGTGATAATGAAAACTGGTGCAGCCACTCTCGAAAACAGTATGGAGGTTCTTCAAAAAACTGAAAATAGGACTATCCTATGACCCAGCTATTGCAATACTAGGTATTTACCCAAGGGATACAGGTGCTGTTCAAAGGGGCACATGCTTCTCAATGTTTATAGCAGTGCTATTGAAATAGTGAAGTATGAAAAGAGCCCAAATATCCGTTGACACATGAACAGATAAAGAAGACGTGGTATATATATACACAACGGAGTATTACTCAGCAATCAAAAAGAATGAAATCTTGCCATTTGCAACTACCTGGTTGGAACCAGAGGGTGTTATGCTAAGCGAAATTAGTCAGAAAAAGACAAATATCATATGACTTCACTCATATGAAGAATTTAAGATACTAAACAGCTGAACATAAGGGAAGGGAAGCAAAAATAATATAAAAATAGGGAGTGGGACAAAACATAAGAGACTTAAATATAGAGAACAGACAGTGGGTTGCTGGAGGGGTTGTGGGATGGGAGGATGGGCTAAATGGGTAAGGGACTTTAAGGAATCTATTTCTGACATCATTGTTGCACTATATGCTATCTATATTGAATGTAAATTAAACAATAAATTCATTAATTAAAAAATACTTGTTGCCTTGTTCCTAACGTCTATAAAATGTTTGCATTTTGTGTATCATTTTCCACTTTGCTAACTTTTGAGCATTTCAAAGCTAATTGGGTCAACTAACCCAAAAGTATATGCATCTTAATATCTTATTTGTATTATTTGATTTTTTTAAGTTATTTTATTTTGAGAGAGAGAGGAAGGGAGGGAGGGAGAGAAAGAGTATGAGCGGGAGTGGGGAAGAGAGAGAATCCCAAGCAGGCTCTGTACCATCAGCATGGAGCCCGACATGGGGCTCTAACTTATGACTGTGAGATCATGACCTGAGATGAAATCAACAGCCAGATGCTTAGCCAACTGAGCCACCCTGGAACCTCTTAATATCCTATCCTATTTTTAATATATATTTCTTAATGTAAAAACTTTATATGTGGTTTATCAAGTTTTGCCTTCTTTGGATAGATTTCTCTCCATTTTAATGATTACTTTCTTGTTAACTATCTAAAATACAACATATATTATTGTTTCTCTAGTTTTATTAAGATATAGTTGATATATAACAGTGTGTCAGTTTTGGTGTATAATGTGATGATTTGATACATGTATATGTCATAAAACAATTACCACAGTAAAGTTAGTTAACAGCTCCATCACCCATATAATTACCTTTTTTTTTTGTGGTAAGAACATTTAAGATCTATTCTCTTGGTAACTTTCTCTTTTTTTATTTTAGTTAGTTAATATACAGTGCAATATTGGTTTCAGGAGTAGAATTCAATGATTCATCACTTACATACAACATCCAGTGCTCATCACAAGTGCCCTCACTAACACCCATCAATATATAACACAGTATCATTAACCAAAGTTATGATGTTATTCATTAGATCCTCAGACCCCATTCATCTTATAACTAGAAGTTTACAGCCTTTGACCAACATCTCCTGGTTCCCCTGGTAACCACCATTCCATTCTCTCTTTCTATGAGTTTGGATTTTTTAGATCCCACATAGAAGTGAGATATTATATTATTTGTCTTTCTCAGATTTATTTCAATAACATAATGTTTTCAAGGTCCATCCACATAGTCACAAAAGGCAGTATTTTGTGGCTGAATTAATGTTTCATTGTCTATATAACACATTTTTGTCCAATTCATTCATCTATGGACACTTGGATTATTATTATTGTGATAAGTTATGTAAAAGTAAATGTTTCCTGTATCCAATTGCAATCCTTTTTACAGAAAATACTTCACTTATATCTCTGAAATGCAACTGAATTATAGCGTAATCCTTAATTAAGTTTAATTAAACTTTTTTTAAGAATTTCAAGTTGACACTTCAATTTCCCTGATCTTAGAACCATAACTATTCATTTTATCTAATTCTCCTTGCATAATGCAATTTACCTAACTAACGAAATTTGTTCTCAACCATTCTGCTTCTCTCTGTTTTAAAAATATCATTCAAGTAAATAAGTGAAGGTATTCATGGGTCTTGCATCCTGAGAAGGAAATGCCACTACTCATATACCTTTACCTTTTTATTATAATATCTGCTATAGGAAAAGTACTATCATAGCCAAACCACCAATCATCACAATTTTATCAAGCATGACACATAGAGTACATGTTCCCTCTGTGTAAGAACACTGTACTTTGTCTACAGCCTTTCACACCTCGCTGGTAACTATCTCAGGTGTATAGATAAAGGGAATAGAAGCAAGATGAAACACTACCAGTGCCAGATTTCCAAAGCTGATTTGTGCCTAACTAGAGCAGAACTACCCTGGAGGATTAAGATAGGCATACCAGCTTTGTGATTATCTTATTTAAATGTCATTCTAATTTGTTTTTCAGTAACTAAGTGGGTAACAATTGCTTTCTGTTATTCCCTTCAGTTTATCTTCTTTGTTGAAGTTGGCTTTGGATATCCATTTGCTACTGACACTGATGGGTTCATTGGGCATAATCTAGGTCACATGTTCCTGAAAAATGAGCCTGAGTGTATCTAACACCCAAAGATTTCAGGAAAATTGTCATGAGCCTCCAACTTGGTAAATTCAGGAAACTTGCCTCTTCTTTAATAGACTCAGGAACAGTAATAATTTTCTGAAGGTTTCGTTGAAAAATTTGAACCTTCCAAAACTATCAACAATAGCCAGTGTATCAAGATGCTTTACAGCTTTGCCAAAATCCCCATATATTTGGTATTCCAGTGATCCAAGTGAAACTTTTCAGGATATTTCTACTTATGCACAGAAAAACACAGTGCAAGCAAAATCAAAGCTGTTAAAACTCAGTAAGTGGTTCTCCAGTAAGCACCAATGCCTTGGGAATCATCAAACTCTGCATCAACATAGTGACTATTGCTGTGATCTTCCACACCATAGTTTGGGCATATAACAAACACAGAAGTTCATAAAAGGGTCATGGTTGACTGTTTGGGGTTTCAAGAACAATAGAAGATTGTCATTGGTGATGTAGAGAGTAAGACTCTATGTCACCACTGGTGACTGGCATGCCCATGCTTTGAGCTGTCTGGCACAGTACCTGATCTCACAGGTGGTGGGGTAGGGGAAGTAGCACAAAGCTCAAATCAGCTCTGCTCAAATTCCTTCAGGATGGACCCAAATTTTCCTCTTTTTATTGCTTTATTTGGAGTGTGTGGGAAGACACTACTTGCTAAAATCCATGGTGTTGCTTTCTGATGTTGCTGTTTAGCAGTGGTCCATGATATACCATATTCAGAAGGTTTAGTCTTGAAGAAATTGAATATCTATATCTATCTATCTATATCTATATCTATATCTATATCTATATCTATATCTATATATATATACCTTAGACTTCCCAATCATGTCTCCCTGAGGTTGTCTATTATTCCCATTTGCCCATGAGACATGGATACCACAAAAGACATCAATATTCATCTACTACATTCAGAGCTGAATAAAGCAATATTCCAGAAACAAACAAAACTTCAAGGTAGTGTCCTCAGTATGCCATGGCTAGAACCTCAGATACAATGACTTATAGGGTTGTTGCTTTAGTGTCTATCATAATAAAGTGAGGACTTCTGGCAAATCCTCACAGTTATAATGTTAGCTCCTTCCTATGTAAGGAACTATTAGTGTTTTAGTTTATACTGTTCATTTTACTGGGGACACTCATATACCACTGCTCATGGGAATGACAAAATGTATGGTTTGCACTGGAAGAAAAGAATATGAGTATTTGGGATGTTTAAGAGTAGGCTTGATGTTTTGTAAGGGAACACTCCTCTAGCACTTGGCTTATGTACACCCAAGGGTGGTATGTCACAGTGGAAGCCAGAAAAGGCAATCTGGCTTGAGTTGTTGTTGGTGTTGTTTTAAATTTTTTTAACATTTTTTTCATTTTTGAGACAGAGAGAGACAGAGCATGAGTAGGGGAGGGGCAGAGAGAGAGGGACACACAGAATCCGAAGCAGGCTCCAGGCTCTGAGCTGTCATCAGAGAGCCCAATGCGGTGCTCAAACTCACAGGCTGCGAGATCATGACCTGAGCCGAAGTCAGACGCTTAACCGACTGAGCGACTCATGTGCCCCGTTGTTGTTTTAATACAAAATCTTCTCTTGGCTCCTTTTCTTCTTTAAAGAACTTTCATTTCTAATTTCAAAAATACTATATATATACATATATATATATAACAATTACTAGAAAATTTAAATGAGAAAAAAATAAAAGAATACTCATGATTTCACATGCCAAGAGAACTACTACAACCACCTTAAAGCATGTTCTTGTAGATCTTTTCCTAAATGGCTGAATAGAATTCCATTTTATGAATATATCAGAATTAAGCATACTAATTAAGAAGTGGTATTTTGAAGACAGGTTATGGGTATCTGGAATCAAATCTTGGTCCTACCCTTTACTTAAATCTTTGGGCAAATCAGTTCACTTCTTGATGCTGCAGTTTCCTCATCCATAAAATAAGAGTGATAATAGTTCTTACCTTACATAGAATTGCTGCAAGTATTAAGTGCAATAATATAAAGTACTTTGAACAGTGTTGTTGACACATTAAGTATGATGCAATAACTCTCATTATCATTATCCTTATTATTACTATTATTGTTAGACATTCAAGTTTATAGTTTTCCTCTCTAATAAGCCATGTTATAACAAACTTCCTAGAAGTTAAGTCTTGAGCACATCTTTTATTTTTAATAGATTCCAGTAAAAATAAATATACTTGACTTTGGTTTCAGAGACAATTTAATCTCCAATTTGCAATCTCAAAAGCCTATAGGAACTAGGCAAGTACATAAATGTGTGAATCAGACTTGTTTAAGACAATAAAGAGTCATTGGGCAGTGTCTAAACTGGCCATCTTAAAGGAATTAAAATTTCATACAACTCACTGCCTGGAAAAACTAAACCAAAACAAAACAAACACAGTCTAAACAAAATGTATCTATGGTTTTCAAGTATTCTTTAGGCTACCAATATGCAATTCCTGATCTAGTCTACACCCTCATTTTTTTTATTTTATTGAGATATAATTGTATTAAGTTCAAGTGTACGTCATAATGATTTGATCTATGTATATATTGTAAAATGATCAACACAATAAGTTTAGTTTACATCCACCACCACAGACAGCTACCAATGTTTTTCTTGTGATACAAACTTTTAAAATCTACTCTTAGCAACTTTCAAATATACAATATAGTTGGGTACATCCTTATGTCCTTAGGATGGATCCCAAGAAACTGAACTGCTGGTTCTAAAGCTATCACTTTGAATGCTTTAGATACATATTACCAAAATTCTTTCCCAAAAGTGGTATCACTTTATATTTTCATGAGTGGGATATGATTGTTTATTATGATTTTGTTAATTATAATCTGAAACTTCTGACCGCTTTTCACACTGCCGCCGCTTTTATCTGTGCCGCCGCCTTTCACGGTGCTGCTTGGAATGGATGCCGCCGCCGCTGCGCCCAAGGAAGAATTCGCCGGCCAGATGGGACGGATTTCTCTCCCGGCGCCCGGCAGTTATATACAGGGTATATACAGGGAGACGGGCGAGTTTTTCCTCCCTTAGAGATGGTTCTAGGTACTTTGGAAAACAAGTACAGAGATGGTTTTCTATTGGAGGATTTTAATGATAATCACTGTGAAGAAAGCAACTGAGGTTAACTAAATAATTCAAATAAGGAAATGACAAAATTGCAGACATCCAACAAAGTTCTTGACAAAGATCCCACTAAAAAGGAGAACTACAGACCAATATCCTTGATGAACATGGATGCAAAAATCTTCAACAAGATACTAGCCAGCCAGATGCAACAATACATTAAAAGAATTATTCACCATGATCAAGTGGGATTTATACCTGGGATGCAGGGCTGGTTCAATATCTGCAAATCAATCAATGTGATACATCACATTAATAAAAGAAAGTACAAGAACCACATGATTCTCTTAATAGATGCAGAGAAAGCATTTGACAAAATACAGCATCCTTTCTTGATAAAAACCCTCAAGAAAGTGGGATAGAAGAATCTTACCTCAGGATCATAAAAGCCATATATGAAAGACCCACTGCTAAAATCATCCTTAATAGGGAAAAACTGAGAGTTTTCTCCCTAAGGTCAGGAACATGAGAGGGATATCCATTCTCACCACTGTTATTCAATGTAGTAATGGAAGTCTTAGCCTCAGCAATCAGACAACACAAAGAAATAAAAAGCATCCAAATCAGCCAAAGGAGGAAGTAAAATTTTTACTCTTCACAGATGACATGATACTCTATATGGAAAACCCAAAGGATGCCACCAAAAAATTGCTAGAACTGATCCATGAATTCAGCAAAGTGGCAGGATATAAAACCAATGCAAAAAATCAGTTGCATTTTTATACACCAATAATGAAACAGCAGAAACAGAAATCAAGGGATTGATCCCATTTGCAATTGCACCAAAAACTATAAAATACCTAGGATTAAACCTAACCAAAGAGGTGAAAAATCTATGCAATGAAAACTATAGAGAGCTTATGAAAGAAATTGAAGAAGACACAAAAAAATTGAAAAACATTCCATGCTCATGGATTAGAAAAAACAAATATTGTTAAAATGTCAATACTATCCAAAGCAATGTACTTATTCAAAACAACACCAGGATTCTTCACAGAACTAGAACAAACAATCCCAAAATTTGTATGGAACCAGAAAATATCCTGAATAGCGAAAGCAATTGTATAAAAAGAAAACCAAAGCTGGAAGCCTCACAATTCCAGACTTCAGGATGTATTACAAAGCCGTAATCATCAAGGTAGTATGGTACTGGCACAAAAACAGATATTAGATCAATGGAAGAATAGAGAACCCAGAAATGTATGGCCAACTAATCTTTGACAAAGCAGGAAAGAATAGCCAATGGAATAAAGACAGTCTCTTTGGCAAATGATGCTGGGAAAATTCGACAGCGACATGCAGAAAAATGAGCCTGGACCACTTTCTTATACCATACTCAAAATAGATACATAAATGTAAGACAGGAAGCCATCAAAATCCTAGAGGAGAAAGCAGGCAAAGAACTCTTTGACCTCTACCGCAGCAACTTCTTACTCAACACGTCTCCGGAGGCAGGGGAAATAAAAGCAAAAATGAACTATTGGGACCTCATCAAGATAAAAAGTGTCTGCATAGCAAAGGAAATAATCAGCAAACTAAAGCAAATCAACAGAATGGGAGAAGATATTTGCGAATGAAATATCAGATAAAGGGTTGGTATCCAACATCCATAAAGAACTTATCAAACTCAATGCCCAAAAAACTAATAATCCAGTGAAGAAATGGGCAAAAGACATGAATAGACACTTTTCCAAAGAAGATACCCAGATGACTAATAGACACACGAAAAAATGCTCAACATCACTCATCATCGGGGAAATACAAATCAAAACCACAATTAGATACCACCTCACACTTGTCAGAATGGCTAAAATTAACAGCTCAGACAACAACAGATGTTGGTGAGGATGCGGAGAAAGAGGAACCCTTTTGCATTGCTAGTGGGAATGCAAACTGATGCAGCCACTCTGGAAAACAATATGGAGGTTCCTCAAAAAATTAAAAATAAAACTACCCTATGACCCAGCAATTGCACTAATAGGTATTTATCCAAAGGATACACATGTGCTGTTTCAAAGGGCACATGGACCCCAATGTTTATAGCATGGCTATTGACAATAGCCAAAGTATGGAAAGAGACCAAATGTCCATTGACAGACGGATAGATAAAAAAGATGTGGTATATATATACAACGGATATTACTTGGCAATAAAAAAGAAAGAATCTTGCCATTTGCAGCTACATGGATGGAACTAGAGTGTATTATCCTAAGTGAAATTAGTCAGAAAAGACAAATATCTTATGATTTCACTCATATGTGGAATTTAAGATACAAAACAGGTGAACATAAGGGAAGGGAAGGAAAAATAATATAAAAACAGGGAGGAGGACAAAACATAAGAGATTCTTAAATACAAAGAACAAACTGAGGGTTGCTGGAGGGGTTTTGGGTGGGGGGATGGGTTAAATTGGCAAGGGACATTAAGGAAGAAATTTGTTGGGATGAGCACTGGGTATTATACATAGGGGATGAATCACTGGATTCCACTCCACAAATCATGATTGCATTATATGCTAACTAACTTGGATGTAAATTTAAAAAAATAAATTGAAAAAAAGCTTAATGTCAAAAATAATAATAATAATAATAATCTGAAACTTCTTTTGCCAATCAGATACAAAAAAGTTGTATCTTATTATGAATTTAATATGTATTTCCTTTAATATTATTTCTTCTATTACTCATTAGTGCTGTACTCCTGGCACCCAGGACAATGTCTGGCACAAAGCAGATGATTGAAAAGGTACAAAAATGTATGTATGGGCTTATTGAATATATACATATATATATATATATATATGTACATATGTCTATACACACACAGTGTATATGAATTATCTGTTCCCATTTTCATGCCTCTTTTTAGCAATGGACATGCCAGAACTTTGGAGCACCAGCTGAGCAGTTCTACCTTCAGGAGAGGAAACAACTCACTCAGGAGGATTCATAAATAGCTGCCATTAACCTCCCCTCTCCTTTTTCTGTAGCTTTGCCCAGTGGTCATGTCCTGCCCTTTGGCTCACATTTGGGTCCATTACCCCTGCAGTCCCACAATGAAAAATATTACCTTATTTAATTTACACTACACCATTTATTCTTGTATAATCTGAGGCAAATTAAGTACTCCCTTGGAATTTCAGTTTTCCCATCTGTAAAATGAAGAAAATAACACTTGACCAATCTATGTCACAGGGTCATTGTGCAGTGAGAGTCCTGGAAAAGTATTAAATGTTTTGGAAATGTACAACATCCCAATTTGTCTTATAAGGGTCACTAATTACCTCCTGTGTCTTGCTTTATTCAAGAGCAATGATAGAGTTGGATACCTTCTCTTCTTTTCCAGATCACTGGCCAGGCATGAAGTATTTTTAAAAAATAATAATAATGTTGCATTCATGATGCCAAGCATTTGGCATTTTATTTTAAAACTTCAGTACTTTAGGATACCTGGGTGGTTCAGTTGCGTAAGCGTCCAACTCTTGATTTCGGCTCAGGTCATGATCTCACTGGTTTGGGAGGATTTTCTCTCTCCCTCTCTCTGTCCATCCTCTACTTGCATGCTCTCTCTCTCTCTCAAATAAACAAATAACCTTAAAAAAAAAAAAAAACAAACTCTAGTACTATGACCCAAGCTATTTCTAGGGCTTAATTTTTGTCATGGGCTAATCAATAAACTGTAGCCAGATGTTCATATTTCAGTCTTTTCTTCAACCTGGGTACATTATTTCCTGTGTGGCTATTTCCATATCCTAAAGTTTCAAAAATGAATTTATACAAAGGGACCAAAAAGGCCTCAAAAAAGTAGTGCTATTCTGGGGGATAGGAAAAAACTGCAGAGGAAATAATATATTGTTCAAGCTTCTACTATGAACTTTTTAAAATCATGCTGTCGCTTGTCATATCACCATACAATACAGGGAATTAATCTTATTTTCCTCCTATGTATATGTTTTTTAAATATTCTTCTCTAAACTTTAATAGATACTCAATCTGGGACCATGAAAGAATAAGATGAAAACCTGAGCCAATTCCAAACTGATCTAGCTTGCCCATTCCTTATGTAATTGTATTTTGACCTTTTAGTTATTGAATTTTAGCCCTTTTAGCTATTGAATTTTAGCCAGCTTCACAGTGAACTGCAATTAAAGTTAACAAATAGTCTTAAAACTAGAAAACCTGGTAGTTTTGAAAGGCACATGCCAAGTAAATGAGGTTTCCAGATATCCAAAGCCCCCCTATGTGGGAACCTTTTCCATCATGCCCGTCTTCTTTAGCAGGTCATAGGTAGGAAAAGGACTTTTGTTCATGAAAGAAAAGAACAAGCAAGATTTTTTTAAAAGTGAGTAGCTCTGTTGTATTCACAAGCATTCTCCTTACTCAGGCAGACAAACACATCATCTTGTCAGTTGTTCACCAGAAAAGACTGTTGTAATATCATTGAGCAGGGCTGTAGGAACAATACTATTGACATCTGTCATATGGCTGCTAGTATAGTGGCAACATCAGAACACGGGATTATGGAAAATGCCTTTTACTCTCCTTCCTCTTGCCTCTTCCTCCCCACTCAATTTTCCCATCCCTAGGCTCTTCTTTAAAACCTATCTAAAGAAAAAAATTAGCAATACACAGTGTTCTAGGATTATATTTCTTTCAGTTTGTCTGAAATCCTAACACCTCAAGCAATGGGCTATTCAAAATGGTCAACTACGAAAGGTCAGTTCTGGCCAGTACTGAAATGGAACTTATCCAACAACAATAGAATTGTGACCAAGTACTGTCTGGAGGAACTGAATACTTCTCAGAATCTATTCCATGCAGCAGTGTCTGGGGGCACTAGGTCATGAAAAGTGCTGTCTTTCCAATGAGAATAAAAGACAAAGTCAAGATTTAGTTGCTAGATTTCCTTCCCACCCCTTATGCACAGTGGCTATTGATTAGCTGGTGAAATTTTCTGAGAAACAGGTTTGACCTTGAGGGGTAGGAAGAGTCTGGGAAAAGAAATTAGAGAGAAGGTGGCTGACTGGGACTAGCATTTGAATCCAGAGGTGGGACAACTTGTCAGGGCAGAAAAGAAATAACCAATTTGTTTCAACTGGCCAATGGTAAGTGCTGTCTTTATTCTGAGGGTATTCAGGACCTCACATCCAACTGAAAAGGTTCACTCTGAAGTTCACTAAATTCATGTCTGAAGTCTTCAACTAGTTTTGTTTCAGTAGAGGAGGACGTGATGCATTTTGTTTGCATGTCCCAGTTCCTTTTCAGAAAATCAGATGTAACTTTGAGCTTTAAGAACACATAATTAGTGTATGTAAGTGACGAATCACTAAATGCTACTCCTGAAACCAATATTGCACTGTATGTTAACTAACTAGAATTTAAATAAAATTTTGAAAACAAAGAATAGATAATTAGTAGCATCTTGCATCTAGGCTAAATTCTAAAATTATTTAGAGTAACTAATTACAAGCTGTATATAAAGTTGTGTATGGGGGAATCTTTGGGGAATCTCAGAATACAGACAAGCAACCTAAAGGATGGGTTGGCTAACTATGCCTGCAAAGGACCAGATAGGAAATAATAGGACTTGTGGGTTATACAGTCTCTGTTGCAAGTACTTAACAATTCTTTGTGACACAAAGGCAAAAATGGATGTAAGCAAAGAAACATGACTATAGTCCAATAAAATTTAATTTGTGATTGCTGAAAAAAAGGCAAAGTCATGGTCACTGGAAGGCTTTAAAAATTGCAAACATCTTTTCTCAAATGGAGATGAGCCCTGAATATTTATGAATGATGTAACTCCTCTTTTTGTATCAGGTAAGTGGCCTTAAGCAATCTTTCCTAAATTGCACACTAGTTTTTTTGTTTAGTGGTTTGTTTGCCATTGTTTTGGGGATGTGGGGTCTCCTTCCTTATATTACTTCTAAAAACATAATATTAAAACTTTATGGTTTCTTTCGGAATGACTGATCATAGGGCAACCCATGAAAAGAAATAGAAAATAACCTTTTAACGGGGGGGTGGGGAGGATGTATTTTTTTGTGTGATTTTCAGGTTTTTAGATTACCAGGAACTCTTCAAAACTTCAAATAAAATTGAAGTTCTCCATACCAGATCTAGTTTATGAGCTCGCCCAGATTTGTTTGGTTCACTCAGCCCTCTGCACCTCAACTGCTTGACGAATGGAATGCCTCAGCTGTCGCTGCTATCTTAGGGTCCCCCAGGATGAGGACTAGGTGTCAACACCATCTTCAGTCACCCAACTGTGTCAGAACCAATGGCAGATATAGTCCAGTCAGACCAAACCCACATTAGGCTCTTCCAGATTCAGATGTGAGAGGGAGACATGCTCATACAGATCAGATAACTTAACCTGGAAAGGCTGGAAAGGTTAAACTTTGACCTCTGAGTACCTCAGCAAGATTGGGAAATAGAAAGTAACCAGCAGATGAACTCCTTTGTCTTTATGTCCCTGACAGACTGTTCTGGGTACAGTATGGGTAAGAAGATGCCCTGCATGCCTGAGTAACTAGCTTTGCGTGCGTGTGCGCGCGCGCGCACGCGCGCGCGCGTGTTAAGCTGTGGCCAGCTCAGAAATTTACAATCTAAAGGCTCATGGGTGGCTCAGTCAGTTAAACGTGCGATTTCAGCTCAGGTCATGATTCCACTGCTTGTGAGTTCAACCTCCACATGGGGCTCTGTGCTGACAGCTCAGAGCCTGGAGCCTGCGTCGTATTCTGTGTCTCCCTCTCTCTCTGTCCCTACTCCGCTGGCTCTCTCTCTGTCTCTCTCTCAAAAATAAACAAACATTAAAAAAAAAAAAAGAAATTTACAACCTAGCATTTGCTTTTCTTTCTTCTCTGCATCACTGCTCTTTTTTCCCATACTCTTGTCATTCTGAGATGTCACCTCCCAATTAAACCAAAGACATTAACATTCATAAGACATTAGCTGTATTTTCAGTTTCTGCATTATGGGAAAATACATGTTGCTAAACTACATTAGATTCAATTATGTTTTTAAATGAATTAGTGCTTTACATAAGCTGATAATTAGAAAATAATAATGTTGAATCATCAAATTGCTAATATATGCATGTTCTTAGCCTATACAAATGGCAATTTCATATGGTTCAACCTAATAATATTTATACTGGAAGTAATGGATTATGGTAGTTAAGAGCTTGGGAATGATGCTGACTGGGTGCAAATCAGTTCTACCAATTAACTATCTGTTTGACACTGAACAAGTTACCAAATCACTCTAGGTCCCAGACACCTCATTTATAACATGGGATAATATCTAGACTTGCTGTGAGAATTAAATTATACAATTCATTAAGTAATTATTTAATAAATTTTTGCTATTTTTAATTCAGATTAAAGTAATTATCACTTCTATAGATCATGTCTGGTATATATAAGAATTTAAGGGTCATTTTCTCTATATCTACTCTGTCCCGTGTCTTTAGGCCAGGCATCCTTGGCCCTCAGGTTGGAAACACTGATAAAAAAATATATATTTATAAGTCACAGATAAACAAAAATAAGAAAAATATAAGAAATAAGTATATTTGGGGGCACCTGGGTGGCTCAGTTGGTTAAGTGTCTGACTTCAGCTCAGATCATGATCTCGCGGTTCCTGGGTTCGGTCCCCGCGTCAGGCTCTGTGTGACAGCTAGCTCAGAGCCCAGAGCCTGTCTTCAGATTCTGTGTCTCCCTCCTCTCTCTGACCCTCCCCTGCTCACGCTGTCTCTCTCTGTCTCTCAAAAATAAATAAAAAACATAAAAAATAAAAAAAAGAAATAAGTATATTTGTTAACAATTGCTATTGTGATTCCTTTTCTCAATCACTGATTTTAATTCTGTTGGTTGATCTGTTTTTATATATTAAGATTTAGGATCACTACAAATTATCTCAGTTAATTATAAGATTTTTGCAAATCACCTTCAAAAATATTTAGATGACAAAATCATTTGGCTTAAAAATGTTAAATTAGGCAATTCCCAATTTTTCAGGACTACTTTCCTCCACATCAAAGCCAAATTTATTCTCACTTCTCATTTTATCACTAGACTAAAAACAAAATTGGCTGGAAGCAGTAGAGTAACACCTATCTACATGGCACATTGGAAAGGATCTAACTCAGAATCCTATCTGTCCCTGAGTTCCTCCTATACTATCCTCCTAATATTCACTCCCCCTTAAATATTAAGACATTTTCTAGGGGTGCCTGGGTGGCTCAGTCGGTTGGGTGTCCGACTTCGGTTCAGGTCATGATTTCACAGTCTGTGAGTTTGAGCCCTGCGTCAGGCTCTGTGCTGACAGCTCAGAGCCTGGAGCCTCCTCCAGATTCTGTGTCTCCCTCTCTCTGCCCCTCCCCCACTCACACTCTGTCTCTCTCTGTCTCAAAAATGAACATTTAAAAAATTTTTAAGATATTTTCTAATAATAATCATAGAAATATATAGTTCAATATAGTTTTACAAAGTCTGATTTGATTCTCATAATCAAGCCTTTTTGTAGCAAATAAAAGAAACCAATGTCAAACATTAAGAAAAAAAACATTATCATCAACACCATTACCATCACCATCACCATCACCATCACCATCATCATCTCATGAAACCCAAAGAGCAATCAGCTTCACAAACAACTGGGAAGGCCAGGAGGACCTGAGGGTTGCACTCTTCATCTCTGGCTCTTCTTCTCTCTGTACATCTGTTTCATTATGTCCAATGACAATCAAGACACCCAGTTTATATCTCCTCTGATCAAGTGACCAGCCCCGCTGAATTATAGTTACTCAGTCTTAATTCCAAGTTCCCAGGAGAATATAACTCTGATCAGCCCAGTTTGAAAAGCTATCCTTTCCTGGTCCAATCATGGTTGGCCATCAGGCTGGGACCATGCACTGCATACATGGCTGCCATGGCCCATCTGTGGAAAACAGGCAATTTTAGAACAACTGGTTTATAATGTTAAACAGATAACCCCAAAATGTATCCATTATGTCTGAGGCAAGTATAACTGTACTATCTCTTTAAAACTCTATTTTAATTTTTATTTTATTGTGCTAAGGACACCATGGGATTAGCAGATTTTTAAGTATATAATACAGTACGGTTATCTATAGGCACTATGCTGTACAACGGATCTCTAGAATGTACTCATTTTGCATAACTGAAACCATATACCTGTCACTAGCAAACCCGCCCCCCCACCTTCCTCAGCCTCTGGCAACTATCACTCCAGTCTCTGCTCTATGAGTTTGAACATTTTACGCACCTCATGTAAGTGGAACCACTCAGTATTTGTCCTTCTGTTACTGGTTTATTTCACCTAACATAATCCCCTCCATGGCTCATCCATGTTGTGACATATTGCAAGATTATCTTTATGTTTCTATTTTATGGATGAAAAACTAAAGTTCTGGAAGGTTCACTGCCTAGCCTAGGGTGAAGTAGAAATATCAGAATTTGATGCAAATATTTTCAGTACAAATTCTATATTTCTTTGAGTTCTACTACATAACCAGTCTGGAAGCTGATTAGAGAGGATTATCATTAAAATTTTGCAAAGAGCTTAACTGTACTAATGGGTACAGTACTAATGTACTAATTAGTGGGTAATGTACTAATACTCTAGTGTTGATTAATGTGGGTAATCAACTTAAGTTCTTAATTTTCCCCCCAAGTTTTTATTTAAATTCCAATTAGTTAACATGCAGTGTAATATTAGTTTCAGTATAGAATTTAATGATTCCTCACTTACATACAACACCCAGGGCTCATCACAAGTGCATGCCTTAATATACATCACCCATTCCCCCCACCTTTCCTCCAGTAACCCTGTTTGTTCTCTATAGTTAATAGTTTGTTTTATGATTTGCCTCTCTCCTTTTTTTGCCTATGGTCACCTTTTATGTTTCTTAAATTCCACATATGAGTGAAATCATATGGTATTTGTCTTTCTCTGACTGACTTTTTTGCTTACCATAATACTCTCTAGCTCCACCCATGTCATTGCAAAGGGCAAGATTTCATTTTTTATTGCATAGTAATATTCCACTCTGTATATATATCACATCTTTATCCGTTCATCAGTAAATGGACATTTGGGCTCTCTCCAAAGTTTGGCTATTGTTGATAATGCTGCTATAAATATTGGGGTGCATGTATCCCTTCTAATCAGTATTTTTGTATCCTTTGGATACATAGCTACTAGTGAAATTACTGGATCATAGGGTAGTTCTATTTTTAATTTTTTGAGGACCCTCCATACTGTTTTCCAGAGTGGCTGCACCAGTTTGCATTCCCACCAACATTGAAAGGGGGCTCTCCTTTATCTGTATCCTCACCAACATCTGTTGTTTCCTGTGTTTTTAATTTTAGCCATCCTGACAGGTGTGAGGTGATATGTATAATGGTTTTGAGTTTTATTTCCCTGATGATGCGTGATGTTGAGCATCTTTTCATGTGTCTGTTAGCTATCTGTATGTATCATCTTAAGTCCTTTAAAAGAGCCTAGATTAGGGCACTGAGGAAATATACCATGATTGGTTCTCTAAGTTTGGATGCTAGAACAGAGCAGATATAGCCAATGAAGCTTGATGAAGGGAGAAACATAGTTGTAATAAAAAGAGTTAGTTAAAAAAAAGTAAGACAAGTCACCATATATTTACCATTTAATGGAACTTAGTCCAAGAAAATACTAGTATCTATGGGTAATAATAGAAATTTGTGCCTCTCCAAACAAAATCCCGTATTCAGGTAATGAAGAGAATCTACTTTATGTGTTTCAAGTATGACACCTGATTTCCATTAAGTGCATTGTCTAATTCCTTTAAGCATACACTGGGAAAAATCCTGGGCAATGTCAAGGCCATTTATAAACTTACGCTTATTTTCATAGTTGACATAACTCATAGCTTCCTGAATTCAAATATTGAGATAAGAGTTCTCTACAAAAATATGGCATTTTAATGTTTAAGGCCAAATATATGGGTATTTGGATATATTCAGTTGATTATTTTAAATTTTTGGTTTTCAAAGTTTAGAAAGTTTTATTAATATACTCTCTAAAGAACTGCCTTAATAAATTTTTTAAAAGTATGGAATATTGTTTGAAACATGTGAATAACAGCCTAAGACTAGATAAATAGGGTTTTGGCTATCAGTGCTTTGCATGCCAAAACAGTGTTGGACTACATAGTACCTCAGAAATTTGTACTCATGGAGAATATGTTCATTACTATTTAAAAATTAATTGGTCCATGAGCACCTGGGTGGCTCAGACAGTTGAGTGTCTGACATTGGCTCAGGTCATGATCTCATGGCTCTTGAGTTCGAGCTCCAGGTCAGGCTTTGTGTTGACAGCTCAGAGCCTGGAGCCTGCTTCAGAGTCTGTGTCTCCCTCTCTCTTTGCCCCTCCCGGGCTCATGCTCTGTCTCTCTGTCAAAAATAAGTAAACATCAAAAAAAATTTTAATAAAGAAATTAATTAATTAAAAATAAAATTAATTGGTCCTTTAAAAACAGTGTGTATGTAAATACAGATTGGTCTTCTAAAGATACAAATATATATATATAATATGTATGCATACATACATCCACATACACACATTGGCCAAACTCTCTTGACTATCCAGTGTTAGAACAAGACATCAGTCCTACATTCTTGATAGATCTCATCTTAATCATGAAGTTGGACAGCCCTCAATAATAAGGAAAGGTAACTGTTACCCCAAAGTGGGGTAAGATTGCTGAGTGAGCCTTCTGGTTTCATTTAGGAAGGCCTGATGGTGATTTACGCAAGAGAGAATGAACGAAAGACTCTCCAAACTGCTGGATTAAACTACTGCAGAGGCACAGATTATGAGAGTAAATGGCTTTTTAAAGGCTTGTACCCTAAAACTTACTAGTAGAATGTAACGAAGCAAAAATAAATGCTCTGACAGCAAGATGCTTCCTGGTACTACTGAGCATGTCTGAATTCAGTACATAAGAATTAGTGAGGAAATTAGAAAGAGGAGAGTTATTTTGAGAATAAAAAAATTCTTCTTTTAGATAAAAAAGAATATTGATTTTAAAAAATAGAACCATCAATGTATGATATATTAAGGCACATTTATTGTTTAATTTATAAATTGAAGAGTTAATAAATTATGCTTGCCTACCCAGCATACAGTTGTTTTTATAATAGTTTATTTCTAATATAATAGAGTAGAGGCCTAATGTCATACAGCTGATTTTACTAGCAATTCTATGTAGAAATTGCTAGTAAATTTATAATAGATAGGACTGCACACACACACAACACAATGTGATTATGAGTAAAAGACTGCAATATAAAAGAATGTTTCTCATTTAAATTGTTTTGCTTTTTAAACACTCAAAAGTAATAAAAGACCCTTGACTTCATTTCTATTTCAAAGCACACTCACCACTTAACATCTGTTTTTCTGGGCAGCTGAAACTGTCTTGTAGACTGCATGACTTTGAATGAATGTTTAAAAAGCCATCCAGTGATGTTCAATTTCATTGGAGACAGGTACTATCATGTCAGTTTGAGGCAACTGTGAATAGTCCTTCCTAAATATTTCTAATGCCATTTGATAGGTGTCATCGACTTTTATGAAAACTACTGAGCCACTTCCTTTTTTGACTGTGTTTGGAATTACTATACAGATCTCTTTCCTGGCCTCTGGCAGAGGCTTGTGATGTAAATAAATTCATATGGCTGGCTGGAAAGGAAGAAGGTGTGTATTACTAGACCCAGTACATCAAAGAGGTGTTCATGGTTTCAACAAAAATTAAGAACAGGAGTGCCTTAGAGAGATACCTCTGAGATATTTCTGCAGATCATGGCCTGCCTTGAAGAATGCTTTCTCTCTCAGTTAATACTCCTCCTTCCTGTCTCCATTTCCACCCTCATTCCAAGAATGAAGCGAAACCAGTGTTAACTATGAAAATAGTTATGAGAGAGTTTGAATAACCAGGAAAGATTTGATAAAGGGGATAATGATATGTCCACGTCATAAACATAATCCTAACAACTATCTATCTATCATCGATCTATCTACCTACCTATCTATCTATCTACCTATCTAGAAGCCTTTATGTTACCATTTTGCAAATTTTCTCAAAGGGACAAGTTTATGTCTTAAAACCTCACCTGTGACAGTTTCCTTAACTATAAGATATAACCGATTTTTAGAACCCTTTGCTCGAATCTTGCAGAACTGACACAGTGTGTAATATGATTCAAGTGTCTGTGCCTAAATTAAGGTTTATTGTTTACAGAAGCAGTTATTAAATCTCAAAATTCTATTATTACAGAGGTACTTAACACAGAAGATGAAATCCTCCTAACCCTCCCAGAGAAGAACCGCTCTCAACATACGCTGCATATCACTATTTTCCATCCAAAATATGTTTCAATATTTATACATTCTCTTTCTATAAAAGTTTTCTTTGACCAAGATTTTTACCCAAAACCCAGAAGCACCAGACTATTTTCACCCTTCCCCATTCAATTTTCAAGCAGAGAGAAAACTTCCACATTCTTTCTCTTGTGCTTTTTTCTTTCTTGATCTGATTCCTTTGTTTGACGGAGCAGAGTCTTTGGTGTTAGAGTTCATAGAAGTCTCTGGCATTCTCTATAAAATGCCATTCAATTTTAAACTATAACATTCATAACTGGCATTTCTTTTTTATTTAGGAGATTTTAGTCAATATTCTAATGAAGTTTGCCATAAAGAAAATTGCTCATAAGTGAATCAAGCTCTCTCCTAATTTTCATCTAAAATTAAACATGTATGGGGTGCCTGGGTTGCTCAGTCGGTTAAGCGTCTGATGATTTTTTTTTTAACTTACATCCAACTTAGTTAGCATATAGCACAATAATGATTTCAGGAGTAGACTCCAGTGATTCATCCCCTGCATATAACACCCAGTATTCATCCCAACAAATGCCTCTTTCATGTCCCTTGCCCATTTAGGCCATACCCCCACCCAAAACCCCTCCAATAACCTCAGTTTGTTCTCTGTAAGAGTCTCTTACAGTTTGTCCCCCTCCTTGTTTTTATATTATTTTTGTTTCCCTTCCCTTATGTTCATTTGTTTTGTATCTTAAATTCTACATATGAGTGAAGTCATATATTTGTCTTTCTCTGATTGACTAATTTCACTTAGAATAATACACTCTAGTTCCATCCATGTTGTTGCAAATGGCAAGATTTCATTCTTTTTTATTGTCATGTAATATTCCATTATATATATAATATTCCATTATTCCATATAATATTCCATATATATATATACACATATATATACACACACACACACACACACACAAATAGCACATCTTCTTTTATCCATTCATCAGTTGATGGTCATTTGGGCTCTTTCCATACTTTGGCTATTGTTGATAGCACTGCTATAAACACTGAGATACATGTGCCCCTTTGAAAGCAGCATAGGCATAATCTTTGGATAAATACCTAGTAGTGCGATTGCTGGGTCATAGGTAGTTCTATTTTTAGTTTTTTGAGGAACCTCCATACTGTTTTCCAGACTGGCTGCACCAGTTTGCATTCCCACCAGCAGTGCAAAAGTGTTCTTCGTTCTCCACATCCTCACCAACATCTCTTGTTGACTGAGTTTTTAATTTTAGCCATTTTGACAGGTGTGAGTGGTAGCTCATTGAAGCATCTGACTCTTGATTTCAGCTCAGGTCATGATCTCACAGTTTGTGAGTTCAAGCTCCACGTTGGGCTACACGTTGACAGAGAAGAGCCTGCTTGGGATTCTCTGTCTCCCTCTCTCTCTGCCCCTCCTCTGCTTGTGCTGTCTCTCTCTGTCTCTCTCTGTCTCTCTCTGTCTCTCTCTCTGTCTCTCTCTCTCTCAAATTAAATAAACATATTTTAAAATAAAAAATAAAATTAAACATGCATAGCAAAAGATTTAATTTTATGAAACTTTAAAATTATGTTTAAAAGAAAAAGACTGATTTTATGATTAACAAAATTGAATAATATTCAATATAACAACATGAAACAATATATATTGACTAGTTAGTGCTATTATGATTTTTAAGTAAGAAATGCTATCACTGTTGTCTACCTAATAATGCTCCCAAAAGCATGCCATAAACAAATATTTACTAAGTTTAGAATTTATCACCAAAAAGTAGAAAGTGAGCTAGACTAGAAGAGAGGAGCTCGAGCTCTAGTATCAGTCTCTGATTCTGATAGCAGCTATTTACATTTATATGAGAAAGTAATTTAAGTAACAAGACTTTGATTTCCTCAACTGTAAACTTAGAGCATAGAGTCATATTTTTTAAAGGTTACAGACAGTCTGTTATGTAGTTTGGTGAAAGCTGCTAGAGTAAGCTAGATGTTATATAACAAAATCTCCCAAATTTAAAGGCTTGACACAAGAGAAGTTTATTTACTGGTTCATTACATGGCCAAGTTCAATAAACATATTCCAGGTAGCTTTCTTCCATGTGTCAACTAGGGGAATGAGGTTTCCTCCATCTTGTGGCTCTACCATTCCCTAAGCCTTGGATTTCTCTGCACCTGACCCACAAAAGAGTAAAGAAGAAAGGAAAGTATACCCGTTCCTTAAACTCCTTTGCCTAGAAATGACACCCTTATTTTCATTTACTTGTTTTCTATTGGTCAGAACGAATCACATCGCCGTATTTGGAAGCAAGAGTGACTAGGAAATGTAGTAGACTAGACAACATCACAAGCACCATCCTAATTATGTGGTATCTATGATTCTACATAAAGTAAAAGTCTCAGGAAAATTCAGTAAGTGCCAATATTGAATGGCTTCTATATTCAAGTAACAACCCATGGTGCAGTTGATGGAATGATCTATTTCCCAGAAGATGAAAAATTCCATAAATACACTGTAAAAGTCATGGTTTGAGATATAACCTCCCATACCACAGAATCTTAGTGGGATCCTGTGTTCTGCAGTACTTTATCCACCCAAAGTAATTCCATCATTTCCAGCGGTAAAGCATCTTGACTGAATTTCCATCTCAAACCTGAATCAATTTCTGCCAGTCCTTTCCCTTCTTCTAGCAATGATATCTTACAAATTTCCCTCCTGGAAGCTGGCTACATAACTTGTGAGGCCCAGTGCAAAGTAAAAACAAAACAAAACACAAAACAAAACAAAACAAACAAGAAAAAAACACAATAGAGCCCTTTGCTCAAAAAGCGGGGGGTGGGGGGGAATGCCATTAAAGAACTAAAATATAAATCTTTGTCCTTTTCCCGCTGATTTCTCTTTACATATTATGTTTTATATTTGCTGCTTAATGTCATCCTAAGTAAAGAAAAATTAAAATTTTAAATTACTAGCTTGAATGTTACTATCCATATTTATACTATGCAGTGCCAATTCTAAATGGAAATATTAGAGAAGTTAACTGATGTGGGGAATCACCAAAGTTACCCCATTCATATTTTATGGTTCATCTGCATAGGCCTTCTGACTGACCAGAAGAGACAAACACAAATCAGACATAGGATTCAGGAAGTAGGAAGAGCATGCTCACAAAGGAAAAAGCCAGTCAAAGGAGTACTCCAGGCCATAAGATTACTTGTGGGAAGAGAAAAGACATTCCCAGACCACTCCCACCCATACACCCAGGCCCTGAGTGTCTGGCCTTGGGATGAGGAGCATGCACACGTGCTGCCTTAGGTCCCAAGCAGGGGTTACCCCTCCCACCAGCCACCCATGAAAGTCAGTCAGGCATTTCCCCCTTCCCACTGGCCCAACTTGGCAAACAAGTAACCCCAAGGATCTTTAAACCTCTGTACCAGGGATCGCTCAGTTCATGGATCAGAGTGAGCAGGAGGCTGTACTCTGCTGTGTCGTTTAATGCTCCAGATCATTGGTATTAGGACAGCTGCCACTATGCCCCACTCCCAGACATGGCCTGACTCCAAACTGCCAACCTCTATGCCCATGCTCCATTGTCCCATTGGATCTCACTTACAAAACACAAATTCTGAGATAGATTTATCAAAAATTTCAGACTACAGTTGGCAAACATGGGGTCCTGTGCCACTGCACTGGCTGCATGCCCATGTAGCCAGACCCAGCCCTACTTCAAATAAATGAATTTTCAGGAACAATGTATCTTTCCTCCAACTGTAATCCAAATAAATCCCAGGGCTTCAAGTGACCTAGCCTTGCCAAGGTATCTCACTCAGAGAAACACAGTCCTGTAAAGTTAGCCAAGTGTAATTAAAAATAATTCTACTCTTTGCTTGCCTTTTGCAAAGACTAATAAAGAGAATATAATTCACAACAAAAAGCTATATAATTTTTAAACTCTGGTTTCTGTTCCCCAATCATCCCTCCCTTATGGAAGCTGCTCTAGAATCTTGTATTCTTTGCTTCTCACTTGACATTTTGCAGCAAAATATGTCCTCCCTGACAAAAAGCCCATAAAGATTTTTGCTCTTCCTTTCACTACCACATTCCCAGCTCTTATGTAGATTAATTCAGCCTCTTGGAGTTCTCTTTAAACTTGTTCTCTTCTTTGCCCATTATTAAGGTTCTCTACCCCAAAGGAGAAGCCAGAGTCTGATGCAGAGGGTAAAAATCTTTCCTTCCAATGAGAGTGAGAGGAGGAAACAGACTGTAAATACACATTTAGCAATATGTTGTGTTCCAATTACACATTAATAATTTTATTCCTCTTATAAATCAAGGACCTACTCACTCATATTGATTTCATTTTTCCCCTAAAATATCTCTTGATGGCTGTAGCCTCTCTTAGTTTAAACAGTGGCTCTTCCTCTGTGGTACAGAAGCAAAAATAATGAGCACCTGCTATCCTTGCGACACTGAATGAGTCATTTAATCTCAGCCTTCCGTTTCCTCTGTAGTGTATACAAACTATGATTTGGGGCAATCCAGCAGTCTGAGGAATGGACTCTTTCTCAGTTCCATGAATTAATGGCTAGATTATGTATTAACCGGTGGTATTAACTGATCTTAATAAAATATGTTTCAAGGAAAAGAGGGTGGTCTGCATTGAAAATGTATCCTTGAAAGGAACATTAGGGTAGTCATAGCTAATCAAGGTTTTCTGAATTTAGGTAAAATATCTCTAAGCAACCTTTCTTCCTATTATCCAATAATATGTTTCTGATTAATAGTTTGACCCTCAAATACATTGTTTCTGGAGGAAGGAAGTAGTGCTCAAGGATGTAGTACACAAAAGTTATGATCTTTGGGGATGGATGTGTGCCATTATAAATTAAAATCTTGGACTTCTGGATTATATATTAGCCTTTTGTGGATTGAGGTAGTGTGAGTCTGTTACTGAAATCCTGATCACTTCAGAGTATATGAAAGTGAATAGATTATTAACTTGTTAAACTGAGTAGTGTCTCTATCTGAATGCCACTCAATACCTTAGCAATATGTGAAATTAGATGACTAAAATCTACCGACCAGGTTGTTGTAAAATTAAAGAGATAGAGTAGGGGCACCTGGGTGGCTCAGTCAGTTAAGTGTCTAACTTCAGCTCAGGTCATGATCTCACGGCTTGTGAGTTTGAGCCCCACATCGGGCTCTGTGCTGATGGCTCAGAGCCTGGAGCCTGCTTCAGATTCCGTGTCTCCCTCTCTCTCTCTGCCCCTCCCCCTCTCATGCTGTCTCTCTCTGTCTCTCAAAAATAAACATTAAAAAAATAAATAAAATAAAGAGATAGGGTATATGAAAGTCTCGAGCACAAAGTCTGACTTACCAAGCTGCTTAAAGATTTTTGTATGAATACATTTCTCTATTTATCACTTTACAGTGATATTTTACAATTACAATTATCTTTTACAATGATTTATCACTTTACCATAAACTTTACAGTTTTTAATCATTAAGGCTACAAGGATCATTTGTGTGTAATCTATGCTTCTAAAGGAAGGAGAGCAAAATATTCCATGTGCTATGCTCTAACCAGGAAGAAGGAATCTTGTCTAAAGTTTTGATCATGTTAAAAGAAAAAAAATTACAGAGTTTCTGCTAGTTTTTCCCCTTACAGTTACATTTTAGACACCCATGGTAGAAAGCCTTTTAGGTTAGCAGAGCTCCTTTAAAGTTTTGTGCTGTGAACTGGTAGTCACCCACAGCAGAAAGTCTTTTCTGTTAAAAACATGCTCAATTACATGTCTAGTTTAGAATAGTGAGCAGGAGGCTAGCAGATAGAAGGGAACCAGAGACAAAAAGATGAAGGCAGCCAAAACTTAAGGAGGTCATATGAATAGCAAAAATTATATGAAGGTATGAAATTGGTAATGAATATTAGAAGAGTGATGATTAATATTCTATTTCTTGTTTTTTTCTCTATAGTTACACCATGTAATCACTCTATCACTGTCTAGTTTGGGATGCTATAACAAATTACCATAGACTGGGTGATTTAAATAACAAACTTTTATTTCTCATGGTTCTAGAAGCTGGAAGTATAAGATCAGGATGCCAGAATAATTAGGTTATTGGTGAGGCCTCATTCCTAATTATGGCCATATATGGCCTATTCTTGTTGTGTGCATGCAGAAAGAAAGAACACCCCCTTTTATCTCTTCTTAAGGGGCACTAACCCATCGTGAGGGCTCTACCCTCATGATTTCATTACCTTCTAAAGGCTCCATCTCTAAATACCATAATATTAGAGATTAGGGTATCAAAATGTGGATTTGGGCAGAAGGCAAACAGTCAGTCCACGGCAAATACCCTCAGAATAAGACTGACGCATGCTCATTCTTATATTATTGGCTGTTTGGGGAACTGAAATAATCAGGGCAGGGTCCAGAATGGGGCCAAGGGGTACAAGAAGAGAGAAGTAGTAACATAAGGTAAGATTCAGAGCAGAGACTAGGATTAACAAGAAATAACAACCCCAGGAATCCTTACAGATATGAGAGATGAGGAATGTAGTTGAAGATGGTGGTTTCCCAGTTGGCACTGAGGCTGGACAGGGTGACCTCAACAGTCTAGGAGAACTGGAAGCATCCAGGCAGTTGATATTTGGATCACACTTGTGGGGCTCCGTGTCACAAAATTTACAGTGTCCTTGTTGCCTAATGATGATGATGATGGTGATAACAAAGGTCAGAGACACCACCCCAGCTATATTCTTCTCCCTCTGGGTACCTTGGCTCTAAAACCACAAACCTACTCACACTTACCTATGAAACTGAGACAGATACTCCTGGCCTATTAAAATAAATGCATACTTTAATCAATCATCTTTCTAAAATGCACAATTGTAAACATTATTCATGTTACTTTATCTTCCAAGAATCTACCTGCACAGACATACTTCTATGTTATGTAACAGCATTCTGTAGGGTTTAACTATTTTGGATATTTAGGAAAATTTTGTCAATATGTTCCTTTTCTCAAAACTCTTTATCTCTACAGATGTCTCCCTTCTATTATTTTTCAAAAATTTTTTTAAATTCTAGAATAGTTAAAATATGGTGTTATATTAGTTTCAGGTATACAATATACTGATTAAAAATTCCATATAATACTCAGTGCTCATCGTGATGAATGCACTCCTTAATCCCCATCACCTATTTCATCCATCTCCCCAACCAACTCCTCTCTGGTAACCATCAGTTTGTTCTATTTAAGAGTTTGTTTCTTGGTTTGTCTCTTTTTTCTTTGTTTGTTTTGTTTCTTAAATTCTACTTGTGAGTGAAATCATCTGGTATTTGTCTTTCTCTGACTGACTTTTTTACTTAGCATTATGCCCTCTAGGTCCATCCATATTGTTGCAAATGGAAAGATCTCACTCTTTTTAATAGCTGAGTAATATTCCAGTGTGTGTGTGTGTGTGTGTGTGTGTGTATGTGTGTGTGTACATGTATCCATATACACTTGGGTTACTTCTATAACTTGGCTATTGTAAATAATGTTTCAATAAACATAGAGGTGCATATATCTTTTCAAATTAGAAAACATCTCCCTTCTTAACTTACATCTACAAATGTTGCTTTAACTTGTGACAATGCCCATTTTATCATAAGCATTACTAAAACTGAAGAGTCCCATGTACCTAATTTTATCTCCTTTCTCCTGTCTAAGCCTCTAGGTTTATAATCTCCTCATTTTTATCATATTAAATTATTATCAAGGCCTCTCTGCCTTTCCCTCTCAGTTGGCTACTCTCTCAACATCAATATTTCCTCTTTTCACCATGCATAATGCTAGATGTGTAGACTATAGCTTAGGTGAAAACCCAATCCTCTTAAATGAAAACAAAAATCACTGTCACTCTTGTCCTCTGAATGACATGGAAATCCTCCCATTTGTCATTTGAGGGTAGCTGTATTTTTTGGGGGGGAGGATAAAAAGCAGGAAAGCTCAGTTTTTAAGGAGGGGCAATGTTGGGTGAAAGGGAAACTCCTATGATAAAAAAAAAAACATTTGAGAATTGCTCACATCATGTAGTAAAATTTTTTTAAAGACAATGTATATGCCTATAGCTTCAAAAAACATCTTAGAGGAGAACTGAAATATTTGGTATTCCAATTCTCAACTCTGACATTTAAATTGCTTCCTGTAAAAAAAAAAAGAGAGAAAATCCACTTGATGAAAAGACAAAGGGCTACTGTTAGCTTGCCAAAGAATAAAACATGGAGTTACTATACAACTATATATATATATATATATGTATATATATATATATATATGGTAACATTATTATTTTTAGTTTCTTTTTATCTTCATCATTGTCTATCCTAAATTTCTGTTTCTAGACACAGATTTTTATCTGCAGCAAATGTATATCTTCACTTAGCCTTAGCAGTTTCTTCTGAAAATCCAGTCATGTGAAATTACTAAGACGTACTAATTACCAACTTAAAGCAAAACAATTAATAACCAAATGTCTACCTGTCTGTCCTCAGCTAAAATGCTTGCATTCACATTCATTCACACACACACAGACACATACACACACACACACACACACAGTCCTTTGTATCACATTCTCTGCTCCCTCCCCTCAAGGCTTGCACCATTATGATATCCAATGGGAAGTAAGAATAACCTGTGATAAGTTAGAAGTAAAGTTATTTAACAAATCATACTCTCTGGCTCTTTGTGCTTTATAGGCTTTGCTAGACTAATTGTACAAATTCATACAACTTTGCATTGTCTTGGCAAAATGGGAACGGTTATAAGGTGTAAATCTGTATTAAAATTCTCAAAAAAATAATACATCCTAAATCAAAACCTTTGACCACCCACAAGCACAAATAAATACACTTTCTTCTGCGATTCACAACACAGCCCTTGGCATATGCTTGTTGCTTTCTTTTCTTTTTTCTTTCTTTTTTTTTTTACATTATCACACTGTAGGAGACATTTCTGTATTGTACTTATTTCTTTAAATAGGTTTTTCCTCAAACAAGCTTCAGAAGCAGGACCAGCTACATAATTTGAAGACCCAGTGCAAATGAAAACACAGGGCCACTTGTTCAAAACTCTTTAAAAATTTCAAGACAGTGACACCTGAGCATTAAGCCAAGCCTTGGGCCTTCCTGGAACGGGACCTTGTGCCACTACAAAGGCTGCACACACATGAGGCCAGCCCTGCTCTGCTGGAAAGTTCATATTTGTAACCCCCAAGCTTATTGCAGTATCTGAGACTAAGCACTCAGTAAATGAATGTTGAAAAAATGAAATCAATAGGCCAGTTAGGCCCTAGAATTTTACAGAATTCTATAAAGAAAAGTAAAAGTCATTTGCAATAAAAAATAAAAATTTTCCCGTGGTGGACAGTTATTTTACCTGGAGTTTTTGGTACATGAAATGAGGGGTTAATTAATCAATTAAAGGATACGTACTACCCTCATATCTACAGACCTCTTTTGTACTTATTTTAGAGACTTTAAAAAAAGTTAAAAGCCAGAAAGAAAGATGTAAATGGATGCGAATATCAAAGAGACTGGAAATTGGGAGTCTGAGAGCAAGGATGTACTTCTTTCCACACTTGGTCCCCTTCTCATCACCACAACCTTCCCATTCACAGCCCCATCTATCTGTATGCTTTGCAGTACAACATTACACCTTCACAGTCTTGCCCTGTCTTTTTATTCCTGTATGTTCCATACTCCAAGCCCAGTAGTTCCTCATATTCTAGAATACAACTTAGATCTTCAGCTGGAATTTTTTTTTTTGGCTGTCTGTGTATACAAGATGAAAGATTTGCAAGTCTAATCTATATGATGTACCAGTTAAGACTATTAGAATAATATTCTCCAACATTGTTCACTTGAAACAGTTGCTTGTCAGCAATGGAGAATGGAGGGATGACTCCAGTAATGACCTTCAGCCAGATGTCCATCAGAACTACCACCTAGATGAGGGAACTAGCTTACAAAATAAGAATTGTCCTCCTTTCCCCCTCTAGCATCTTCTAGATCAGAATCTACACAGAACTTTCTAGGGTCTTTCAAAATGATTACGTTTTCTTCTTTTGATATGTCCCCATTCTGAATTTTTGGCTTTGGGCCAAGACCTAAACTGGCCCTGGACAAACTTATATTTATTTATTTTTTTAACGTTTATTTATTATTGAGAGACAGAGACAGATCGTGAGCAGGGGAGGGGCAGAAAGAGAAGGAGACACAGAATCTGAAGCAGGCTCCAGGCTCTGAGCTGTCAGCACAGAGCCCGATGCGGGGCTCGAACTCACGATCTGTGAGATCATGACCTGAGCCAAAGTCGGCCGCTTAACTGACTGAGCCACCCAGGTGCCCCGACAAACTTATATTTAATAAGAAAGGCTGTTCTCATGACATTTATGACTTGATGGGAAAGATAAAGTACCAGAAATTTCATAAGAAGTCATTGTAAGATTTCCAGTCCAGATTTGCTGTCTCTCAAGAATATTCTGAGTTTGGAGAAGTATCCATCTCAGGTGCTCCCATAGACCTGAGCGCCAAGTCTTTTGATGTCATCTTATCACTTGCCTATATCAGATCCTGTTCAGGTTCCAAATCTTCAAACCATACTGGATGACTCTAAAGACAGGGTCTGTGCTGAGTTGTCCTGCGATATAAATGTATAGCCTGCCACACCAATCTTCCTGAGTGATATTTTCTTGGTCAAGTTTGTGAGAAACAGTCAAGCAGGAAGGAATAACAGAGCAACCACATACAGCTGAACTTGGAGGTAATGCTATTGAAGACGAGATTTCAAATACCTGGAAGAAATTCCATAAGGCCCTTAGCAAGTGGAAGCTGTAAGGACTGTAACCCACAACTCCGTATTTGTGCTACAAACTTCACCTGCCTAGAGCAAATGTTCAGACTTCAAGCTCTTGGCTCCTTTCTCCACTCCTGTGGAGCCCTCTTTTTTATGCTCCATATCAGCCCTTCTTTGACATTCTTTTCATTTACTCTCACCCTAAGCAAATTGATGGCTAAATCCCCCAAAGGATTTGAAGCATCCCTGCCTTCATAGAAAAGGGCCTGAGCAACTTTTCTTTATTATTAGATAAAATTAATTGTCTAAGTTTTCTTTTGGTACTATTGGCATATGAAAGGTTGCTAACAAGGCCAACTTCAAAATTATATAGTTAATGAAACTAAACCAAATGTACTAAAATGTTGGGCCAGAACCACTTTGACATTTATTGAGTATTTCAATAACCACACATGTGACTTCAGTAAAGCTTCTAGCATGCAAATAAAGTGTTTTTTTATTTTGGACAATTTTTAGATTCAGATCTTCTGATCTATCATGTTTGTTCTTGCTGAGATGTTGGTTTTTGTAAGTCACTGGGGGTATCTTCTCTCATCACAACTTTAAAAGTATACATACATCTCATGTCTACAGGGCAGAGATCTTATCTCTCCTTTTCATTTCAGCTATTCTAGAATTATTATATTAATGTAATATCTCTAACTGCAAAAGTCCACTTATATCCAAGTTCAAAGAATTAGATACAGGCCTAGTTTGAAGGTCCTAATTATTGCCTAATATAAAATCTTCCCAAAGTACATTTGTAAATCAAAACTGCTTCACCTGTGCTCTAGTCAGCAGGCTATGAGCCTACTGGTTCTTTTCCAAGACATGTGACTGAGTCATGCATTCATCCCAGGCACTCCCATGCAGGCATACAGCCTACATTCCTTTCCAAGAAGAAGATACATGTGCCCACATGTTGCTGAAACAGGCATGCCCACCACTTAGGATTTGAACCATCACTTTTCCTGGTTACTAAAAGGTAAAGGGTCCCAAACCATTTTGGGGAGTAAGAATTTGGCTTATTTACCCAATTAAACATATAAAATATCTGTGATTTTGCACACACACACACACACACACACACACACATCCATCTATGTACCTATATATGAATGTGTGTGTTATACATATCTTTGGGATGTAGCTCTTGGCTCAAACCTTTCCTTACTGAGAAATCCTTTGGGTATAACTGATTATGTACAGAGTTGGTAACAATCAGGATTCTTGGAAATTTGCTTTATACCTTATCTTAGGTCAGTTTCCCTAGAAAGAGATCCTGTGATAAGGATTCTTGTGCAACAGTTTATTGAGAAAATATCAGGAGAAGGAAAATATGTCATGCAAGGTAGGGCGATGATCTCATTTCTTCTTTCATTTCATTGTATCAGTGTTATGGCTCTCATTGCAAAAGTTGTGGGGAAGCGGGGAGGAAGCTAAGCAAAAAAAAAAAAAGAAAGAAAAAAGATATAGTTCAGCTGGTGACTAACTTTGGCCTGATTCCACAGGGAGCTCTGAGCAAGAACTGCACCATGGAATTGGTTCCATCTTAAAGCAAGAAAGCCATATTTCTGTACCCTGGGTCAGTCCTCTGGAGAGGAAAATCATCTCCCATGAAGGAGGGCTCCCATTTGGCCAAGGGTAAATCTCCAGGGAAGGAGGCAGCTGTGTGCCATTAGGTAGCCAACATTCCCAGCAGCTAGGAGTTAAGTACACCAACAACTTTTTAAGTTAAGGATACCAACAACATTTACTATAGTCTACCCCTTAAACTTCTCAGACCCACCTGATTCTCATATTAAGTTTACTCCTTCCAGGCACAGCTTCTCCAAGATTTAGAGCACTTACAAATTCAGGGAAGACTGCAAATGTAGTTTAACAGATCAACTACAATCAACTGACTGCTGCAGTTGATTTCAAGGTTGTAACTAATACTCTTTGTCTCCCTCCTCTGCCACCCATTGCAGATTTCTTCCCTCAAAGCCAGTAATCTGTGCTGAGCTAGGTAGTTTGCTTGGTGGGCCCTCATCCTTAAGAATCTAAGTCCTAGTGACCATCTCCTTATCAGGTTGGGGGTGCGATGGTTGCATTTACACTTAAAACCAAACAGGATAAAATCAAAAGATGCCAAAATGGATCGACTTAGTGACAAAAGCATTAGCTGTGACCCTACCTCCTCATGATAACTAGGGTCAATTATCCTACCATTATGTAACTATAATCTTAGCCTGCTGAGCCACTGGCATGAAAAGCACCAAAATGACCATTCAACAAATGTTTATAGGCATTTTTACTATGTCTTCTGGAGGAAGAGTTCTCCCTCTGAAAATCAGGGCCACCAGATCCACAGGGCTTATAGTTTCAGAATGAGAAGCACAAATTCCCCAAATGGATCAATACAAGTGATGGTGAGTACAGCCACGTCTACTTCTACCCATTGGTTCTCAGACACACAAAACAGCATATGATAGCCATTGGTTTAATGTGCACACTACATCCTGAAAGATGGTATCCCACCTACAAAGGATATCACCCTGAAGTTGATAACTCAACTGAGAAGAAGCAATTCCATTGCACTACCAGGCCATCCAGTTTGGGGATGGTGTGGTAGGACTAATAGATGCTATGGTCATGTGAATACCATCACACCTGCACTGCCATAACCTTGGTTCCTTTGTTCAAAGAAATATTATGTGAGATCTCATGTCAATACATTAGATATTTTGGAACACTTGGGTTGGGATGCTAGCCAAGGCAGAAAAGGTCAATCCACCCTGGAATACAAGACAATCTTGTCAGAATGAATCATTGTCCCTTTTAGGGTAAAAGAGATATTAAAGTAAAAACTTTCCCCCAAGTAGCTGCTTGGTCTCCTTGAGAAATGGCACTTTAATAGGGACTCAGGATTGGTTGTGGTGGCTGGTAGACTGGATATTAGTAATAACAGTAGTTTGATCAGCCTTTGTGAGTGAGAGAGAACTCATGTTGTTGGGCCCATTCAAAGCCTCCCTTTCTATGGCCTCCAGCTATGGACACTGCATTCAGAAGCCCACTGCACAAGCCCTGAAGTGACTGAGGACAGACATCTATCTTGTCTACTTAGTTGTTTAGGACCTCTTCTGAATTAAGGTGCAACATAAGGTTACTTACATTTTGTGCTCTTTTCTAAAGTTCCAACCACATGCCTCTTCCCCAGACATTATTACCACTAAGCTTCCAATCGCTCCTATCAAGCTCCTGAGCAGTCAACTAACCATTCACCACTGCCCGTGAGTTTACATATTTCCAACCCACTAAGCCACTCACCATCACTCATGTGTCTGGGGATATCTTGTCTCAGGCTAGCTTCCTCTCCAAGAAAGTGACTAAGGCAAATCACTAAATTCACAATAACTGCCCATTTGAAGGATTTCCTCTCACTGCCATCATTCAGTCCCACCCTTGCATATGAATGCAGTAGAGCAATAGTTCATTTTTAGTTTACAGCCACATATCAAGTTAAATGATCTGTGAACCAAGCTCAGGCTTTTGCCTCCCATCAGCCCCAGAGCCCCAGAGGCTGTAGATATGAGCTGTGGGAGAGGCATTGGTGAAACACTGGTATGTGACATGAGTGAAAGTGTCATGCAGTTTACTTTTGCTCCCTGGAATTGCTCAAACCCCAGTCTGGGCTTGGGATCTACTACTTCCATTACAATGGATTGTTGTTGGGCCCAAACTTATTACTTGGTGGGCTGACAGTATCCAGCTCAAAAAGGGAAGTTATATCTGAATGGTCACTTGATATCGCATGATTAGATGCTCAACTTCTACCAGGGCCTAATAGCATTCCAGGACCTGCTTTTCAAATGGCAAGTAATTTTGTTAAGGATGGCTTTGCTCCAGAACTCTGTGCTTAAATTCCCTTACTGGAGCTTTCTAGAGCCTCCAGATAGTGCTTTTCTCTAGCAGAGATACCTCTAGCACCAGAGGGTCTGCCAAATCATATTGTTCAAGGGTAGGACTGCTTGTTCCACAGCCTGGACTTGCCATAGAGTCCTTTCTTGCTCTGAGATCGACTCAAAACAGCCTTTCACCTTCTCAAAAAAGGGGTCACAGCAATACTCCCAAGTAAAGAACATGCTGCCATCAAAACTCAAACAGACCTACCAAGGAATGTGCTTCTTTCTTAGTGTTAGGAAGTGTGTGGCACAATAATTCACCCTTTACATTCAACGAAAATGTTCCAGCATGCCTCACAACACTGGAACCTATAAAAATGTCACTAATGTGACAGATTCCCGAGTCTTTTTAGAATCCATCTGTTTCCCTCAGGAGCACATGTGTCTTACCAAGGCATACACTTACCACTTTCTGTTTATCAGATCTAATTAACAAGATATCATCAATAAAGTGGACCAATCCACATAATGTCCAAATGATCTAGCTCTCGTTAGTTTACCTTGTGACAAGGAGAAAAAAATGAACATAGCCCTGGGATAAGACCACAAATGTATATTGTTGTCCATCCCATGTGAATAGGAAATGCTTCTGGTTCTCATTCTTTATGGATATTGAAAGAATGTATTTGCCAGCTCAATAGTTTTATACCACATAAAGAAGCTGTGTTATTCTGATCTCATAAAGATACCAGAATCGGCATAGAAGCTGTGGTTAGTTAAATTTGTAATTAGTCCACTATCATTCTCCCATGAGCCATCCAGTTTTTCCAAGAACCAGACTGAATTAATTGGGAATATGATAAAGATTACCACCCCTGCATCCCTTAAATTTTTAATCTATCAATCTCTTAAAAAATGATACTGTTTTTATGTACTGTGACAGGATGGACAGGGTGGAGGAAGCTTCAAAAACTTTTACCTGGTTTCTCTGACTACAATAGCTTTTACTCTAAAGGTCAAGGAACTAATGTGAAAGTTCTGCTGACTACAAAGAATGTTCTTTCTGAGTATGCATTCAAAAACAGAGGAAATGACCACTAGGTGAGTCTCTAACCCTGGCGAACACACTGAAATAGACATAGACAAAGACTTCTTTTTTTTTTTAACCGATCCCATATGCTTCTACTCTTTTTTTTTAATTTTTATTTATTTTTGAGAGCAAGGAAGACAGAACACAATCAGGGAGGGACAGAGAGAGAGAGAGAGAGAGAGAGACAAAATCCGAAGCAGGCTCCAGGCTCCAAGCTGTCAGCACAGAGCCCGATGGAGCTTGAACTCACAGACCGCAAGATCATGACCTGAGCTGAAGTCAGATGCCCAACTGACTGAGCCACCCAGGTGCCCCTATATGCTCCTATTCTAACAAGGTACAATTGAGTGACTCTGGGTCCCTAGGTATCAGGATCAGCAAAGACCCAGATCCATCAGTTCTTTAAATGTTAGGGTATATCCGTCTCCAAAGTATACAGTTACCTAAGTAAGTACCTGTAGGGTCTTTGAGGGAAGGACTGGGTGTCTCATTGCTCTGTATACTCATAGTGTTGCTAAATCCTTTTATATGGATAAAAAGGCTACTGGCTACTCTTTCACTTGATGGGCTCTCTAAGAATCTCCTCAGTATATAAACTGGGCAAGGAACTGTGATGTTCTGGCAGTTGCCTTCAGCTTTCTGATCACATATTTATTATCTATTTTGATTGCTACATATATTAAACAATAAATCTTGCCCCTAGGATCCCTGTGGATAATGATTTCCTGGCTGCCATTCTAAGCTTCTGCCTATTATGGTAACTATTGCCCACCTTACTCTGACACTGTAGTGCTACCACCTGGTTACTCCCAGATCCTATCATTCCCAGTTCCGTAACAGTATCTTCTATTCTGCCCTAGTGTAGAGCGCAGCCACCTCAAAGCTTCTTAAAAATACTGGTTCGCCCTTACTGGCACACTTCTTATTGTAATGAGTAAAGTCTCCTCCAGGACCTCCCAAGGAATACAATCACATGGTGGCTTTTCCAGTCTTAAGTAATATCCCATTCTAATATGCTCACTTTCTGAGACTCTTAATACTTTCCTTCATAGTCTGCCACAGAAATGTTGGCATCTCTATCTCATTAAATGTAGAGCAGCAGTTGGCAAGCTATGGCCCTTGAGCCAGATCCAGCCCCTTCTTTTTTTTTTGTAAGTAAAGTTTTATTGGAACACCCAATTTATTGGCCACACCAATTTGTTTCTATATTGGTTACATTACTCTCAAATTCTAAAATATTTGCTATCTGGCCCATTAAGTAAAGGTTTGCTAACATTTCATACATGGCATTGCTTTTTCCAATCTTCTAAGAGCCATCCCAGCAGAGCATTAAAACTGCCTTTTCAGACCACTGCCAGAATGTTAAATCTGTGTCACAGAAAAGTGCTTCATATCAACACATGATCTTTAATCCAGCTTTATATTCCTCCCCAGTAGCTTCAGGGTCTACTTATAGGCATCTCGTCTTAGATTCTGCCAATACATGTTAACTAAGGCCAGCAGCTTTTTTGGTATTCAATATGTCTTCTTTAGAAGTCTAATACTTCCCCAGTCTAATTTTGCTGAAATTGACCCAAGTAATGGGTCTTGTAGGCAGGAGGAGAAATAGGAACAGCTCCTGAGGAAGATTTTCACAAAGACATTTTTCTCCTTTGAGACTTCTACATGGTCTTTAAGCAGGGGAGAGGTCTTTAAGCAGAATTGATAATAGTCAATTCTGAAAAGTGAGATAGTTCAGGGAATTCTAAGATTTCAAGGTACTCAAGTGCATCTACTTAGATATTCCCATCTCAGGATCCCACTTTCCTATCAGACCTCTGACTTTGGCTTAGGAGACCTTCTTAAACCTGAGAATTCACCTTTCTCTAAAATTTTCTGCCACTTACAATTACATTCTGTTCCAAGCTGTCAGCTTTGTCTACCCTCAATCTACAAAAATTAGAGGATTTCTGACTCATATTTTGCTTTAAACTACAGATTAATAGATTGGAGTTTATCATGATCTCTCTTCAACATATCAATGCCATTTAGCAAAAGTAAACCATTCTACAGTCCATAGAGCTACTCTTTTCCTTGTACCTTTCGAATGCCAGAAACATTGAATCAGTTAGTATGTCTCATTCCATCTGTATCCTGTCAATTAACCATAGGTGAGCATCTTAGCAAATGTACTTTTGCAGCATGCCAGGAACTACCAAGATTCCACCTATCCAGGATGGGGTTTTCAGTGCCACCTGGCCAATGACTAACCCAACTCCAGAATCCCATCTGAAGAGTTCACTTCTCAGGACTATTCCTAGTGCCGAATTCCCTAGAAGCAGAGCCTGAGATGGAAATTCTTGTATGAGTAATTTATAGAGAGATTGCTTTCAGGAGAAAAGAAGTAAAGAAAACAGGATGGTAAAACTAAACAAGGAGGAAGTCTCAGCTGGAGATCAGATTTGCCTGATTTATATAGGAATTCTGAAGCATGAATATATCACAGATTTATTCCTACCTTGAGGCAAGGAGTCTCTCCTGCTCTCTTCAACTCCTCTCCTATCCCCAGAGGGATAGCAGCCAGGATGAAGTACTCCCATTAGTTTGTGAGAAACTGTCTGGAGAAGGAGGCTACTACAAGTCTTTAGGAGCTGGCACTCATAGATGAAGGATAGATATGCCAGCATGGTAAATGGGATCTGGGTGGGTGCCAAAAGCCTACTACTACATACTAAATATGTTGGAAAAATAATGCTGCTTAAACTGAACATCAGTCTCCTTGGTGCTCTGATTCATGCCTTCCAGAACATCTGTTCTATCGAACACTGGCTGTCCTTAATTTCCATTTGGGACAAGAGCCACCCCTAGATGTAGGAGGAATGGAGGTTTGGTTTGAATTTCAGGAATGCTAACCAGTCTCTTGATTATTCTAACACAAGTATTCATTTGTTTTGGCTAAATCAAAGAACCCTGAAATGTAAACTTTCTCAACAGGATCACACTCATCAACATTTTATTGTGAATTCTGTTATCAAGTCTTTCTAAATGGACCAGTGTTAGAACAAATATCCAGAGAGAAATGGGAAGGAAAGAGGGAAGTTTGAGGCCAGGCAATAACTTTAGGATGTCAGACCCTTGAAAGAAGAACTAGAAAAGCAAAAGGTAACATGAGGAAACCACATCTTTGATAAAGGTTCATCATTAGACATATCCCTGTAGGAAGGTAGAAGGAAGTAAAAAACAAACTTCACTAAATTTTCTTATGATAATTTACTTGGATTTGACTTTTGGTAGGCTAGACTCAGGAGGAACTTCTGAGTTTCAGTTTACTCTGAAAAGTATGAGTTATTCTTGATCTCTGATAATTATTCTTAGCTTTCCTATGATATTGTTACTAAAAGAGTAAGTAGGTTATTCCAGGTTATAGCACCAGTGAGAAAAGGAAAAAAACTCTCTATTTAGCATTTGTTTCAAATCCAGGCAACTAATGTATCCACTCGATTCCAATAAATGGAACCAGAATAGCAGTGCTGATAAAACTGAGAACAGACAAAAGTATTGTAGGTACTCAAGTGAAAGAGTTTTAAGAAAATGGCAAGATTAGCAAAATCATTGTTCTCTAAGTTACAAAAATTTGTTGGATTCAATATTGTGTGAGCTTGGAGGAGCTGTAGCAATTCTGGCTGTCCCATTAGGTCCCCAAGTAAATAATCTTGAAGGCTCTTAGTGAACCGGGAAATTCTGTAGTCCTCTAACTTATCACAAAAGAGACTGAGATAGGGGATGCAACCCAGGGAAGAGAAGCATGGTCTCCTAAAAATATTAGGGCTGGAACTAATACTAGATTCTGACCTTTCTCACTGTGTCACCAGTGCTGTTTCTACTCATCCCCCTTCTCTATTCCCACACCCCCTGACATATGATTGCCCTCTGTTCACAGCTAGCTAACAATTCTGTCTGCAAGCTAGTCTTACTTGTTACCTGGTTTGGTATTCAAACAAGGTCAAAGCTATTCACCCAAATGTTCTCCTGGCTACTTATCATTATATCTATGAATAATTTACTAAAGTACTAAGTTCAGAGAAAGGGACTAAAGGGAAGTTGTCTCTCTACATAAGGATCTTAGGCTAATGGTATGGCCATCTTGTTTAAAACGAAATGGAGATATCAATTATCACTAATCTCACTTTTCTCAAATATTGTCAATACTGACCGCTATGTATTGAAATATCTTTAGCAAACTTATTTTTTTTTTACTTTTTTAAAATGTTTATTTATTTTTGAGAGGCAGAGAGACAGAACGTGAGCAGGGGAGGGGCAGAGAGAGAAGGAGACACAGAATCAGAAGCAGGCTCCAGGCTCTGAGCTGTCAGCACAGAGCCCGACGCGGGGCTCAAACCCACGAACCGCGAGATCTTGACCTGAGCCAAAGTCGGCTGCTTAACCGACTGAGCCACCGAGGCGCCCCAGCAAACTTATTTTTAAATTAGGATACATACAACTACCTGTAACGGAAATGGCCTATTTGCTATTTCAACTCCCACTATATCTGGTGCTTTTTTATTAAGGAGTCCTGCTACACAGAGATGAGGAAAACTTAAAAATGCTATCTGGAATCCTACATCTGCCATTTCTTTCTGTAAGTTCTTGGAGAGCAAAATGAACATTGGAATGAAAACTTCAAGAATATGGACAATTCCAGGAGTCAGAGAAAGGGTTAAAGGATGGTATTTCAGATTGAGGAAACAGCATGGTTATAAAAGTAGATAAAGAGAAACATCGAACATGTGTAATGTTCAAAAAGATCTTTGCAAACCAGATGTCATCTAGATCTTCCCAGCCGTTTCAAGATATATATATATATATACATACATACCACTTCTTACAACCATTTACCTTTAGTGGCTCTCAAACTTTAATGTGCATATAAATTAAATTCTAATCCTGTAGGCTTGAGTGTAGGCCTGAGATCTTACGTTTTTAACAAACTCCCAGGCAAGGCTAATTCTGCTGGTCTTGGGCCACACTTCACATAGCAAGGACCTAACACATACACACATGCATATGAACATATACAGAGGTTTAATGTGAGTGACTGTTGTTATTTGTGGCAGAATTGTTGAGAAGAGGCTAAGCACCACATATGGATGACATATTGTGAACTAGGGAGTAACTTGCACAGGTTTGAAAGAGAAATCCCTAAACTCAGCTAATTTAAAAGAAATAAGAGCTCAGATTCTGGGTCTCCATGATACTATACCTTCCCAGAAATTCAGAGACTTATTGAAGTAGGTTGTTGGACACCTATATGATATGGACTAGGGTGTTGAATCCATCTTATCAAAAGGGATGAAAAGATCTAAGTGACATCTGAGTTACAGAAATCTTTTTGAAGACTGTACATGTTCTATGTTTCTCCTCCTCTACTTTTATGACCATGCTATTTCCTCAATCTGGAATACCATCCTTTAACCCTTTCTCTGACTCCAAGAATCATCTCTATGCTTGGAGACTCAATTCAAATGTTCACATTGCTCTCTAAGAACTTACAGAAACCTCTTTGACTTCAGCCATGGCAACTTCTTGTTAGACATGTTTCCAGAGACAAGGGAAACAAAAGCAAAAATGAACCAATAGGACTTCATAAAAATAAAAAGCTTCTGCACAGCAAAGAAAACAATCAACAAAACTAAAAGGCAGCCTACAGAATGGGAGAGGATATTTACAAATGACATATCTGATAAAAAGTTAGTATACAAAATCTATAAAGAACTTATCAAACTCAACACCCAAAGAACAAATGAATAGACATTTTTCCAAAGAAGACATCCAGATAGCCAACAGACACATGAAAAGATACTCAACATCACTCATCATCAGGGAAATACAAATCAAAACCACGATGAAATACCTACCTCACACCTCTCAGAATGGTTAAAATTAACAATACAAGAAACAACAAATGTTGGCAAGGATATAGAGAAAGGGGAGCCCTTTGCACTGTTGGTGAGAATGCAAACTGCTACAGTCACTCTGGAGAACAGTATTTCTATTTTGTTTCTTAAATTCCACATGAGTGAAATCATACCATTTGTCTTTCTCTGTCTGACTTATTTCACTTAGCATAATACACTCTAGTTCCATTCACATTGTTGCAAATAGCAAGATTTCATTCTTTTTGATGGCTGAGTAATATTCCATTATGTGTGTGTGTGATCCAGCAATTGCGCTACTAGGTATTTGCCCAGTGGATACAAAAGTGCTGATTTGAAAGGGCATATGCACTCCAATGTTTATAGCAGTATTCTCAAAAATAGTCAAATTATGGAAAGAGCCCAAATGTCCACTGACTGATGGGTGGATAAAGAATACACACACACACACACACACACACACACACACACAATATGGAATATTACTCAGCCATCAAAAAGAATGAAATCTTGCTATGTGCAACAATGTGAATGGAGCTATAGTGTATTATGCTAAGTGAAATAAGTCAGTCAGAGAAAGACAAATGCCATATGATTTAAGTCATATGTGGAATTTAAGAAACAAAATAGATGAACATAGAGGAAGGGGAAAAGAGAGGGAAGCAAACCATAAAAGACTCTAAACTATAGAGAACAAACTGAAAGTTGTTGTTCTCCTCCCCACCACCTAGAGGGGAGGTGGGCGGGGTATGGGTGAAATGAGTGATGGGTATTAAGGAGGGCACTTGTTGTGTTGAGCACTGGGTGTTATATATAAGTGATGAACAACTAAATTCTACTCCTGAAGTCAATATTACACTATATGTTAACTAACTAGAATTTAAATAAAAATTGGGGGGGGGGGGAAGAACTTACAGAAAGAAACAGCAGATATAAGACTTCAGAAAGCATCTCTAATTTTTCCTCATCTCTAAATAGCATGACTCCTTGGCCCAAAAAAGCACCAAATATAGTGGGAGTTGAAATAGTAAGTAGCAGACCATTTATTTCAGTTACAGGTAATTGGGAAAAAATGTGCATAGCACACCATTATATAGTATTTCTGCTGTACCAACATAGTAAACATAAATAACTTCAAGATCATAGGTAATAGTAAAATGTAGTAAAATAATTAGGAAACAATGATTCTTGAGTATTTTTTACCTTTGTTTTTAATATAATTTAAAGTTTACATAATTTAACTTTTAATTATGGCTGCCTTTAACAACCAGTTTGCAGAATTCATGACATTTTAACAATGGGCTCTTGTGAGCCAGTACAAACGAATTCCAGTATGTCATGCCTCAATTTCTAATCAAGTCAGTTATTCTGTTACCAAGGTTTGAGCTAATTATTTTTTCCTAATGTCTGAATGTCCTCATTCATAAAAATGTAAAACCATCTCCTACATTTCCATGTTTCCATATTAAATAACTTGTTAATGAATTCTATAGTCACTACAAGTCTTCTGAAGGTAATGAAGTGAATAAGCTCTCAGTCTCAAGGATAATTTGAAAAGAAAATGAAATAAACACTCTTCTATTTTAGTCTGTAACAAAGAACACTTGCAAGGTGTATTGAAGGGTTTTCCAGAGGCCCATTTGAGATTTTCTTCACTTGTGATGCTTATTCCTATTGTGTCTGGCACCTGGATTCTCCACAGATTAAGTGGTCTAGGCTATCAGCTTTGATTCTACCTTGAGCCACTGACTAACCTCGTGAGGATGATGGGACAAGTCCTGTGACCTCTTGGTGTTTCCTGAACTGTAAAATTAGATAAATAATGCAGAGTAAAATTTACATGATTGTGTAAGGATTTCTTATTGGTTGCCCAGAAGCCTAGAAGTTTTGAAATGGGACCCGTATCACTTGCCTTAGAGATCATAAAAACAGCATTATAATGTGGGTCTTGTCTCATTTTATAAAAAAGTAAAAAATATTATAATCTTATATGCTTTAGAATAGTACTAGCCAATAATCTTTCCATGGTGATGCAAATTCTGTATCTGTACTGTACAACATGGTAGTCACTAGACCCATGAAGCTATTGAGAGCTTGAAAAGTGGCTAGTGTAACAAGTGAACTAAATTTTTTATTTTAATTTAAGTTACATTTAACAAACCACATATAACTAGTGACTGCTGCATTAAACAGAGCAGCTTTGCACAGCAACAGATACAGTTAGGCTCCATCCTTAATTGCCTGAGATTTATATTTTGGAATCTGTAATAGTAGCACAAAGATCCATCTGATTTATATAAATGTGTATTAAGAAAGTGTTTTTTCAATAATATCTATCCACAAATAGTTTTAATGGACTACAGTGAACCCCTAAACAATTCTACAATAATAAGTAACCGAATTATGATACGTAAGACATGATTTACCTCCTTCAGCATATGAAACATTGCATGAAGGTTATTCTTGTAGTTTTCTGAGAGATCTAGAGAATGACCTAATGCCCTGAATGTTTAGTGGTTAAGTTGAAAGTTGTGAAACTAAAAACAAGAAAAATCAAAGTAGGACAGGGGCACTTGGGTGGCTCAGTTGGTTAAGCATCCAACTGTTGATTTCGGCTCAGGTCATGATCTTATGGTTGATGAGATCAAGGTCTCTGTTGGGCTCTGTGCTGATGGCCTGGAGCATGCTTGGGATTCTCTCTCCCCCTCCCTCTCTGCCCCTCCCTCGCTCACACTTTGTCTCTCAAAGTAAATAAATAAACTAAGAAAAAAATTATTAAAAGTAGGGTAAATGTCCAAAGAAGTCATGCTAAGTGCTATTGGAAGAAAGAAATGCTAATATCAAATGAACAGGCTAGTAAGGAATGATTCTCTACCCAGCAGAATTTCCATGATATGATCTTTGTTGGAAAAAAAAAAAAAAAAACAAACCTTAGGACAGAGGCTGTTATTTCCCTTCTCTCTTTTGAGAGCTGTCAAAGCTGTCAAGGGTCAGTCTGGAAAGGCTTCAGGAATGAAATAAAAGGACTTTGGGTGTCGGATTTGCATCCTTGACTTTCAGGTTCATGATAAGTATCTGAATTGGCCTTTAACAAGTAAGTAGGATTGCAGCCCCTTCAGGTCTCTATTCTCTCAGAAGTGACACAATAAACCACTATGAATTTGTTGGACCAGAACACTAGGACAATACTTTAGTGGACATCAAGAGCACTAAATCATGCTATAATCAAAGGGCAAACCCTTGGATACCCACAGAGAGTGGAAAGAATAATGTCACACTGGGGCAAAGGGATGACCGGAAATACTACTTTCTGAGCTCTCCTATCCATGTTTTTTCCTGGAACATTAATGAATTGAGCTACAGAATTATTCCATCTAGGAAAATCTATTCAAACAGTCTCAGCATGGTATGAGAGAATGCTCATTACACAAACGCAATATCAAAAAAGGCATCTGTTTGTTTTCTATTTTTCCGCAATAAGAATGACTTAGAACTACCAGATACTTTTTTATTTTCTATACCACTACCAGAAGAGTCTTTAGACATATTTGACAAGCCAATATTCAATGTTTTGCTGAGACCGATGCAGTGGATTGATAACTCTAAATTAATATTTAATCTATACTTTTATTTTTCCAAAATGCGGCCACTCTTGGCAAGTGCAACTCCTGTCCTGCAGTAGCTATAGCCATGCTTTGGCTATTCTTTCTAATCAAGCCTTTCAGGTGTCATCCAAGTGTTTTCCTACTTGTGACCATCTGAACACCAACCAGTATTTTCCTCTTTGTGATCTAGTTCCTTATATTCTAGTTGTGGCACTTTACAAATTAGGTGACAACTTTTGTATGTAAATTCAGTATGTTAAAAAGAAGTTTTAGTTCCCAGGAATTATTTAGATGCTCCTTCTTATATTGGAAATTTGTCCAATTCAACATTTGTATCACATCTTATTCCATTTTATTCCCAGAGATGCTGACATTGTCATTAAAATTGGATTCTGGTTCAACATCAGAACCATTACCCATCTAAATCAATACTTTGAAAACCCTAAGACCAAAGTGATTACCAAGCTACATTCCTTAGATATCATCAGATTATGCTACTCAATCCTGACATGTACTGGAAGCTAATGCTTTATCATCTGGAATAATTAAAGCTCAGCAAAGCTGTTAGAGAATTTCTGGCTTGCCTTAAATACTTTTGACCCATTTTGAAAATTTCAATAGAAGCAAAATCCATGGTCTAGTTCAAGAGTCTAGCAGGAATGTGGGGAGGGAATTCAAGGGAATGTAGAAAGGGATCATGAAGAATACAGTTCTAGGATCAATGCACAGGAAAATATGCACTAGATGTGACTCCTTTGGCAGGAGGCATATGGCAATAAAAGCCAATTTTATTAATGAATTCCAAAGACAGTGGAAATGTCTCTGTTTTATATTGAATGTTGCTTGAAACAAATGGGCCATTGGCCAGGGGTGTGGACATGATATTTTCTATGAACCTTTCCATTCTAATGACATATTTTATAATGGGATTTGACATGTAATACAAACATCTTCCCAAAGCATGTAACATCCATCTCAGTTACTAATAATACTAAAGTGTTTCATTCTTTTCCCCATTTTAAATCTATGTACTGCCTTACAAATAGCCACCATTTAATTTCTAATGTTAATATTGATTTCTGTTGGATGACTTTGTAACAAATACCAGTTTTAATTTTTAACACTTGGGGGCATATTTATTGGAATGTAGGTCACACAAAGAAAACCTATAATGGGCTAATAAAAGAAGATTACTGTATATAAGATTTGGCAAGATTTTCTCAAATGCACAAAATAATGCAGATGGAAATAAGACATATTCTATCTTATCCATTTGAAAAAAAAAAGAGTACCTGAATAGGTTACACATGAATTTAGTACTTTAATATTCTGACTTCAGTTTTGAAAGCTTTTATTAGGCAACATCCTTATATATAAATTGCTAAATTCATATTCTAACAATTTTATTCAAGAACATAATTCTTGAATAAGATTGCACTGAAACATACATATCTCTTATTCAAAAAATCAGAATTTTAAAGGCAAAGTGGAAAGAAAATATTTTTCTAAGTGAGCAAACATATAGCTTTACTTTCTCTATACTTCAATTCTACCTATTACAAAATGAGCATAGGGCTATACTGATGCTATGAAAATCTGTTCTTGGGGATAAAAAGTCCCAAAAAAGGCACTGTGCCCATGTCCTTTACAGGTACAAACATTCATAAAAGAACTCACATAGCAAAAGTGATGATGTATATTCCCATTCACTAAGTTTGATGTATCCTAAAAGCCAAGAGGGCAATGGCTCACAGCATTCTTGTGGTACATCTACAAATGATGTAATGATGTGGCAACTCTGCAACCTATCAGCAGATATGCAGCCAAGAGGATTTATGGCATGGGGGTGAGGGAGAATATCTACTCATCTTACAGTGGAGGTAAATCTATGTACCCTGTTAGGATGTAAAGAGGCAAATACATGAATACATAAACCCCCTCAGATCCCATTAGGCCTTCAAAACCAAATGAGAAATGGACATCAAAGGTCAGACAGGAAAAACAAATGTAAGCTTATCACCATTAAAGCTGATACTGGAGAATCAGCAGATCACCTTAAAAATCAGATTCTGGCATTCTACATGTCTAAGTCAGTCAGAGACAAATGCCATATGATTTCACTCATATGTGGAATTTAAGAAGTAAAACAGATGAACATGGGGTAGAAGTGGGGGGTAGGGGCGGGAGGCAAACCAGGAAACAGACTCTTAACTATAGAAAACAAGCTGAGGGTTACTGGAAGGAAGGTGAGCAGGAGGGATGGGTTAAATAGGTGATGGGTATTAAGGAGGGCACTTGTTCTGATGAGCACTGGGTGTTTAATATAAGTGATGAATTGCTAAATGCTATACCTGAATCTAGTATTACACTGTGTGTTAATTAAGTAGGATTTAAATAAAAATTTGGGAGGAAAAAAGCCTAAAGTTTTAAAGGTCAATAGGCCTGGCTGGTATAGAGCATGAAGAGAATTGCACTGGTCTTGGAGAGAAGATAGGTAAAAAACCTGTGCACGTATAGCATGGAAACAGCAATCTGAAGAGTACCTGGGGCACAGAGTGGAAAGGTTATTTGCTCAACTTGGAGTATGTCCCAGAGAGGTAGCATTCACAGGGAAGCCCCTCCAGGAACTAAGGAACCGGCTAGGGCAATTTCCTACCCCACCCCTCAGCATAAGCACAGGGCCACGTGCAGGAACCATCACAATGCCAACACAAGCAACCTAACTTGCTTAACTTGCTTACACCAGGCCCCATCCCCCAATGCTCTAGTGGAACTGCCCTTCGCAGTCACACTTGCCTCAGTCCTAGCATGTCGGGACCCCTTTCCCAGAAGAGCAGCCCAAATCCCTGCCCACAACCCAGGAGTTTTGTGATGCCTCAGTTACAGTGGTGGTGGCAATAGGTCTAATTTCACAAATATACTAGAGTAAACCTAGATAAAACATGCCACATTCAGGTTAGAGACAAAACACTGCCCACAACAGGCAGAGAGAGCCTCCGCAGATGACTGGCATGAAGGATAAAGTGGCTGAGACAAAACAGCAGAACATACACAGAACACATTGGAGACACTCCCAGAAGTGCCACAGCCTGGTGAACAGGTGACACTACACTACAGGGCATTACAGAACCTCTTTTTCATAAGGTGATTACCCTCAAGAACAAGAGACATAGCTGACTTTCCCAACACATTCTATGTGAGTGTCTTTTGCCTACTTAATGCCACACTTAAAAACAAACAGATTTAGAGGACTTGGCAGATGGTGGCAGAGTAGGAGGACCCTAGGCTAGCCTCAACCCATGAATACAACTAGATAGCTATCAAATCATCCTAAATACCTCAGAAGTTGACCTAAAGAATGACAGAACAAACTCCATAACTAAAGGTAGAGAACAGGCAACATCAAAGAAGGTAGAATGTACAGAGACACAGTTTGGTAGAGAAACAGAATATAGCCACTGTGGTGGGATGGAGCTGCAGTCATGGAGAAGAGCAAGAGACAGACTACAACACAGGGAAATTCAGGGGGAAGACAATCCCCATAACAATCTGCTTGGAAAGCAAGAAGGCCCAGATTTTGTGATTTCTGGCAACTATTAAGGCTTAAAGCCTGGAGTTTTATAATCCTAAAATTTGTATGGAACCACAAAAGATTACCAAAGGAATCTTGAAAAAAAAAAAAAAAGCAAACCTGGGGGCATCACAATTCTGGACTTCAAGTTGTATTACAAAGCTGTAGCAAGCAAAACAGTATGGTACTGGCACAAAAACAGACACATAGATCAATGGAACAGAATAGAAAACTCAGTAATGAGCCCAAAACTAAGTCATCAACTAATCTTTAACAAAGCAGAAAAATATTCCCAATAGAAAAAAAGACAGTCTCTTCAGCAAATGGTGTTGGGAAAACTGGACAGCAACATGCAACAGAATGAAACTGGACCACTTTCTTACACCACACACAGAGAAACAAGTACAGAGACTTAGACAAGATGAAAAGACAAAGAAATTTATCCCAAATGAAAGAATAGGACAAGACCATGGCCACAGATCTAAGTGAAACAGATATAAGTAACATGTCTGACAGAATATTTAAAGCAATGATTATAAGAATACTCACTGGATTTGAGAAACATGTGGAAGAAATTAGTGAGACTCTTAACACAGAGATTTAAAAAAGAACCAATCAGAGATGAAGAGTGCGTAAACAACCTTAAATATGCTTGATAGAATGAACAGCAGACTGGAAGAAGCAGAGGAACAAATTAATGACCTAGAAGACAGAGTAATGAAAAATAATCAAGATGAACAAAAGAAGAAAAAAGAATTAAGCAAACAAGGACAGGAAACTCACCGACTTTATAAAACATGATTACATTCATATTATAGGAGTCCCAGAAGAAGAAGAAGAAGAAGAAGAAGAAGAAGAAGAAGAAGAAGAAGAAGAAGAAGAGTGAAAAGGTGGCAGAAGATTTCTTTGAAGAAATAATAGCTGAAAACTTCCCTAATCTGGGGAAGGAAACAGATATCCAGATCCAGGAGGCACAGAGAACTCCCAATAAAATCAACAAAATCAGATCTATATTAATACATATTGTAATTAAGTCAGCAAAATATAGTGATGAAGAAACAAATTTTTAGGCAGCAGGATAAAAGAAGATAGTAATATAGGAGGGAAACCCCATAAGGCCAGCAGGGGATTTTTCAGCAGAAACTTTCCAAACCAGAAGGGAGTGGCATAATATATATTCAAAGTGCTGAATGGAAAAAGTCTACAGCTGAGAATAGTCTATCCAGCAAGGCTGTCATTCAGACTAGAAGGGGGAAAAGAGAGTTTCCCAGAGAAAAAAAAAACTAAAGGAGTTCATGACCACTAAACCAGTCCCTCAAGAAATATTAAAGGGGACTCTTTGAGTGACCAAAAGTGACAGTATGAAGGAAGGAAACACAAAACCAGTAAAAATGAATATTTTTGTAAAAAAAATCAGTCAAAGAAATCACTAAATAAAACCATGTAAAATATGACAATATATACCTAAAATAGGGAGAGGGGAGGAGTAAAGAATAGGTTCAAACTTGAACAACCATTAACTTAACATAGACTGCTATTTGCAGAAGAGGTTATATACAAACCTAATAGTAACCATACAACAAAAACCACTAGTAAATATAAGAAGAATAAAGAAAAAGAAATCCAAACATATTACTAAAATCAGCAAACCATGAAAGAAAGAAAGTCAAGAGTCAGAGAAAACCTTCAGAAACAACCACAAAATAAATAACAAAATGACCATAAATACAGAACTATCAATAATTAATTTGGCTATAAATGGACTAAACTCTTCAACCAAAAGACAGAATGAATGAAAAAACAAGACCCAATGAAAAAACAAGACCCATTTATATGTTGCCTACAAGAGGCTCAATTTAGACCCAAGACACCTGCAGATTGAAAGTGAGGGGATAGAGAAACATTTATCAAGCAAATGGATGTAAAAATAATCCAGAGTGGGAATACTTATATTGGACACAATAGACTTTAAAGCAGACTATAACAAGAGACAAAGAAGGACACTACATACTAATAAAGGGGAAAATCCAACAAGAAGATATAAAGATATAACAACTGTAAATATTTAGGCCCCTAACTTGAAAGCCCTCAAACACATAAAACAGTTAATAACAAACATAAAGAAACTAATCAATAATAATACAATAATATTAGGGGAGTTTAACACCCCACTTACATCATTACATATCATCTAAACAAAAAAATCAACAAGGAAACAATGGCTTTGAAGGATACACTGGAACAGGTGGATTTAACAGATATATTCAAAATATTCCATCCTAAAACAGTAGAATACACATTCTTTTCAAGGACACATGGAACATTCTCCAGAATAGATCATATATTGAGCCACAAAACAAGACTCAACAAATTGAAGAAAGTTGAAGTCATACCATGCACCTTTTCTGACAACAATGGTACGGAACTAGAAATCAATCACAAGAAAAAATATGGAAAGACCACAAATACATGAAGGTTAACTAACATGCTACTAAACAATAAATCGGTCAATCAGGAAATAAAAGAAGAAATGAAAAAGCACATGGAAAAAAATGAAAATTAAAACACAGTCATCCAAAACTTTTGGGATACAGCAAAAACAGTTCTAAGAGAGAAGTTTATAGCATTACATGTCTACCTCAAGAAGCAAGAAAAATCTCAAATAAACTAACTTTGCACTCAAGGGAGCTAGAAAAAGAACAACAAACAAAACCTAAAACCAGCAGAAGGAAGAAAATAATAAAGATTAGAGCAAATGATAAATGAAAACATGACAGTCCAAACCCTTTGGGATATAGCAAAGGCAGTCCTAAAAGGAAAGTACATTGCAATTCAGTCCTATCCAAAGAAGAAGAAAACAAATACACAACATAACTTTATACCTAAAGGAGTTAGAAGAGGAGCAGCAAATAAAGCCTAAAGCCAGCAAAAGAAGGAAAATAATAAAGATTAGAGCAGGAATAAACAATATAGAAACAAACAAACAAAAGTAGAACAGATCAATGAAACTAAATGCTGGTTCTTTAAAAGAATAAACAAAATTTATAACCCCCTAGCCAGACTTATCAAAAAGAAAAAAAAGAGAGGGCCCAAATAGATAAAATCATGAATGAAAAGAGGAGGGATCACAACCAACATCAAAGAAATGCAAACAATTATAAGAGAATATTATGAAAACTTATATGCCAAAAATCTAGGCAATCTAGAATAAACGGAAAAATTCCTAGAAACTCACAAACTACCAAAACTGAAACAAGAAGAAATAGAAAATTTGAACAGACCAATAACTATCAAAGAAATTGAATCAGTTAACAAATATCTCCCAACAAACAAGAGCCCTGGGCCAGACAGATACCCAGGGGAATTTTACCAGACATTTAAAGAAGAGTTAATACTTATTCTTCTCAAACTGTTCCAAAAAAATAGAAATGGATGGAAACCTTCCAAACTCATTCTATTAAGCCAGCATTACCTTGATTCCAAAACCAGACAAAGACCTCCTACAAAGGAAAATTACAGGCCGATATCCCTGATGAAACTGGATGCAAAAATTCTCGACAAGATACTAGCAAATTGAATTCAACAGCAGTTAAAAGAATTATTCACCACGATCAAATGGAATTTATTCCTGGGCTGAAAGGCTGGTTCAAAATTTGCAAATCAATCAACGTGATACACCACATTATTAAAGAAAGAATAAGAACCATACAATCCACTGAATAGATGCAGAAAAAAGCATTTGACAAAATACAGCATCCTTTCTTGATTAAAAAAAAACCCTCAATAAAGTAGGGATAGAAGGAATATACCTCAACATCATAAAAATCATATGTGAAAGACCCACAGTTAATACCAACCTATGGGGAAAAACTGAGAGCTTTTTCCCTAAAGCCAGGAACATGACAGGGATATACACTCTCACCACTGTTGTTCAGCATAGTACTGGAAGTTCTAGCCTCAGCAATTAGACAACAAAAAGAAATAAAAGGCATCAAATTGGCAAAGAAGAAGTCAAATGTTCACTCTTCGCAGATGATATGCATGATACTTTATGTGGAAAACCCAGAAGACTCCACCAAAAAACTGCCAGAACAGATATATTAATTCAGCAAAGTCGCAGGATATAAAATCAACATACAGAAATTGGTTGCATTTCTGTACACCAATAATGAAGCAGCAGAAAGAGAAATCAAGGAATCAATCCCATTTACAACTGTACCAAAAACTAAAAGATATCTAGAAATAAACCTAACCAAAGAAGTAAAAGATCCATATGCTGAAAACAATAGATAGCTTATGAAGGAAACTGAAGAAGACATGAAGAAATGGAAAACATTCCTACCTCATGGATTGGAAGAATACTGTTAAAATGTCTATGCCACCCAAAGCAATCTACACATTCAATGCAATACCTATCAAAATAATACTAGCATTCTTCACAGAGCTAGAACAAACATTCTAAAATTTGTATGGAATCTCTTCTTGGCCTTTTGGCTAAGATCAAGTCTAAAATGTGTATGGAACCAGAAAAGACCTCCAAATATCCAAAGTAATTTTGAAAAGAAAAAAAAAAAAGCTGGAGGCATCACAATTCTGGACTTCAAGCTATATTACAAAGCTGTAATCATCAAGACAGTATGGTAATGGCACAAAAAACAGACACACAGATCAATGGAACAGAACAGAAAACCCAGAAATGAACCCACAAATGTACGAACAACTAATCTTCAACAAAGCAGGAAAGAATATCCAATGGAAGAAAGTCAGTCTCTTCAACAAATGGTGTCAGGAAAACTGCACAACGACATGTAGGAGAATGAACTTAGACAACTTTCTCACACAATACACAAAAATAAACTCAAAATAGATGAAAGATCTAAATGTAAGACAGAAACCATCCCTAGATCAGAAATCAGGCAACAACCTCTTTTACCTTGGCTACAGCAACTCCTTACTAGACATGTCTCTAGAGGCAAGGCAGACAAAAGCAAAAATGAACTACTGAGACCTCATCAAGACAAAAATTTTCTGGACAGCAAAGGAAACAATCAACAAAACTAGAAGGCATTTATTCCTGGGTTGCAAGAACGGTTCAGTATTTGCAAATCAATCAACATGATATATCACTCAATAAGGGAAAGGATAGGAATCATATGATCATTTCAACAGATGCCGAAAAAGTATTTGACAAAGTACAACACCTCTTCATGATAAAAACCCTCAACAAAGTAGGTTTACAGGGAACATACATCAACATAATAAAGACCATATATGAAAAGCCCACAGCTAACATCATCCTTAATGGAGAAAAACAGAGCTTTGCCCCAAGATCCGAAATAAGACAAGAATCTCCCCTGTCACTACTTTTATTCAACATAATACTGGATGTCATAGCCACAACAATCAGACAAGGCATCCAAATTGGTAGAGAAGAAGTAAAACTTTTACTCTTTGCAGATTACATGATACCATATGTAGAAAACCTAAAACACTCCACCAAAAAACTGGTAGAACTCATACTCGAATTCAATAAAGTCCCAGGATACATAAGGAAGAAAAAATACGCTTATAGTACTGTACTGTTAAAAATCCACATATAAAAAAAAATCCACATATAAGTGGACCCATGCAGTTCAAACCCACTGCTGTTCAAGGGTCAACTGTACTATGAAAAATTATATTCCCAACAAGTTAGATAACCTAGAAGAAATAGATACATTCCTAGAAACATATAACCTATAAAACTGAATCATGAAAAAGTAGAATATCTGAATACACCAATAATGAATAAAGAGATTGAAGAAAGCCCAGGACCAAATGGAGAATTCACTGGAGAATCCTACCAAACACATAAAGAAAAGTTAATACCAATCCTTCTCAAACACTTTCAAAAAATTGAAGAAGAAGGAATATTTTCAAACTCACTTTACAAGGCCAGCATTATCCTTATACCAAAGCCAGATAATATCACTACAAGAAAAGAAAATTACAGGCCAATATCACTGACAAATATGATGAAAGAATCTTCAACAAAATAATAACAAACCAATTTCAATAATACATTAAAAGGATCATACACCATAATCAAGTGGGATTTGTCCTTAAGATTCAAGAATGGTTCCACACATGCAGATCAATAAACATGATATACCACATTAACAAAATTAAGGATAAAATCATATGATCATCTTAATATATGCAGAAAAAGCATTTGGCAAAATACCACATCCATTCATGATAAAAAAAAAAAAACTCCCAATAGATTAGGTATAAAAGGAATGTACCTCAACATAATAAAGACCATATATGACAAGCTCACAGCCAACATCCTACTCGTTGGTGAAAAGCTAACAGCTTTTCCTCTAAGATCAAGAAGACAAATGTGCCTCTCTCACTCCTTTTATTCAGCCTACTCCTGGAAGTCCTAGCCAGAGAAATTAGGCAAGAATAATAGGTAAACGTCATCCAAATTGGAAAGGAAGAAGTAATTCGTCTTTATTTGCAGATGACATGATCTTACACATAGAAGATTTGACATCTATTTGCAGATGACATGATCTTTACACCCTAAAGACTCCACAAAACAATTATTAGTAATAATAAAATCAGCATACAAAATAAATATATGAGGGTCAGTTGCATTTCTATACACCAACAGTGAACTATCTGAAAAAGAAAATTAAGAAAACAATCCCATTTACAGTAGCATCAGAGAGAATAAAATACCTATGAATAAGTTTAACCAAGGAGATGAGAGATCTAAACACTGAAAATCATATAACATTGAGGAAATAGAGTGAAGGAGAGATAAATGGAATGACACCCCATGTTCATGGGCTGGAAGAATTAATACTGGCAAAATATCCATACTGCCTACCCAAAGCAATCTACAGATTTGATGTAATCCCTACCAAACTTCCAATGGCATGTTGTACAGAAACGGGGAAAAAAACAATCCTAAAATCTGTATAGAACCACAAAAGACCCTGAATAACTAAATCAATTTTGAGAAAAAGCATAGCCAGAGGCATTACATTTCCTGTTGTCTCAACTACCATGAACTCTTATCTCTGTTTCCTCAACTTAGTGAAACCGAAATACTGTTTTGGTGTCTCCTCCCTACACAGTTATTCAGAAAGTGCATCAGACACATTGTTTTCCTTTTCCTAGACATCAAGTTTTGCACTGTCTAAAAGCAGATATTTCCTATGTTGGCCCAATTCTAACTATTTACAGCAGAATATAAATATCATAAATAACAGGGTTAGAACTAGGGTGAACCCACTGGCATCTTATTCTTGAGGTATTCACACTACGGTCCTGGCTGGCTCAGTTGGTAGAACATATAACTCTTGATCTGAGGGTTGTTAAGTTTGAGCCCCATGTTGGGTGTAGAGATTACTTTTAAAAATCTTTAAAAAAAAAAAAAAAGAGGCATTCACTTTTGCAGTCATGAAAATGCAAGGTCAGAACCTTAAAATTTTCACACTAGGCGTCTTGCTTGCCCCATCTTAGTTCCAATCTTAATAAATAAAATTATAAAACAAAGTAGTAATTATGGAAAGTACTTGCAATATACATGACAAACCAAACAATGGTATCTGTCATATTTAAGCCTCTTATAAATATAAAAAAATGATATACAAGTAGCCAAATAGTGAAGGGAAAAAAAGAAATGAAGTCAGTATTGTTTCATCATGGTCAGAAGTAAAAGTCTACATTTAACATTTTGATAATTTATGCCAATATACTCCTCAAAAAATATTCAACCAGTTTAAAGCTGATTAGCCATATTTGAAAGTTCCCAATTCTCAACACCTTCACTTCACTGAAGATAGGAGCATACACTGTACTTAAGCAAAATGATAATAATTTGGAATAGCTCCTTTGGTGAGTTAGTTAGTTCAATAACTGGAAAGGGTGTGAAAAAAACTTGTGACACTAAACTGAAATTCGTCTAGAAATTTTCAGTAGCACCATTTGGTGCAACCGTATCACTTCTTCTGGCAGCCAAGTTGGGGGAGCATAGGCAAACACTTGAGTTGATTAAAGGTTTGCTGAATAGACGGGTGTCAGCAGGGCAAGAGGGCAGTGTTATTGGGAATGCTGCCAAGAGAGAGTTTTAAGTTAGAAAGCACCCTGAATAAGGTCCAGTACATAATAAAACTTTTTTTCGCCATAGAACATTAACTACATAAGTCATATAAGTAGAACTCAATATCAAAGATAACTTATACTAGTGTTTAGAAGTGATAAAACAGCACTGTTCTTTCATACTTGTTTCAAATTTCAATGATGTAATGGCAAATGTTATCATATGATCAAATATTTCATCAAATCTTTGCAAAGCAAATCTAGTTCATTGCTATGGAGTCATCATTTGGATTCCGGTTAGGTTACATTTAGTTAATAAAGAAATAAATAGCTGAACTCTGTTTGCCTTTTATATCCCATTCTCTTTGCCAAATACTCAAGGCTTAGGGAGGGTCACTTCAGCACAAACTTGCAAACTTCCAGAATAAGTGCTGATTCTGTAATCTCTTATTGTGTAATAAGACTCTGGAGAACTACCTTGTCAGAGTTAAGACTGCTTCTCTCAGCAAAATTTGCCATTTGCTATTGCAAAATATAACTGAAAAGACAACTCATAATTTGGGGGTACATAATTAAGGAAACTTTTAAAATGATCTTCCTAAAAAAGATGATAGATCCATGATCCACCTTACCTACACCTCAGTTCCTTTTAAAAATCACTTTCATATGTAGAAAATGATCTCTTTAGAGGCACCTGGGTGGCTCTAACAGTTAAGTGCCCGACTTCAGCTCAGGTCATGATCTCACGATTTGTGGGTTCGAGCCCTGCGTGGGGCTCTGCACTGACAGCTCAGGGCCTGGAGCCTGCTTCGGATTCTGTGACTCCTTCTCTCTCTCTCTCTCTCTGCTCCTCCCCCGCTCACACTCCGTCTCTCAAAAAATAAATAAACATTAAAAAAAAAAGAAAAACGAAAATTTTCTCTTTAAGACAGCCCAGTTGTTCCTCCTCTAATACAAAAACCGATCCTTGAAGGAGCTGCTCTCTGTTCCATCCCATATACGCTTGGTTCTTTCTTTGGCATCATTCACCACTTACACCTCAGATGGAACTAGAGATGATTCTAAGGACTGTTCACACTCCTGGTCTAAGTAACTGCTCTGTAGGGGAAAAAATTAGTCTTGTGTTCTATTACCCTAAGAGAGTATGCCTTCTTGTTGGCAATAAACACAATTATTTTAATTGTTTAGGGACATTCCTATTTGCCTGTGGCCCTTCTGGTTGGAATACAACAAACTGCATTGAAATAAAACCAAGAGGAAAATTATAACTTGGATTGGAGTCTTCCATACTCCCTAAAGATCTCCCTCTACTCCATAGTATTTCAGGCCAAGAGTGTTTGCTGAAATTGGGGAAGAGTAGGAAAGCAAAAAGGGGTATTAGATAATGACAAAATTTCTTGATCCAGCTCCCCGAGGATAATATATTCACATCGCCTGTGAAAGAGATTTTCCAAGTGGGTGATATGGAAGAGTGGATTTTTGAAGGCACTTGTGCTTATATGGATAATTAACCCAGGTGTCCATGTTATCTGTTACTGTGTAACAGACCACCTCAAACCATGGTGATCTAAAATAACATCCATCTATTTGTTCATGATTAGGCAAACTAGGGCTGATGACAGCAATGTTGTTGTTGTTGTTGTTGTTGTTAGGTTCATTTTTCTGGAGAACTGAATAAAACTATAAAATCCCAGAGCTCACTTACACCACTGAGACTTCTTTGATCAGTGAATCTCCATAGATTCTAAACATTAAAGTTTGTTACAATCTATCTTTTCCTCTTTCCCTTTTTCTCTAGTTTAATTTAGGAGAACTATCTCAGCTGGGATATTTTTCTCTATTGTGTACTCTCAAATCAGCCTGTGCATCGTCCCTTCCATTGTCTACATTACAGCTGCATTCAACTGTCTTTGAACCTCTCCTCATTCTTACTCCTCACTCATTCTACTCCTGCTTCAGACCCCGTTCACACTTCCATTGCTAAATACATAGATTAGAGTGTCAATTGCTGATAAGCAGAGTCTTCTTGTTCATGGTTTCACTCCCAGTATCTGGCACAGTGCCTGGAACAGAATAAATGATCAATATGTGCTTGTTGAGGAAGTATGACTAAATAGCAAAATCATTAATTGAAAGTAAAAATAAAAAATGCATTCCAGCCCACTGGAATTTCCACAAATAAGTAACATTAAGTCATTCAAGGGGATATAAAGTCTGGAATGATGAGTCATTACAGTGAGGTAATGGCACTATTTATGTGATAAATCCATTGCTTCATAAGCATGACATTTGACTAAAGTAGGTTTTCTCAAGAAAAACAATCAATATAGACTAAATCATTTAATAAAGAGATATGAAGCAATAATATCAGGGTACTGTTTTTCACCAGTTATAAGTTTATGAAATACCTAACAAAATCATTTTAGACCAAAGAGATCTTTTCTTATCTAAGTTTATTTTTAACCATTTTGTTTAGAGACAAAAGAGTCTTATTCATTTTTGGAGGAATCACAATATATAAAGCAATGAATGGAAAATATGTTTAGTAAAACAAGGGGAAATAAATGGTTACTGTTCAATCTTTAGTCTCTAAACCCACAAAGTTCTCACAGAATTCCATGTTTTACACTTGCATCTCTTTAAACCATAAACATCTTTACCCACCTGGCTAACTTCTATTCTTGCTTCAAAAAATTCAGCCTAACTAATTATCAATTCCAGGAAGCATTCCAGAAATCACTGGGACTGCAAAGGGATGACATCCCACATGTTTCTTCCCGAGTATTCACTATCACCTTCTATATAGTGACACATCATTAAAATTACATGGTTGCTCACCCATTAGACTACAACTTTCTTGAGTGCTAGGAAAGTAGACACTCAGCAAATGCTTGTGGAAGAAAAAATGGATGAGAGGAGGAATTAACCCTACATACTACATACAAGCAGTGATAATCATCAAACAAAATTGGAAGGATGTCTGAGAGTCACTGTTTTCACTCATCTTTTCTGAGGCAGAATATTATATAAATGTGTCTGAATATTTTTATGCATTCTTCCATCAGCAATCATGGCCTATGATTCTGTCCTTTTTTTTTAAATTTTTAACATTTATTCATTTTTGAGAGAGTGTGAGTGGGGGAGGGGCAGTGGGAGAGGGAGACAGAATCTGAAGTAGGCTCCAGGATCTGAGCTGTCAGCACAGAGCCCGATGCAGGGCCTGAACCCACAAACCATGAGATCATGCTTGAGCTTAACTGACTGAGCTACCCAGGCGCCCCTATGATTCTATATTCTTAATAAGTGACTGCATTAGGGGAGAGGGAGAGCAAGGATATAGGGAATGAGAGGAGTGGGTAGTCTAGGAAGGGGGTGGAAAATAACCCAAGAATCATTTCCTCCTAAGTAAAATTACTTCCAAATCTTAGCAATGATAATAAATTAACATTTATTTATTGAGGACTTTCACCACATACACCGTGCTAAGGATGACTCAGTACTACTTCTTTTCTTCCTCACAATACCCCTGTGTGATAGGTCGGCCTGAGGAAAAAGCCGTTCAGTCATATAACTGGGAAGGGGCAGAAGCTTGGATCCACTTTAGTTCTGGCTAACTCCATAAGCTCATATTAAATTTCAACCACTAAACTATATTGCTCTAATGTCACTGAACCATTCCAGCAAGGAAGCTTCCTTGTATTCATGCTAAAATCTGTGCCCTGGGGGCACCTGGGTGGCTCAGTCTGTAAAGATTGGAGTCTTGATTTCAGCTCAGGTCATGATCCCAGGGTCATGAGATTTGAGCCCTGCATCAGGCTCTGTGCTTAGTGTGGAGTCTGCTTGGGATTGTCTCCTCTCTCCCTCTGCCCCTCTCCCCACTCGCTCTCTCTCTTTCTAAAACAATAAAAAATAAATAAGTAATAAAATAAGTAAATAAATAAAATCTGTCCCCTGAATCTAGAAATGACAACTATAAAAGTACTTTCAAAAGATTAGGGTTATTATTCTATTGTTTATTAATAATATTTTTTTTTTACAACAAACACATCCTCAGACTTTGAGTTCTATTTAAGAGAGAAAGTAAAGTTCTCTGTTGAAATTTTACTCTATTTCTATTTTAGAAAGCAACACCCAAGTCAGATGGCCATCAAACTGTCACTATGTTATTGGTACACCTGGACTAGAGAACATAGCCTGGAGTCAAGAGGCTACTCTACCATGCTGTACTGAACTTACCACCCAGTCCCTAGGAAAACAACCAGACAGCTATGGACCTCTGATCCCTCTCTTGGTCTACCTCTACGTCCCCATCTCTCCTCACTCCGCAGAAAGGGCAATGTTATGCTTATTTGTTGGTCCTTTTCCAAAATAAAGGGAGCACCGGGGTTTGATACATATAATTTACAGAGCCCAGTGCAAAATGCAAATGAAGGGCCCTTTGCCAAGGAAAAGATGATGTTAAAGATCGTAACATATTATTCTTCTCCATTCTTCTGAGACCTCACTCTCTACTTGTCATGGGGCTTTTATTTACTACTTAATGTCATTCTAAGTAAAGAAAAATTAAAATATGAAATTATTTGCACTGCCAAATATCTCATAGTGATCACTACCAAAAAATTACTTTGACCCAGTATCAGTTGTTAAGATATTAAATGATATCATTCCATAAGATTAAATAAGAAGATAACTGACTAAATGGAATAAACATTTTGTGATAAGATATGATATAAAATTTTAATTACCATATTAAATAAGATACACTAAATTTGAAACAAATCACATTAAGATTTTTCTCTCTGGATTTTAGTCAAGGTTTCTTAACTATTTCTGGTAACCTTTTAAGTATTTCACTTACATTTAAATGAATCAGCATCATTAATATCTCAGGCTATGTATAGATGCTTTCTTATCCAAGTAATATTACATTTTACAGATGAAAACAGAGAATAGTTCAAAAATAATTGCTTAAATTCCAGGATTCCTCATGGGAAGTATGTTCCACAAAAGTAGGGATCTTTGTTTTGCTTACTGATGTATCTCAAGTGCACAAAATATGCCTGACATTTAGAATGCAGTCAAAGGGAATGCCCTTGTGATGAGCACCAGCTATGATAGGGATGTGTTGAATCACTATATTGTACACCTAGAACTAATATTACACTGTATGTTAACTAACTGGAATTTAAATAAAACTTTTTGAAAACATGTTGAAAGAAGAAAGGCTGTCTTTAAATAGTCAATTTGTTACTTCTATAGGATTAATTCTGTGAGATCCTGGTCCCCCAGGGTTATAATTTATTTACATTTTAGACTAATAGAAATAATATTAATAGAAATAACTGTATTTTTTAAAAGTTTATACCAATACATCTACAAGTCTGTATCAATATATAGTCCTTTCAGCAATGAATTATAGTTTTCCCACATCCTCATCAACATTTGGTATTTTTACTCATTTTAAAACTTTTTTGCCAATACAATAAGAAAAAAAAAGACCATGTCATTGTTTTTTATTTGTTTTTGATTACTGATTAATAATGCTCATCATCTTTATGTATATTAGCTATTCGTATTTTTCAGCAAAATTATCTTTCACATCATGTTCTATTTCTTAATGTTTTCAGAAGCAGTCTTATTATTAAGGTTTTATATATCTAGTTGCTACAAATCTTTTTCCGCCAGATATTTACTCTTTTTATTTTGTTTACAGTTTTTTTGATGCATATATTTTATTTGTTTATTTATTTTTATTTTAGAGAGAGAGCACACAAGCAGAGGAGGGGGGAAGAAAGAGAGAGAGAGAGAGAGAGAGAGAGAGAGAGAGAGAGAGAGAGAATCTTAAGCAGGCTCCCCTCTCAGCTCAGAGCCTGATGTGGGGCTCAATCCCATGACCCTGGGATCATGACCTGAGCCAAAATCAAGAGTCCAATGCTCAACTGACTGAGCCACCCAGGTGCCCCAGATACATACATTTTGATGTTTATTTATTTTTGAGAGAGAGAGAGAGAGAGCATGCTCACGCACACGAGTGGGGGAGGGGCAGAGAGCGGTAGGAACAGAGGATCCCCGGCAGGCACCAGCCAATGCAGCGCTGGAATCCATGAACCACGAGATCCTGACTTCAGCTGAAGTCAGACGCTCAACTGACTGAGCCACCCGGGTGCCCATATATTTTAAATGTTGCAGTGTGAGTGGTACTTCTCTACTCCCCTTTCTTCTCTTTCTATATTCCCTTCTCTTGGGTTTATGGGACTGAATCTTTGGTTAGATGGAAAATACAGACTATTGTGTTAGAGTAAATAATTCATCAAAACTACATTATACAATATTTTTCAATATTATCAAGGGAAAGTTTTATCTTAGCTATTTTCAGTTTCAAGGACATTAAGCCCTTAAGACCTCCACCAGCAAAGCAGAAGAACTCAAACTGAAATTACCCCACCCCTAACTCATCTACTCTACTCCATGGAGGAAAAAAGGTGAAACTGACTGCATGCTGGAGGGTTGCAGAGGTTAAAAAGAAAGTGAAACAAATGAGGGCTATGTGTCAAAGAAGGACAGGGAGGGATAGCAGAAAGAGGGGTGGTGTTCTTACTGTCCTAGGAGGAGACATATAGATGCTGATCTCCTCTAGCTATTGATTTTCTTTATAAGTTTAAGTGTGCTTGAACAAAAACTTAAGGCTAACCACTAAGAATTAGGACATATTATTTCCAAACCATTTGGAGGAAAAAAGGAACAAGAAGAATGATCTCACATAAGAAGCAATAAAGAAAAAAGAAACACCAAGAAAGCATACGGAAGAAAACCATAAAATATAATTGCAAGAACATATTCTAGTATATCAGTAACTATGACAAATTGCCATGGGTTAAATTTACAAAGTACAAAGAAAAATGCATTTTGTATTAAAAGAAAGATTCTCATACTGTAGAAATATGATAGCTATATATGATCTTTTTCAGAGACCCAAGTATAATGAAACAACTCAGGGACGTTAAAAATAAAGAAAGGAAAGAAGGTATTTAAAACAGATGCCAACAGGGGTACCTGGGTGGCTCAGTCTTAAGCACCCAACTTTGGCTCAAGGCATGATCTCACAGCTTGTGAGTTCGAGCCCTGTGTCAGGCTCTGTGCTGACATCTCAGGGCTGGAACCTGCTTCATATTCTGTCTTCCTCTCTTTCTGCCCCTCCCCCACTTGTGCTCTTTCTCTCTCAAAAATAAACATTAAAAATTTTTTTAAACAGATGCTAACAAAAGATGATATAGTTTTTCCATAATGGCTGTACCATTTTGCATTCCCACAAACAGTGTACAAGGGTTCCCTTTTCTCCATATCCTCACCAACACTTGTCTTTTGCTTTTTGATAATAGTCATCTACACAGGTGTGAGGTGATCTCACTGTGGTTTTTATTTTCATTTCTCTGATGATTAGTGACATGAACATTGTTTCATACAATTGTTGGCCATGTGTATGTCTTCTTTGGAGAAAATATCTATTGAAGTCCTTAGCCCATTTTTAAATCAAGTTGTTAGTTTTCTGCTATTCAGTTGTAAGAGTTCTTTGTACATATTGGAGATTAATCTTTTATCAAATATGATTTGCAAATATTTTCTCCCATTCCATAAGTTGCCTTTTCACTCTGTTATTTCCTTTGCTAAAAAATTTGTTAGGAGAGTACAGCTCTTGTTAAGTAGATCTCATGTTAAGTATCTATTCTTACAACAAAATATTCTTTCTTAAAAAAAAATAGCAGATATGGTAACATTATATGAAATAAGGAAAATTCAAGATAAAAATCACTAAAGGGTGACAAAGGTGGATATTTCATATTAATGAAATATAAAATCCATTAAAACTTTATTAAGGTCACAGATATTTGTGTTCCTGATAGCCTTTGAAATCAAAATCCTATAAAAATACAAAGAAAAATTGTATGTGGTTATATTCACAACCACAGTAAGAAATTTTTAACACATGTATATTTAAAAATTAATTCACAAGTGAGGATATAGAGAAATTGTGATACACAATTAAATTGCTTAATCTATAAATTGTTATCAAACTTTGTACCCAACAAACAGAATGTCTGTTCTTTTCAAATACATGGAACAGTCATAAAAATCTACCATGTATTAAAAAATAAAGGAAATGTTGATAAATTTCCAAAGCAGAAATCATGAGACCAGGGTGCCTGGGTGGCTCAGTTGGTTAAGCGTCTGACTTTGGCTCAGATTATGATCTCATGGTTTGAGAGTTCGAATCCCACATCAAGCTCTGTGCTGACACCGTGGAGCCTTCTTGGGATTCTCTCTCACCCTCTCTCTCTCTCTGCCCCTCCCCCATTTGTGCTTTCTCTTTCTCTCTCAAAATAAATAAACTTTTTTAAAAAAGGGCATGCAATCATATTAATTGATTGTAATCCAATAACATGCTATTGAAATCCAATAAAATAAAATCCAATTAAAATTTAAAAGTTAATATGAAAAGATCAGCAACCCAGAAGGTAACAACAAAAGGCCAGTAGCAGTTCCAAAATATCAATCATGTAAACCAGTTTTCTAAATAACTTTTGGATTAAAAAAGAAATCAAGTGGAAGTTTAAAATGATTTAGAGAAAAATTAATGGAACAGCCCTATATATCTAACTGTAGGAAAGATTCCTAAGCAAATGCGAGGTCTTAGGAAATGGAAAGAGGAAAAGGCAGAGCAGATAAACATTTAATGAGCACATCTGCTACATAGCCACACTGATACTTAGGAAAAAATGCACTTATTGGAAAAAAAATTGCTAATAACAAGTGACCAAACTTCCATCTCTGGAAGGTAAGCAACAACCAAATAAACCAAAGAAAGAAGATAGAAATTAACAAAACTTAAACAAAAATAGATGAAGTTGACAATAACAAATATATTAGCAGAATTATCAATAAAATAAAAAACTGACTCTTTAGAAAGACTAACACAGTATATAAAATAAAGGCTAGCAAGTTTGAGCAAGGAGAAAAAGAGAGAAAATATAAACAATCTAAGAATCAAAAAAGGAACATAACTGCAAATACAGAGATATTTTTAAAACTTAAAAAAAACACTCTGTCCAACTTAGTATCAATAATCTTGATCTAGCAGAAATCAATTTAGACATATCAGACTGTTAAAATGGGACATTTTGTTTCAGTTTTGGTGGAGGCTCCAAAAAGGCAGAAACTAAAAGAACAGATGCAAATACTCCTAATCGCCAAAGTGAGGTGCTAAGTGACTTGTGCAGAGCCTGCAATAGATGTTTCCTATTTGCAGCCCAATACCAAAGAGAGTCTTTGGAAGGGTTGAAATTGTTAGAAATTAAAGGCTGTTGGCTCACTGGCAGTTCCTCCTCCTACTCCATGGGGGAAAGTGTGTCCCCTGCAGTCTAGCACACACAGTTGACTGCTACCTGACTCACCCTTGAAAATACAGTTGAGATGAAAACCTGAAAAGTTACTGCTTTCTTGCCAATGGCAGGTTAAAGATGAATAATTCCTGGAGACCAAATGGGAAAGCTGAAGTAGGAATGTCATGAGCTCACAAGTGATCACATCTGTATCAGTTTCCTAGAGCTGTTGTAACAAAGTACAATAAACTAGATGCTTAAAAAACATAAACGTATGTTCTCCCTGTTCTGGAGGCTAGAAGTTAGAAACAAAGGTGTCAACAGGACCACGCTCCCGCTTAGCCTGTGGGGAGAGAGTCTTTCCCTGCCTCTTCCAGCTCCTGGTGGTGGCCAGCAATCATTCATGTTTCTTGACTTGCAGTTCCCTCACTATAATCCCTGCTTCTGCAGTCATATAGTGCCCACCCTGTGTGTCTCTATCTCCTCCTCTTATAGGGACACTAGTCATATAGGATTAGGATCTGCCTTGATGAATTCATCTTAAGTAATAACATTTGCAAAGATGTTACTTACAAATAAGGTCACATTCACATATGTCAAGAGTTGGAACTTCAACATATCTTTTGGAAAGGACACAGTTCAGCCCACACCACCACCTAAAGGAGCATCTGCTGGGGAAAGAAAAAGATTTCACAGATCACATGACCAGCTGAGAACAAGATTCTCCCTGAGTCAAGAGAGGTACACTAGGGGGCTCTGTAGTGACATCTCTAAAATGCCTACAAAGCACCCCCAGGGCAGTAGAGGAACTCAGTGCCAGATTGCCACTGGCTTCTGCAAGTATGACTCTCCTGCCCCATCTTTTCTCCACTTTGCAGGAACCAAAACGATATAGAGAAATGGGAGCAGTGGAAGAGAAGAAGTAGCCAGGGGAACTAGCAATGTTGACAGTCCTCCCTTGGCCCTGAAGGCTGGCTGAAGCAGGCCTAATATAGGGAGATACCAAGTTTTAAGTTGGACTGAGGTCCCACATTTCTTTGTCTTGCAATTATTACAGCAGGAATGACAAATACATTCTGGAATGAAACTGCTCCTGTAACTAAAAGGAAAAAGATTTCGAAGAGTGGGGAAAATACAGGACTAGGGACAGTGAAGAACTAGACCCACAAAATGGGTTTGGATGGGAACACGTGAAGTGATACTGTTGATTTCTTTTTTTAATGTTTATTTATTTTTGAGGTGGGAAGGGGAAGGGCTGAGAGAGACAGAGACACAGAATCCAAAGCAGGCTCCAGGCTCTGAGCTGTCAGCACAGTGCCTGACATGGGGTTTGAACTCACGAACCATGAATGAGATCATGACTTGAGCCAAAGTCAGACTCTTAACTGACTGAGCCACAAAGGTGTCCCCATACACTGTTAGATTTTATTGTAAGCTCTAAGTCCCAATTTTGAATACTCTGGCAACATATGCCATTTTACCAAACTGGCTCAAGAGAAAGTTGAGATCCTGTAAAGTTTTATAATCCCAGAATACATTGAAAATGTTTCCAAAGAATTGACTCATATATTACATTTTTTAAAAAAAAATTAAAAGCAAATTTTCAACTGTGAAAAATAAAAGTGCTGAGATACTAATGGTGAGTAATAACATATAAGGATATAGAGTCCCTTAAAATTCAAGATTGACTCAATGTGTAATGTAACCTCCCCAGTCTGTAGGCAGCACATCATGACACTTAAACATCAACAGAGATTATACAGCCTTTGATTTTGCAACCAGTAAAACACATACTGTACAACCTTCCAATAATCCAGTTATTCAGTCAGCATATTTCTTTTTCATGAAGCCCGAATCTTAATACTATGTTTATGAAAACAAACATAACCTATGTTAAGATGGTTAGATAGGAAGATTAAAGACTTCTAGCCTAAGAGGCTCTGACAATCAAGCTTTATGTCTAGAAACAAATTGTAGAAGTTCAGCATTAATAACATGAAAAAGAATTTGGAGCAGGAAAAGGAAATTAGTTTGATGTCCACTACAGAGCTGCTGTGTAAAAACTTATTTCCCAATCATATACTATACCCTACCATTATAAAAAACATAATGTGGTTAAAATAAGTTTAAACAGCAGTACATTCACACTCACACAATAGTCTTGAGAAACTGCCAGTATTCATAACCACTCTTGTCCTTCTTAGTTCCCTACAGAATACTGAAGATCAATTTCAATGTTTTCCTCTAGACAGACTGAATTTTGTAGCCTGGAATCTTATCAAAAGACCCACGTGGCACCACGATGTTTCCTAGAAGGGTTCTCATTTCCTAGTGGATATATTTCATTGTAACCCAGGATCCATCAATGATTCAGAGTACTGTGGTTTCAAAATGATTAATATGTAAGAGTTGTAACAAAATGAGTCATATGAAGGGGAAAAAGTATGAGGAAATAAAAACATTATAGGAAAGTACATCACAAATTTGTGAACATGATTAGTCATGAATAAGACAGTATATAGAGGGCACAACCCTGGTCATTCACATTTTCTCCTCATTTGGCAAATGCAGATTACTAATCTGAGAGGACAGATGTAATGAATTACAAATAAAAATAATCATAGGTTTTACTTTGCATTATTCACTCCAAAGACATTTGTTGAATGCCCAATATGAGCTAGGAATTGTTCTGGGTGCTATAATTGAATGGATAAATGGATAGATGATAGGTAGGCAAGTAGATAGACAGAGAGATAGATACTCCTGACCCTCAAAGTACTCCCAATTCAGAAAAGTCATCAAACAAGTCAACATTTTTTACTGACTAAAAATCCAAGGCAAAACCAAGTATTCAAGGGCCAGAACATGGAATTTGGGAACTCCCCCAGGGAAATTTATGTGCCCATCCCATTAAACTGGATTAGATTTTGATATATTTATAGCACACAGTGTCAGTTTTTCCCTCTGAAGCCCAAAATAATATTAAGTTCTTAAGTTCCTCAGGGATAATTTACTGCAAGTTAGTAATATGAATTTAAAATACTCCCTCATCTTGTTTGCCTCTAAAATAGCAAAATTGGGGTGGGGGGAAGCACATCTTTTATGAAAGTTGTTTGGCATAGTTAAAATGGCAAATTTCTAGACAAATTCATGTATCTCATTAGGCATGCAAAATTCTAGATTGCTGAATAGCATGATGAATTATGTCTCCCTTTTCAAAGATGCTACACAGAACACTAATTTATCCATAACTTAGGCGACCATGGCAACTAAGGTCATTTAGAAGAAGAACTGTATCTTTATTCAACATGATAGATCCTGCAGCACTTAGCACATGCCTTATTTATAGTAGGTACTGGGTAAATACTGGTTGCATTGATTAGTAGAAGCCCAACTCTAAGATACCATATGATTATATTGATTAAAGTTGTATTTCCCAGATTAAAAGAAAAAAAACTAGTTCTTCAGGGTTTCCATTTATTTTATTCATTCATTCACTTATTCCTTTATTAATATATTAATTTATTCAATCCACTGAATGAGTACCTACTATATGCAAAATGAAGTGTTGTACACCGTGAAGGAAACAAAGACCAATCATACAGGAATCCTGTCCTCAGGAAGATCACACAGCCTAATAACACATCTGTAACATTTACATACATATTTCAAATACAAGACACATCTCAATACCACACAAAAGGTAGATACCTGTACTGACCTTTATGGTAGCTACTAGCCACATGTGGCCATTGAGCACTTAAATTTGGCTTATACAGTAAGTGTAAAGTACAGACTGGATTTCAAGTACAATATGAAAAAAATGTAAAATATTTCATTAAAATGTTGTATATTGATTACATGTTGAAATTATTATATTTGGCATAAACAAAATGTTTGAATAAAACATTAAAGCTAAATAAATCATTTAATATATTTAATTAAGTGAAATTAAAATTACTCAAACTTGTTTTTTTTAACTTTTTAATGTTGCTACCATAAAATGTAAATTTATATATGTGGCTCACATTATATTTCTATTGAACAGTGCTAATATGGATAAGGGATTAAAGATGTTTGGAAATCTTAGCAACTACTTCCATCATTGAGGGGATAGGGGCAGAAGGTCAAAGGAGACTTTGGAGGAATCTAGCATTTGAGCTGAGCTACTTTCTCAAGCTTAAACCCATGTGAGAAATGCAGGCAGAAGTTTCAGGAGGAATTAACTTGAATTTGACATTATCCATGACTACTTCAACAACTTGATCAAGAGCTAGCTTTGTCCTACTTGAGGGACTCCTCATATTTATTTTAACATATTTACTTTCCACCTTCCATTTATTTATATGCTTTCCCATTTTCAGAGCATTCTCAGTCAGTCACCTTTCACATTTGGTATTTATACTATCACCATAGATGCTATGGCATGGAATATTTCTCCCATCTTAAAAGTTTTTCAATGTGTATTTACTTTTGAAAGAGATAGACACAGTGTGATCAAAGGAGGGTCAGAGAGAGAGGGAGACCTAGAATCAGAAGCAAGCTCCAGGCTCTGAGCTGTCAGCACAGAGCCTGACACAGGGCTTGGACCCACAAACCATGATATCATGATCTGAGCCGAAGTGAGACATTTAACTGACTGAGCCACTCAGGCACCCCAGTATTTCTTCCATCTTAAGGAGGAAAAAACAAAATTTAGGAGATTATTTGTAAAACACTCAGGTAACAAGGCCAATAAGTGGTGGAACTAAAATTAAAAAGCAACATTTCTGAGTACTTTTATTTAGGCTCTTTCTTGTAATCATTCTGCCTCCCGCTTATAGGATCTCTCTCTTTTGAAGCCATCTTGTAACCAATCCAATATCCCAGGAGTTCTCTAGGTGGACCCCACCTTGGACCCAGGCACCTGCTGGGAACACCTGAAATAGAGCCAGATCCTTCAGTGGCTCCAGGCAACCCGAAGGGAAACTCAAGCTGTAGGTCCAAGGCAACTATATCCAAGAAATAAAAGAAGAAAAAATGTTGTCCTTGAGTGCTTGCTTACTACATACCAAACACTGTGCTTAGCATTTTATTTCCCTTATCCTATTTACATTTCACAACAACCTTTGGGAATAAATATTATCAAACTCTTTCAGAATTGGAGATTTCCCACACTTCATAATGCTGACATTAACTGATCATCACTATTATCAAAGTCTCACCCTGTTTTCCTGGGCTCATGGAATTCTCCCAGCAGATAATCCCAAGAATCTCCTTGTTATTAGTACCTAAAAATATGAACTATAGTTTCATAATCTAAAATGGTAACTACCTCATCCATTTGAATGCATAACAATAGCATCACCTTACACTTTTTAACAGCTAACTACAAGCTAAGCAATATACCAAGGATTTTCTATGATCCACATAATCACACCATGAGGAAGGTTCTATTATTTTTCCCATTTTATAGATGAGCAAACAGTTTTAAAAAGGTTGAGCGACTTGCCTAAGGTCAAGCAATGGTATATGGCAGAATGGAGATTCAAACACTTGACCATCTGTCTCCAAAGTCTCCAAATCCCTACTTCTCTACCAGTGTATTATGCTGATTCCCATTATTCTTCAATGCCCTGACCAAACTGAGAGCCACTGAAAAAGACCATAGGATTTATGACAACTGGATAAACCTGAAAGAATGACACTCGATGGTATAAAGAAAGTTGAACAACAGTTTTACTGTCATCCTCCCACATTTACTAGGCAAAATGGGACTGGATCACCTTTGCTCCTTACTGGAATGGTTTGTTGATTTGGCCCTTACAGTCTGAAGACATCGGAATGAGTCTCCCTAGCTTGCTTTAATGTTTTTTCTTAAGACTATTTGCAACCATATGCACAGGCCTCTGAGTGTATGTTCATTCATCTACATACAAAGAAACCAAGTGACTAGCTGCAGACCACACCACAGGTTAGTGACAAAGAAACAATTAGAATTAGGCCCCCAACTTAATGCCTGTTGTCCAGCCTATAGAACGATAGTGCTTCCATAAAGAACAGAGTCAATACCTATGCTTCTGATCTACAATATGCTAGATAATCCTAACAATCTACTGTGGTTTCATGCCCCAACTGTTCTTATATTGCCATCAGCCCTGATGGTTGCATAGGGAATGAATTTTGTGATAATGACATGTTCCAGACCTAGGATAAGATAAGTAATTCATACCACCCCCATATGTAGATTATGGCTTCATGGGCTAACAGGGGAGGTATCAGACTTAATATGATTCTACACACATTTCTGCTGACTCAGAAATAGATGTAAAATATAGACTAGCACGCTGGGACATAGCAGAGTTTTTGAAACTCCCTTGGGGAGTCTTTGTTCCTAAATCAATGCTCACGTGCAAGTGCATGTTTGTATATGTGTGTATAAAATGCACTGCTTTGGGTTATAGAATAAGTTATTTGGAAATCACTCTTGGATAATCCCATGTAATTGCTAATGTGATATTTAAATACTGGTGATTTCATAGTGATCTTTATTTGACTTAACTTTCTCATATCATTATGCTTAAAAAAAAGCTCTAGTGAAATTTATGGCCATATTTGGCTTCATACTCTGTATCTGTGATGCATGTAACACTGCAATTTATATTTACCTGATTTTCCATGAAGCTAGACATTTACCAGCACTTCAACAGACCTGACTACTTTTTCAGAGAGTAAATAGATGATAGATACTGCTTAAGCCCTTCTTATAATAGAACTATAATAATAATAGCTTTAATTATAATTAAGATAGCTTATGTTTACTGAGTACTTACCAGGTACCAAACACTGTGAGAGGCACTTCACATGCCCCTCAAACTAACCTTACGATTTAGATGTCATTAATAATCACATATCACCAATAAGAAGATAGAGATCTTAAAAATAGCAGTCCAGGCTCATAAAGTCAAGCTTTCTAACTCCAGAGAACACATTTTAAATCACTATGCAAATTTTTCAAGAAGGTCAAGGGCATGTAATTTAGTATCTTATAAACAGGTATTAGGGGAACTGAACTTGTGGGCTTAAAATGTTTTAAAACATAATTGAAAAAATTCCTATTTGAGCATGAGCTGTGCTCCATTTTGAAGATCCATAATTACAAATGTGAGCACAACTGCAAGTCTCCAAGACAGGACACACTGGGAATCATCTCAGTTAAAGGCTCAGATCTTATCCCACACTATAAAAAGGCCACTACTGCCCTATAAATTATATCTGAAGAAGTCTATCAGCTACACATGTCCCAGAACTATATTAAATACAGTTTGACTTGTTTGCACACAGCAGTAAAATATAACAAACCAAAGCACATACATCAAAAGTTAGGGTCATCAAATTAAAACACACATTGAAAGTTTCTGAGTTTATGGTTCTAGCTACAACTAGTTTATAAATGACTTATGAATTTCAGCCACTTGATGGAGGAAATAACAAACATGTAAATAGCATACTACTAGATCTAGCTTACGTTAGAACTATAGCACAGTTTATCAGGAAGACCATATAAGGGGATCTATGCTGGTGTTTAAACACACATATGTGCATTTCCATAGACTGTATGTATAATCATAATAAGTCATGACTATGTTTTCCCATATCTATGACTATAAAATGCAACCACTCAACTGACAGCCAAATCTGCAGAACAGATGGTGACCCAAAGTGGGCAGAATAGTGTTAATTTTGTTGTCCTCTTAACATGCAAGACTCTTCTCTAAAAATAAAGTTAAGTCTGATTCCATAGTTTGTAATCCTTAAAGCTTCTCTTAGTACAAATAACTCCAAACTAAATTACACAAAATTTTGAACATCCTTGTTTACCTCCAATAAATGTCCTCCCAGAAGTCCATTGATAATATGCATAGAGTAATGTTCTGTTTTCTTTTTTCCCAAATAATTTCATATACATGTGTTCTACTGAGTTGCTTCTGTGATGTTAACTCTGGAAATTGTGGATGGATATTTGACCGGCTTATAAAATAAACAAATTAAATTTTCTGTGGGCTGCATCAAGAACCAGTGGGTTACTGTTCATTCCTAAGGGTAACTTTCAATACAACATATTTAGATTGGACAAACTACTAGTCTCTAGGGTTCTGCCAAAGCATTCCACTTGGACTCCAGGCAATAAAAAGAGGAGATAGCAAACACTCTTTACCCTAATTTCCTGACTCCTTTGGAACCAATCTGGAGAGGTCTAAATGAACAGGCCTGAATTCTCAAAGGATCTACACCACTGCCATGTTTCCAGTCCCTTTTTGTACATTTTCATGTCATGTCTTGATCTCATGCATTAAAGAATTTAACCACTTCAAACCACTTCTCCATTCAGTTCCTACTAGATCTTTCATATTTTTTCTACAGCAGAAATCCTCAAAAAACAACTACCAGCTGATTTCTTCAAGTGTTTTGATTATGTTGAAAGATTTTTCCCAGAGATCACAGATTTATTTTACCAGTCATACCCCTTGCAGTAATCTTCATATTGAATTCACAAAATAGACTGTCTATGCATGTTACAAAATCATGCCAACAGTGCTAAAATCAAAACACTTTGAACAAAACTGACCATTGTACATCCTTGATTAATATCAGGGTTCAGGCAACAGCACCAATATAATCACATAGGACTTCATTCATTCATTCATTCAACCAACAAATATTTCTTGGAGGATTATGTCTCATGCATCATGCAATGTTCTGGAAACAAAAATAACACATTTTTCTCTTCTAAGGATATATTGAATAAAAAATGATGTGTAAATAAACAAATACAGTGAAGTGTTCCAGGTGTTATGATTGATTTTCAGGATAAAATGAGATCCCAAAGAAAGAATAATCAGCTCTATCTTTAAGGGAAGAGAAACAATATCATACAAGTATAGTTGAAAGTGAAAAACATACACACAGCCATGTCTTCTCTGAATTGGGAGCAGATTAAAAACTTGAAGTGGCCCAGTATAAGGAAAAACTATTATTTCAAAACTCTTGCCAATTCTTTGAATAAGGAAAGGAGGACATTAGAAGATAACCCTGTTATCAATTCATACTCTTAATCCAATATATTATGCAAGGCAAGACACAGTATAGAATCCAAATATCAGAAAGGGGGAATTGAATGTTCTCTGCATGATGACATGAAATGCTGTAGGCAGACAGCATTGACTTGAAAAAAAATCTTTCTCTGCTTTAGTAGGAAATTAGACAGTGTTATCTCTGAGAATTATGATTTGATCAAGAAAATGTAGGGGTGTGTGTGTGTGTGTGTGTGTGTGTCCAAAGCTACCAGTAGAAAACTAAGATTCAAGAAGAATTGGGGGAGTGGGGGAGGAAGACATATCTTTATCACACTAGCAGAGAGGCCCTGAAGTGTGCCTGAATTGGGACATGGGATTGCCACATATGGTGATGCAGGCTGTGTAACACAAAACTCCAGGGCTTGCTTTTCATGATATGACATCTTTAAAGTGATGAAAGAAAACAACTGTCAACCTAGAATTCTACATCCAGTGAAAATATTTTTCAAAAATAAAGGCAAAATAAAGATTGCTGGGACAAACAAAAGCTGAGAGAATTTATCACCAACAGAGCTGCACTACAGGAAGTTCTTCAGGCAGAAGGAAAATGATACCAGATGGAAATTTGGATTTACACAAAGGAATAAAGAGCACTAGGAATACTAAATGTGTAAGTAAATATAAAGAAGTTTTTTTAATCTCTTTTTAAAATTAAGTAACTGTTTAAAATAATAATAATAACATTGTATTGTGTGGCTTATATACGAAAGGTCATAAAGGATGGGAAGTGAAAATGAACAAATATTGCTATAAGTGTCTTGTATTAAAATGAAGTAATATAATATTATCTGAAGGTAAACTGTGATAAATTAAAGATGTGTACTATAAATCCTACTTCAACTGCCAAAGCATGAAACAAGGAGTTATTACCATAAACCAGTAGTAAAGAAAATGCAATCATACAAATTACTCAATTCATCCAAAAGAAAGCAAGAAAAAAAGGGGAACAAAGGAAATGTAGGATAAATAGAAAACAAATAGCAAGATGATAGATTTAAATAGAACTATACAACAATCACATTAAGTGTAAATGGCCTAAGCATTCTCATTAAAGGGGGCAGAGATCATCAAGTTGGAAAATATCTGTATGTTAAGTGACACCAGTGGTGTAGTAAAGCCAGCTTAAATCAGTTCATGGGATGCAATTGTTAGATGTTAAAGAATTTTTGTGAACTGGTTTTTAAACACAGCCATTATCAAAAATTAACCTATATGAAGTTACACTTTAATAAATCATATTTTTAAATAAAGGTAATAAATGCTCAAAAAAAAAAAAAAAAAAGAAAAAAGAAAAACTAAACAAGAAATCAGTAAGGATAAAAATGAAGGGAAGTAAAATATAAAATTCAAGACTCTGAGCTTGTCTTATAAAATAATTGGGGAAGACAGATCATTTGAATGGGATAGTAATAGGTTTAGTTATAAGATGAAAGGCAACCCCTGGAGCTCTGCAGTGCACACCCTATACTATATACTACCATATATGACACACCCATTTCCCAGTCTGGGTACACTTCAGGGCCTCTTTGCTAGTAAGTAATAAAGATATGTCCTCTTCTCAAGATTCTTCTTGAATCCCTTAGTTCCTCAGTGGTAACTTTAAATTGACACATATGTGTGTACATACACATGGACACACACACTCACACAAGTTTTCTTGAGCAAACAATAATACTCAGAGATAGTGCAGTCTCTAACCAAGGCAAGCCATAATACATAACAATTCAAAGCCGTGATTTCCCAAAGTCTGGGTTTTAGTTTAGCAAAAAAGCCCAAGGTAGGCATTGGATTTCCAGTCACTGTTTGATGTAAGAGTAAAAGGTTTAACCATCTTGCCTTGATTTGGGACAGTTCCGAAGAGCTATCCAAATTCCAGGACTCTTCTTGAAATCAAGTGTGACCTCAATAATAACAGAATACTGATTCCTGCACACTATGTTGCCCCTAAGAGCACTCCCAGAAAAACTTCTTAGATGTAAATCTCCATCTTACCATCTGTTTCTTGGGAAATCAAACCTAAGATATCAGAAAATCACAGAGATACAAGAGAATATAGCCAAAATTATAGAGATCGAACACACCAATGTTTAAGGAGTGGGCAAAAGAAAAAGGGACAGAAAATATATTGAAAGGGAAAAGAACATAGAGGTAAAGAAGAAAAAGTGACAAGGAAAACAGAATTATAAGAAGACTCTGATCTTACTGTTCATTAGGCAACTGGATAATAGGATCAGGAGAGGTTAAGACTGGATTTGGGAGTTTCAACAGAAAGATGTGATAAGGTACAATGCCAAATTAAGGTCAGGAAAAAAGAATATTAAAAATAATGCATTAAGCTTTAGTCAATAATATACTAACTGAAGTGCTTAGGAGTGAAGTAAACTGAAGTATGCAATTTACTTTGAATTAGATGGATTCATGGATAAATAGAGGGATAGACAGACATAGAAAACACAGTAAATTATTAATTGTAAAATTTAGGTATTAAGCACAGAAGTATTCACTGTATAGCTGTTTCAACCATTCTGAATGATGGACAATTTTATAATAAAATGATGGTGGGGAGAAGGATCCATTGACTTGATATTGGGTAAATTGATGACCTTTCCAGAGAAGTTTTAGTGCAGTGGGGAGATATGTGTAAGAGACAGATTGCAGTAGGTTTAAGAATGAGCAGGATGCCAAAAAAAAAAAAAAAATGGAAACTATAATTGCAGGCATTTTATCCAATAAACTTGACTGTAAAGAAAAAAAGACATAAATAGGATTATGAATAGAGGAGGATGCGGGATTAAGAGAGGTAACTATTGTCTGCTTTCTTGTGTTGTTTTATTTTGTTTGGTTTTAGATGAGAAACTTGCTTATTTATGGTTTGTGAGGAAGAAGTCAGTAAAGAGGCAAGTTAAATATGTTTGAATGTAATTTTCTCAGCCTTCCCTAATCCTTAATTCAGTGTCTTTCCAAAGACAATATCTTGTCAGTAATGTTTATTATTATGAAAAGGAATAGATTTAAATAGCTTAAGAATAACAATTCTGGGTTAAACTCTACAAATCTATAGTTTTGGGCAAATAACCCTCAATCAGAGTTGGCTATGAAATCAGAACCAATAATGCTCACTCTCTAAGTCATAGGAATGTTAAGAGCAAAAGATATTTATTCCTAGATAGAACTTTATACAAATCTTTGGGTGTCTCAGTCTGGTAGGCTTGATTTCAAGCACCGGTTTTACATTATTTAGTCATGTGATTTGGGGCAAGATATTATCTAAGCCCCAGTTTTCTCAACTACTAAGAGGGAGCAGTAATCACACCTCTTTCATGGGGTTTGATATGAAGATTAAATGACAGGAAGCATGTACAGCATTTAATCAGCTCTGGCACATATGAAGTTCTCAGTAAACAGCGACAATTATATAGACATTTCTAAACTCAGTGTTCCCATTGTCTGATGTGAAACCAGAAAGAAACTTTGTGAAGATACATCTGAATGGCTTGATATAATACTTGGCACTGGAAAATGAGGTACCAAATTGAAAATTGCAGGTGCCCAGACACTATTCTTCTTCTCAGACATAATTAACTTGGGCTGGGTTGTGGCTTCTGCCAAGAAAAATGACTACAAGTTTCTCCCTGTCTGTTCATCCTGAAGGTGTCAACTAAAGCGTAGACTGCTCAGACTAGTTACCTGCCCAGACTAGTACCCGGAGGCTGAGATGGAACGCCTGAAGGCAAAAGTATCCTTCTAACCTCCTTCAGCCTCACAACTCTGATGTAGATTTTTGTTTAAAACAAAAAAATCGCACCCGCTGAACATCTTGTTCATCCAGGAATGTTACAGCTGACCAGACTCCTTCAAAGCAACTTCTACTTCATAGGCAGCTTATATGAAGCCCCCAAATCAGACATGCTTTTATAGCCATGAAGTAGCAAGAAAAGACTTTTATTCCACAAGACTAAGAATATGAACTCCAATGAGATCAAAAGTAGCTCTTTGGGTGGGAATTGCAAATACAAGACTGGCATCTTCAGCATTATATTAATACTCCAGAAGCAATGAAAATCCACATGTAAAAACAAATACTCCCATTAAAATAAAAGACCCTAACATGTTGCCGTCCTTCTATTAGCCCATCAATGCCTTCCCCCTACAACTTCGATGAGTCATAGGGAGAACAGAATTAGATGTGTCAATTTTAATTTGATCCTAAATAGAGCAGCAGATTGCTATACAGTATTAATTGCGCAGTATTTTTCCTGGTGATTAGAGTGGCTAAAATTGGCAGCAACAACAACAACAAAAAGTTTGGGTTTCTTCCCTTTACAGTGAGAAAAGGGAGAAGACTAAGCCAGAGTAGAAGGGAAGTGAAATATAATCTACAACCCTTAGTTTACAACAAAAAAGGCCCACTAGCTTGAAAAATACTGAAGTTGTCCCCCAATTCCTGGGGAGATTTTACACATATTTCTTCTGACTTAGGTCAAGGTATTAGAAAGACTTTCTTAAGGAGTGGAACTGATTAACTCAAGCTCTTACCCAGACTGATTTAGGACAAAGGATAATGATACAAAAGAACAGGTTGTGATGTTGAGTAAGGAGAGAAAGTGAGGCTTATGGTTTCATGGTACCAATAAGCTTAAGGCTTTTATTTTCAGCTAAATCCTTGAATTTCTAGTTTAGAAGTTCACCAGCTTGCCAGTCCCAGCCAAAGGGAATATGATGGACTTATTCAAATACCCCCTGCCCCAGTTCTGCAAAATCAGGCAGTCTTTCATCTTTTTTATTCCTTTGGTAACTTTTTATTTTCAAACTTACAAAAAGTTGCAAGCAAAGTTGTGTGTGTGTGTGTGTGTGTGTGTATTATATATATATAGTGTATATATAATATATGTATCTATATGTGTGTGTATATATATTATTTTTATAAACTATTTAAGAATAAGTTGCATATATGATGATCTTTTCCTCCTAAACACTTCCTTATGTACTTCCTAAGAACAAAAGCATTCTCTGACAATAACCACAGTATAATAACTAAAATCTGGAAATTCATAATTTTATTTCCTAATCCATAGTTTATAATTCAGATTTGCCATTTGTCCCCGTGGTTTTCTTTATAATTTTTTTTCAGATCAGAATTCACTCAAAGATCATGTCTGGCATTTAGTTATCATGTCTCTTTAGTCTTATCAAAGATGTCTTTAATTAGGATATCATCAGTATTCTTTCTTTTCAACTGAGAATCAGACATGTCACAGAGTAAAAAGTTTTCCAAATGAGACCTGATTTTGCCAAGCCTCGATGTCTATAGCTAGAATTTGTGTTCAATGGCTAGAGATGCCTGGCCGCTCTCAAAACCCAGAATTATTATCCTCTCTAGTCACTCACTGAATGAACCTCTCCTTCCTTCAAGTCATCCAACAACCATTTGTCTTAATCAGTCACGGTCTGTTATAGACACAAAAGTGCTGACCCATAAAAAACAATCTGCTCAAAAATCAGATTGTTTTCCTTTCAGACACCATCAAAACCCTTGCTATGTAAAACAACATGTATTCTTATTTGGCCAGAAAGGAAAGAAGAAGAGAACAAAGACATGATTAAAATTCCAACATTAAAATATTGGGAAATAAAATGTTCATTCCTGAATAAAATTAAAGTTACCCCCAGCTTCCCACAGCCCATGTATTCTTCATCTCTCTAGGTGCATAAAAGAACTTAACAGAAAAGCACACTTGATTCTTCATAAAATATGTGGAATCACATTCTTTTCCCCTTAAATAAAAATGTATATGTAAGGCTATCTTTCCTGAGCCCTTCCTAATGACTAATGAATTCACACCACAGTGTTCTAGAAAACAATTAACAAGGAATTATTAGTAGTGATAGTATGTTATATAATTCTATAGGAAAACTGTGTTTAGGAATTTTTTTTAACCAGAAACCGAAAGAATTAAGATCACGGAATTTAAAAACTGACAGAGACCATAAGATCTCAAAGATCCCAATATCCTATTTACAAATAATGACCATGACATTCAGAAAGGTTAGGTAACTTGCTCAAGGACACACAGCTAATTAATAGGAGAGCCAAGACAAAAACATAAATCTTCTGACAGACTACATAGAACATTGCCACTGCAAGATGCTATATAAAGGAAAGTATGGCCCATGAAAGCTGTGTGAAAAACACATTTTTGAAAATTAAATCCTATTCTAAAACATCCTAAATAAAATGAAAAAATATTCTTTTATTCAGAGAAGCTAACTTATACAGTGATTTCTCTGATCTTTTTTATAAAGTTTATATTTTCAGGTCATATATTGCTTCACTTTCTTCAAAGATGAAACCTTAAATTTTAAAGCAGTTTATACTAGGTCCCAAAACACTTAAAAGTTTATGTAAAACCTTAAAAGGAAACCCTGGTTGTCCTTCAATTAACCATTGCATTAAACCACTGTTTTACTCCACTGAGGCAGGGCCTAGAATTTCTCTAAAGGCTTTAGAGAGACAGAACAACTCTCAGAGCTAGAAAGTTAGGAGACAAAAATGCAAGGCAGAGCTGGGCATTTACCTAAATATTCATTTTTGGAGACTATCCTCTGAGTCAAACCTGTCAGTTTCTGTGTTCTGTAACTGAATATGGCTGCTGTGAGTTTTCCTTGATGTTATTGGGTCTCTCGTTGTGGTTGAAACTCTAGTACCATGGCTGTCAATAGGGCTCTCACATTTATTGTGGAATAAAATGAGAGCTGGCAGTGTGTAGACAGGGATAGATACTGGAAAGAATAAAATTCCATGAAGTCCACACACTTGGTTATGAAACTAGGCCAAAAACTACAGTCTTCAACTCACCTATTCCTCCCATTACCAGTTGTGCCGCTTGGGTTCTGAAGCTAGGCAGACATGGATTCAAGTCCTAGTACTGCCTCTTGATAACTGTGTGATCTCATTAGAAAATTATCCAACCTTGCTCAGGCTTAGTTTCTGTAGCAAAATGGAAGTGAAAATATTTATCCTACAGAGTTATGATGAGGAATAAATTCCCTCCTCTTAAAGACAGTTAACAAATATAGCTTCACTGTACTCCAAGACAGACTTTTCCTAAGGTTTATCGGAGACCAGGGAGAAGAGTAAAAGAGCTTATACAATATCACATAATGAGTCAAAAATGACAGATGGGATTGTCACTCTGCCACATGCAACATGTGACTCTTCCCTTGTACTGACAATGAGACTTCCCATTTTCCATTCTAGAAAAATCCTCACGCTCTTTAATGATTGTGTTCTTAGATTTGTTTCTGGATAGAGTGACTATGTATTCACTCTCTGAAAAAGCTAATTCTCACCCCATCAGCCACAGCCTTTATAGAGAGTTAATGAGTTAAATAAAGATACTGAGTAAGATTTATACCTGGGAGAAGACTGAAGTTGTAGGGGAGTAGACAAGACATCTCCTTAGTGTTCACTATGTAAAACATTTACTATCCCTGGGGTTAAAAGATCCTGGAAGTAATCTGCACACTAGGCTTCCATAAGCATCTTATATTACCTACAGGGCCCAATGGCTATAAGCCAACTAGGAAAATTTCAAGTTACTACAGTGATTGGCAAATACTGGGAACTTGTTAGATAGCTGAATACCTGTGATTCATACTTGTCTTCTCCAAATATGCAAAAGTCAATCTACAAATAAAGAGAAATTTGATGTAATATCTGACGCTAGCTGGTATCGGTTACTAACCAACAGTATAGAAATACATGCCTTGTCAGGAAAAGCCTCAGTGCTTGATAATTTTCTATGGAAATTTATCTTAACTAAGACATGTTCTTCCACATATGTGTTCCCAGAAGCAATGGGATGAATAACCCCAGGAATTTTCCTCCTAGAATCTAGGCTCAATAGGGAAAAAAGAAAAAAGAAAAAAAAAAACTTCTCAGAGGACAAACTTTCAATTAACCTTGCCCAGACAACACAGAGATATGTCAAATCATATCCCAGCCAAGTTTACTGATTAGACCTTTGAGGACATTGAGTATTTCCTCTACAGGATGTGGTCTGGTGACTGGATTTTAGGTCAGAGTTCAGTTTTATCCATGGTATTTCAACTAGTCAGTGACCTCAGGGAAATCTCTTCAGCATGCCAATCTTCAATTTCACTTTCATTGTTGTCATTTTTAACCTGTTGGGTCAGATTCTTCCTGTCCACCCATCTGAGATTCAGGCCAGTCTGTCACAAGCCTCTACCATTGACCACATTCCCTTTCCCAATACACCCCTCCCTTGGCCTGCCACAGCCCTGTTTCACCCCTCCAGCTAAGGTAACACCTATTATAAAGTAAGTGTCAAACTATTGCCCGTCTGAAAGGGAGATGCCTTTGCTTGTTGGGACACACCTTTTTCAAGCACCTGGAGGCCCAGCAGCCAGGTGGAAGAATCATTGCCACTAAATTCTTGGTGGTCCAATCAACTAGACTCATGTGTAAGGCATCCTTAAGACAACATACACACCTACAGAGGGATGAATAGATTGTACTTGCTAAATAATGTCTGAAGAAGGATTTCAGTCTTCAGAGAAAAGATATTATATAAACACAAATTACAATACTATTAATATGGATCTACACCCAGCTCTATAGACACTGATTTGCTATATAACAATCCTCCAGCTGAAGGCCTAAAGACACTGAGTAATATCCTGCTAGGTCATCCATTTTCTATTCAAACTGATGCTATTGATCCAGAGGACATGAGGCCTATAAGACATGGTGAACAGAGAAGTATATACCATGTGGGAAAGGCATCAAGAGGTGAAGAGCACAGACAGCAATCAAGTTAGAACTATAACAATAAATGAGTCCTTCCAGAAAGGTTTTTTGTGCAAATGTCTACTATTCTGTTTAACAAAGATTTAGTAGGCACCTCTTATGTGTTCAGCACTATGCCAAGCACTGAACACCAAGGTAAACAAGATGTGGTCCCTACCCAGGTAGAGGTCACACTTCTGTACCATGTTTTTTATATTTCACTAAGTGTACAAATCATGTGGCTCCTTATTAAAACTAGATTCACATCCCCACCACCACCCAAGCCCACTAGATTAAAGGTCCAATGAAGAGACTGGAAATCTTAATGTTTTACAAATGCCTCTGATGATATGATGGCTAGCCAAGTTTGGGAAACACTGATTTACGGATACAATTAAACATCTGAAGAGCACGAGGACAATTTTCTTTTTGACCATAAATAATAATTTATCCAGTTTCTCTACAAAATTAAGACCACTCAACTCATCTCCCTCATACAATGGATAAAAGCCTGTCTCAATCTTTCTTTGGTCTCCAGTGCTTAAAACTGTACAAAGAACAGAATCAACAAACATTTATTTATTTGTTAAATAAAAACCAAAGTAGATAGAAATATAGATAGATAGATAGATGATACATAGACCGATAGATATATGATAGACAGATGATAAGATACATAGAAACATAATTACCTAGATATAGGAAAATGTCCTTCAAATTATTCCATTAAAAAAGTTCATATCTACTTTAGAACTGCAATTGCTAAGTAACATACTTTGATCTTTTCTGTAACAAACCTTCCGAATCTTTCAAGCATATTCTCTTAGTGGCTTTTAATCATTTTTAGAAAAAAATGTGAGGTATAAACCAACACATAAATAAACAAAAAAATTTCTGAAACCTTTCTACCATCACCACTCCATATAAAGAACTTTTACTTAATGATTGTTTAGAGATGGAAGATTTTGTTTGCCTTTTGCAGAAAATAAAGTTGTCTTCTCTCTCTAGATGACCAAATAAGAGATATAGTTCTATCATTTTTGTCCCTTAAGTTCTAAACCTGATTCCTTCCAGAATGAAGCTGATAACTTTGCCAGTAATTTTTAAAAAATATTTCCTTATGACTTTTTATTTCCTTCAAAATATCATAATTATATTACAAGGAAATTGTAAGGAAAGCATCCAAACTTTGTTCAGGAGAAAAATTGATAATCTGGCACAGTTAATGGTATAATGCAAGAAACATGCTTTGTTTACATGGAACTTGGGGGAGGGGGTGAGATGTTCAAAGTTATATGAGGTCTTTAGTGATTTATATTTTAAGTCCTTGCAATATGTTTAAAAATGATACCTTAAGCTCTAGTTTGTTTCAGCTTTTAATTGGTTGAGTCCATGATAAACATATAAGGCAAAAATAAAACTCTGAAAGCATTCTTAGCCAGTATCTATTCTTGCATTTATTGCTGAAGCCATCCATTTATCATTCCTGAGAAATAGGGTCAGAAACATCATTTCATCTTTATTGGGGCAGTTAAGAAGCAGCCTTTTCAGGAGCCAAGAGAGATAACTGTCCCATGAGTTTGATTTTTTTTCAAGTCCCTTGCTGCTATAATTTTAGAAAAAAATGTGTTGAGGTCACTTAGTATTCATGGCAAAACAAGAGCATGTGTCAAAGGAAATGAGTGAGCTGCCTTATAGTGAACAATAGTTCTATCCAATCATGATCCAAGACTCAGCAGAAATGAATTTAACTGACCCTGAGTCAACTGAGAAGTAGAACTCTCAGGTTCCTTTAAATATTTTTGCCTGGAGCACCCACCAACCAAAAAAACTATTTTGCTAATTTGGATCAGCAAGGATATTTCTTACTGATTTCACAATGTTCCTCCTCAGACATTAAACTTGTTTCTGGACATTGTCCAGTACCATGTCTTAAGATACCAGCTAGCTGCCAATGAAGAACCAAAAACCTTATGTATATTGGGCAAAAAGAAATGAGTATATTTCCATATTGTTTGTGTGTTTGTTTTTGTGTAAGAATTAGAGACAACCAAAGAATGCCATGTAGACTAGACAGAGCTTTGAAAACTCACGAAGTCTGGCAGTGAGGCATCTTATTATCAGATGATATCCATTTTAGTGGCACACCCAAGTTTAACCTCTTTCCTTGCCCGTGGAAACTGATTAAATAAATTGACCTTTCCTAATAAAGTTTCTGACTGCCATTATCTCCAACCTAGAGTGAGAATATAAATTTTAAGGACCTTCTGGAGAAAGAATGGCCTAAGAAAAGAAAATATGTCAACATAAGTACTAAACTCAGAATGTGAGAATTTGAAAAAAGTAGCAAAATATGATTTAGCACATTCTTCATCTGAACTTTTCCCTGAGTATCTCATTACTCCTACCTTGGATCTTATTGCCATTTTGCACATTTAGGAATGTCGCTCTTTGAAGTTTCCCATGAGGGATCTGTTAAAAATATTACCATCTGTCCACTTGACATGACTCTGTAATTATGCCTCACCTTTATTGATGGTATTATTAATGACAAATATTGTCAATCAAAGCTAAATATGTTTTGTGAATATACCCTATATATCTCATGTTTCAACGCCAAATTCTAGTGATATACCTGCTTACCACTGAAGCTCATATTGCTACCATATCCTAGTTGATGATAAGCTTCAACTGGCTCAACATTTATGTTCTTCAGATGCTTTCCTCCTTTCTTTTCCAACTTTACTTTGCACACTCTCCTTTGGTGAATTCACCCACACTCACTTTACCCTGGCATGTGTAGATGTTTTACAATATATGTTCCCTGCATATACCATTATTCCATAAAATAAATACTAGGCTCTCTCTGCTCATTAGCCACAGGCTCCCAAATCCTCCACCTCCTACAGTTCCATATATGCTTATGTTGCCATGACTCACTACCATGGTTGCTATTCTCTTACTTTGTACAATAACCACCTTACCAGTTCCACCCATACCCATATCCCATCAATCACACAGTTCCATAAATTATGTCCCTAAATATCTCTCAAAGTTACCTCCATCCCTTTTTCCTCACTGCCACTATTCTCTTGTAGACATTCTTTGTCTCTCCTGGATTATTTCAACAGCCTCCCATGTCTCCACTTTGATATTACCCAATTTGCCATTCCATCCCTCTGCATTGCTGCCAGAGTTTTCTTCCTGAAAGGAAAATCTGATCATGTTACTCTATTCATTAAATGTCTTTAATAGATGAAAGGGCACCTCATGATTCAATCTCCTACAGCCTTTTCAGACTTGCCTCCTGCTACTCACTGCCCTAAATCATATGCTCCAATAATATGAAATTGCTTATAATCTCAGCATGTACAATACAGTTTCGTACCCTTGCCCTTCAACAAGCTATAATGCCCTGTCTTCTTGTGAACCTCTCCTCATGACAAATCATACTCCTGCTCTGAGGTTAGAGACGGAGGAGAATCACCTGCTCTCTGTACACTTCCCAACTTGTTAGCTAACATTAAACATTCCCTCCTTCTTATTCCACTAGATTAATCACAATCAGAATAGATATTTGTATTATTCAATAAATTCAGCCAATAAAGATTTATTCCATGCCTACTAGATGCCAGGCACTGCTCTAAGTGCTGGAGATACAACAGTGAGCAAAACACAGAGTATATCGATCTGCCTTTGAGAAGCTTAGCATCCAGAGGGGGAGACAGATAATCAAATATCAGTTACAATTTGATGACACTGTCTTGCATTTGCTTATATGTCTATCTCAATTATCATGTTTCTTCCATGAGATGGAAACTTTCTTGAAGTCAGGAACAATGACTCATGCACTTCTGTATTCCTAAAATTTCACACTATTCCAGGAGTAGAATAAACACTCAAATATTTGTTATGAGTGAGTAAATTAACTGAAAATCTGTAGCAGATTTTTATAATCATATGCTTTCATAGAAAAGATGCACCCCTAACCCTTTTCACTTCCCCTTAGTTTGAATCCAGCATTTACTATAATTTCAATGACAGGGAGCTCCCAACTTAGCTTGTTCAGTGTTTCTACAACACTATGAGACATTTCTTGCTCATACTGACTAAAGTCTGTTTCCTTATGGCTTTAATTCTATCCCTAGGTCTAATTCTATCTCTGGAGAAAATAGAGAATGAGTCTAGTCCCTCATTCAGATGGCAACTTTCACATATTTGAAAACAATGATCATATTCCTTCTATCCCCAGCCATAATATCTCTAGTGCTCTCAATTATTTCTTGCTGTAGGGTTTTAAGTTTTTCTTCTGATATACACACATAACTTCTACTGGCAGGCACTGTATTTTGGTTGTGGCCTTTCACCTCTTCTTTAAAGAATACAAAGTGACTTGAAAGATCTGTTAAGATTTCTCTAAAATGTCTTAGGTATTTGGAGATCATTCAGCAACTGGATTGACAAATAGGGGATGTGGTGCACTATTACTACAAGAAAAGTATTGTTTAAAGAACTGGCATGGATTAACTTGCTGTAATTTTGTTCTAAGAAACTAGGTGGATCAATGGTTCTAGAAGTAGGCGTCAAATATTGGGAGATATTTTGTAGTGAAGGATATCACCCATATACAACTGTAATAGTCTTATGTGCAGTGTCTGTAGGTGAGTTTAGCTGGGTTTTCAGGTCATTCCAAGTGACCAGAAAATCTGGCATTAATACTCATAGAAGGGTAGAGTTGAAGCAGCAAATGCAAACCTGAAGTTCTCTCAAGATTACTTCTTAGAAATACGTTTAAAATTAAAGTCCTTGCTCTGAGGAAATGTGGCAAAGGTGGCAGGTGAACTAGATAACATATTAAAAAATCATGGGTGACTTACAGCAAGCTTCAAAGTGAGTAATCTTGTTCAGAGTGCCAAAGGTGACAAAGACAGACTTATGGTACTAAGATAACATCTCTAAAGCTCATTAGAGCAACCTATATCAGCCCATTTTGTAGGTTCTGCCAAGATTCAAGTCATCAAATTGAATATGGAGCCATACAAGTTCTGAAGATGATTTAATATCTAAATATACTATCACAGCATAGTGAATGTGCCAACTTCTTCCACTGATTTTTATCTTTGAGGGGTACCTGGATGGCTTAGTTGGTTCAGCATCCAACTCTCGATTTCAGTTCAGGTCACAATCTCATGGTTTGTGAGATTGAGCCCCACATCAGGCTCTGCACTGACAGCGTGGAGCTGGCTTGCTAATCTCTCGCTTCCTCTCTCTGCCCTTCCCTTACTCACATTCTTTCTCTCTCAAAATAAATTTTAAAACATTTAAGAAAAGAGCCAGACATTCAATGGACTGAGCCACTCAGGCATCCCAGAGTGCTCTTCTATTTTATATTATGTGGATTCACTTCATCCTTCAAGATACAATCCAAATACAACCTCCTAGGTACTGAGACTGGAGAGGATCAAAGGCAAGAGGTTCACAGCCAGAAGAGCCAAAAGCCAGTAGTAGACATGCCCTAGAGCTTGCCCATAGTTAAAAGTAGGAAGCCCAGGGTGGTTCAGTCAATTAAGCATCCCACACTTTATTTCAGCTCAGGTCATGAGATCAAGTTCCACGTCAGGCTCCACAGTTGGGATTCTCTCTCTCTCTCTCTCTCTCTCTCTCTCTCAAAATAAATAAATAAACATTTTTTTAAAGCAGGAAAGCCCAAATTGCTACTAAGTTCAAGAGCAGCACATGGCAAGAAATCTAGGACAAATACAAAAAGGTTTAAGTATGAGAGATATAGTAAGCAGCAATGAAACAGGGCATGAAGCGCAAAGGCAGAAGCAAACAAGTTGGCCAAGAGGGCTACCACCAAAAGGGGTTGAAAATTCTGTGCTTATTTTTACTGAACATGGACTTTGTGGCTAGCTGATACTAAAGGCATGCCATCAAGATAAATTCTGTATGTTATATCCTTAAACGTCTGTCTCCCCTAGGGGGACAATAAACAATAAACAGCATAGACAATAAACTCCATAAAGAAGAGCCTTTTCTTTATGCTTTTCTCCATAGTTCCAAGGAAAGAAATACAAGCTCAATGAGTCCAGTCACGCTGCATCACACTGAGTGAATGGGTATCATTCAATTATTACCTGGCAGGGTCTCTAAAGATTATCCATTCTGAATCTCTTTTAAAACAGAGACGATATGATTGATCTTCCACCTATGACCTCAAGCAATTGTCTTTACCACCCATCTGGTAATTCATTATGCAGTACGTACAACAGTCTTGTGCTATCTTTTAACTTGCTATTTAACGTCTTATGTATCTATGTCTTAATTTCCAAATCCAACTGTAATCTCCTTGTAGGTAGTGCTTACCTGCTAGTTTATTTTGGTCTAGAGTTCATGCCAAGTGACCGGAAAATCTGGCATTGATTTGCACAAGACTTTTTGTTCAAAATACATCTTCAAGGCAAAAATAGAAGAGGCAAAGCATGAAAGTTGTGTGTGTTTTTCTTTTTTTAATAGTATGAATTCAACTTAGGAAAGCCTCAAAAAATTTTATGAATTCCATTTGTTTCTTTAAGAATTCGTTGTTTTTATGAATGAGAAAAATGTAAAACGTTGATTGTTTTCGCAGTTGAATATAGGGCAAAAGCTTGGGATTTGGTAGAACATTCCAGATTCTCATATACTTTTCCCCAAACTTTAACCTAATTACTGCTTTTTGAAAACGAGTCTGTGACAATATGCTATTGCTAATGATGTATGTGCGTGTGTGTGTGTGTGTGTGTGTGTGACTACCTTAACTTGTTATGATCTTATTAGATCATTTTGACCATTTAATTTGCATTGGTGTTACAAACTAATTCTATGAACAATATAATCACTCAGTATCCAGTATCTCTTTTTTGTTCTGCAACAGCGAGACAAAGTTACTGTGACTAACACCAAAGTAAACACAAGTTAGTAGTTACTGGAAAAAAAAAAAGGTATTTTCTTGTTAAAGAAACACCATTTTCACAAGAAGCAAGGCCACCAGTGGTACGTTTTTGGTTTTTCCTTGGGCAGGAAAATAAACTAAATGACCTTCTTCCATCACTTCCAGCCCTATGATTCTATAAGCAAAAGGCTTTCTGAGTCATGTGATAGCATAAGCCTAGACTGCTGGTAATTTCAAAGTCTTTCAACTATTTTCCCAGGAGTTTTATCCTCTCTGGGTTATAAGCTTTGTTTCAGAACCTTTCACTATGGGAGGTGAGTACGATAAAGCAAAGAGGCATTCTTTTGGATCAACTTGGAAGGCCATGTGGCCATGTGCAGTTACACAACAACCTATACGTTCTTGAGCATTCCTGTCATGACTCAGTCCAGATATTCACTTAATAAGTGAATTCGGATTCAGGAGACAGAGCCAAATTTCAACCAATTTACATTTCTCACGTTTGGCAGTATTTGACAAGTTTGGCCAATTGTGGTTTTCTACAAAACCCCAAACAGGTTAAGGTTTTACTGGATTCTAGTTTCACTGTGCAATCTATTTTTGTTTACATACACAACACGTGATTCAAGGAGGGGAAAAAAAGTAAAGTACATTTTGACCAAAAAGAACTTTGACCTTGTCTATAGAAGGCAAGCACTTTCAAACATAACATATTGTATAACCTCCACACCCCCATCCCTGGCCTTAATTCAATCTTGGTTCTATATACAGTTAGAAATAAAAATGAAAGGAAAAAATCTGGGAGCAAATAATATTATAGAGTTAGAGTTAGACTCTTGGCAGGCAAAAAAGAAAAATGACAAATATATTTCATATGCTTTCTAACAGAGAGAAAGCCCAGACTAATGTTTGTGAAGAAATACATCCTTTTATTTCCTAATATGGCCCAGCAGATCCCCAGGAAACCCACAACACTATAATAGCCTGAGAGCCTTTGACAATTCTTGGTCACTTTGCTTGGCTCTATGACAACCAAAAACCCAATGTCCCCAGAAACTTTCCTTTAACCTAATTAAGTAAGATATTCAAAGCAAAATATTTAACTTTTAAGTTGTTTCCTCCTGCCTACCCAGGCTTTCCATCAAATTGCTAACAAAATAATGAACAATTCATTTGCTCTGAAAATGTTCCCACTTTTGCCATAGCAAGCATTCTAAAGAAGGACAGATTTCACAAATCTATCTGTTCACTAAAAAAATGAGAAACGTATCGTTCATTTGTTAATAAATTTTAAGAAAGCAAGCCACAAACCAACATGTATAATTCCATGCTAGAAAATATACCTGATGTATATACATATACAAATAGACTATAAGGCTATAAACCACTACCTTAATGCTAATTATCTCTGAATGGTGAAATTATGAGCATTTATATTTTCTTCCTTTTATATGTCAGCGTCTATTCTGAAATATTTGTGACAGCATGTATGACTGGTTTTTTCTGCCTATAAATATATTTTTTAATTTAAGCATATAAACATTTACCTAATATTATAAAGAAACAATATAAAATTTTTTCCTTTTTTAAAAAAATAAAATGAGGAGTGGTCAGATGGCTCAGTTGGTTAAGTGCACAACTCTTAATTTTGGCTCAGGTCAAGATCTCATGGTTCCTGAGATCAAGCCCCGCTGTCGGGCGATGCATTGACAGTGTGGAGCCTGCTTGGGATTCACTCTCTCCCTCTCTCTCTGCCCCTCCCCTGCTCATGCTCACTTGCTCTCTCTAAATAAATAAGCATTTATTTAAAATAAATACATAAATAATAAAGATGAAAAAAATTAGTCAAAATAAGTCTGCATTAAAGTGGCAATTAGTTATTTTCCTCCCATATGAATTTCACCTGGAATTTAGAATTCAATCTTAAGTTAGGAAGTTATAGAAAGAACCCTTAAGATGTATTCACTAAAACATTTCTATACAGTTCTCCAGTATCCTGTAGGTGTGGCAGATGAATGAATACAACACATACCAATTCAGCATCTCTCAGCCTCCAAACATTTGCATTACTTTCACAACCAAAAAGTACACCATTGACCAAATCTTTAGCTATAACTTCATCCCAAAAAAGATGAGTCACAAGCCACTTTTAAAAAATACAATAGGATTTTTTTCTTGTAATGAATGTTGAAAGGGAAATGTTTTACTTGTCCTGACAACTCTAGCAAGCTATAGCCCAAAAATATGAGTAGGATATTGAGCCAAAAGCTTTTCTAAGGCTAGACAAATACCAGCAGCATTAATAAAGGACCAGAGAGACACCTATTGCAGCATTCTTGGGGGTTTACAATGTGATTATTGTTTTATGAGAAGAGAAGTTATCTTAAATGCTATAATAATTTTATTTCTTAGGGGCCAAAAAAACTAAAAAGAGGGGGCACAGTATCCAGTGAGGGAAAAGTATAGTCGCCGAATGCCTTATCAAGGAGGCATTTATGAGGTCTTTCCCACTTTCATGAGAATTTTTGTTAATTTCTTGAGTCAGAATTTTGTTTCTGTGGCAATGAAGATGCATGTAGATACCGCTTTTGTAGTCCTGTCTTCCACTGGATACCATGATGGACAATCTGCTCTGCTCATAATGATACATTTTAGTCTGTGTTTGGTCTTTCAAAATACAGCAATAAAATGCCAGCATCTCTATCTCATGAAACCTTTTTTGCTCTATTTTAAGTTCATTGAATAGCAATTTATACTCTACTTAACTATATGAAAGCAGCCAGCCTCAAGGTCCAAAATGAATAATACTCATCTCCTCTATCAAGATTGTAACTAATGGTTAGATATAATTCTGCACCCCTCCTCTTGCTCCTCGCTCATAGCTAAAGGGGGAGAAGTGAGATAAAAGAGGCCTAAGAAGTCCAGTCAGTCTTTCCCATTCAAAGCCAGGCCTTTGAACTTTCCTCCATTGTCCTGGAAATTTGACCTCTTCTCTGACCCTACTTCCCTAGGCAGAACAGTTAGGTCAACAGAGAGAGAGACAGCCTAGTTCTCACCATAACCTTGGATACTCTGTCCAATGCCCAAACAGTCTAATTTTCCCCTTCAAAGCAAGTAATACAGATTTCTTGATTATGTGGAGGGAAAAGGTTGATTTCTTGCTGATCTTCCCCTTTACCCAGATTATACTAATGAGAAAGACAATCGGCATGTTCTTCCCAGAAGGAACAGTGCCCTGGCAATGCATGGTACACATGATTTGTGTGTTTAAAAGGAGCCACTGACAATGGTGCAGAAAGCCAGAAAGCATCTGGGAAAATCCCTGACAAGGCATGCCTTCCTTTCAGTCTCTACACCAGGTGTCACACACGGGACCAAGCATCATCTTTCATGGCCCAGTACAAACTTGTACCATGGGACCTAGGCCAAGCATGATTCCTTTGGGCTTGCCCAGCTCAAACTTGTAAGGTGTGTCCCCTCCACTCTACCCCCAACCAACATACCCACACGCATGCACACATTCCCATGCCACCTCAGCCCATCCTACATGTAATTTCATCAATCATAAGGGAAGTATTTTATTTTTAATCCTAAAACTGCATTATATACTGCAGATGGTTTTGTAACCTTTAGATTGTGGGCCCCAACAGTTGTCTTATGCAATTGATATGTTTGACTTGTTTACTATTGTAATAGAGTGACAAGAATAACACTTTTTAAAGACAGTATCCTAGCCTCCACATTCTTCTGGAAGTCTAGATAGAATAGGCTTTGAGCCTGAAACACTGGAACAACTACAAGAAAAGGAATTATTTTTAAAAATTAAGTATTAGTCTTGTACTAAAACTGGTACTGCTTGACCCTATTTTAACAATCATAGTTAATCCACTGAAATAATCTTATGGTATATCTAACAGCATCATTTTTCTTGTCTGCTATACATTGTCTGAATGTTTAAACACGGGAAGATGGAGAGAAAACCTTTTGCTTCTTTTGGAATCTGTTGATGCCTTCCTGTTTTTGGCTGTTGCATGAGTCTTATTCAATGACTGCAATTCTGTGAGGCCCAGATTTCTTTCAGGACTATGGTGCTCATTCCCCAGCTGCTATCAGTGTTAGCAGCTTCTCTAGAAATTGCTCTCAGCTGAAGGAGAATGCCTGACCAAAAACTATGACCCCCTGCCTGGGTACAGCCAACACCCAATGCCTGATCAATGTGAGGCTAGAAAAGCCCAGGCCCCTTATCTCAATGGGAACAACTCTGAAGGGCCATCACTGATCTAGAACTCTCCATAAAATCAACTGAAGCTCCTGTGACAATTGCATTATAATGCAACTTCTCCCTCTGACTTTCTGCTTCCCTCACCTCTCACAGGTAGGCCTGAGATCATACCCAGGTGCACCAAATAGCAAATCTCCATCTCAGAGCTTTTCCTGTGGGGAACCAAACTGAAGCCAGCTCCCAGATGCTGTCCTGGGAACCACACCCTGAAATAAGATTTTGAAGCTGAATTTCTCACCAACTGGCCAGCAATGAAGACTAATGGTAGGAAGTACACTGATTGCCTTGGCATGCAAGGCAATTGTGAAAAATTTCAGTTGTGAAAGGACCACCTATTTAATTTGCAGAACCTAGTGAAAAATTAAAATTTGTGGGACCCTTGTTCAAAAGAAAGTTGGGGGGAAGTGCTACTAAAATGTAAGGTTTTATCATTTTCTTCTGCAGTCTCTGACTTCTCATCTGCTATCTGCTTCTCCTTTATCTGCTGTCTGCTGTTGTCAATTAAAAATTCTAATTATTAGTATGAATCTCACTACTCATCTTATATTGTGCAATGCCATTTTTAAATTCAAATATAAGATTATTTAATTCATATACAGAGTCAGTGAAATGATACAATTTTTATTTCATAACTTACACATGCATCTGTATTTCATTCTTAACAAAACAGTGGTAACGCTGCACAAAAATAACTTGACTGTTTTCATTTCACTTTTTGATATATGCACATTCTACCAACATTACTTGGCTTCTTGATGAGTAAGGTAAGACTGGAAAGAAAAGAAACTATGCCCTATCTTTCTCTTCCCTTCTATCATCCCAGTCCCCCCCCCCACCTCAGCTGCAAATTTAAAATGCTGTCTTTTACTTGATTTGCAGCTCCCTGACCTCCCACATATGCTAGTGGAATTCTGTGTTCATGGAACATGACAAATGCTTTGTGTTAATAGTATGACAAAGAATGATGGTCATGTATATAATGTACCTACCTTAGCTGCTTATGCACAGACTCTACTGCCCCATCGGACTTCACTTACAAAATACAGTGCAAAGATAAAATTAAGAATTAAAAAAAAAGAATTCAAAGATGATGATAGTATAGTATTAAACCAACCCTGGGACTCCTTTAAGCACAGGGCCCTGTGCAATTCTGCTAATTGCAAATCCATGATGCCAGTTCTGAGTGTGAACTGAGTTAGGATACTGTGAGAAGGAAATGCACTAGCAGATACATCTCAGTTATTTTCTGGGTTCATAAGGACTATGAAATAGGATGGCTGTAATCATGGAAAGAGCCTAAATGTCCATCAACTGATGAATGGATCAGGAAGATGTGGTTCATCTATACAATGGAATACTACATGGCAATGAGAATGAATGAAATCTGGCCATTTGTAGCAAGGTGGAGGGACCTTGAGGGAGTCATGCTAAGTGAAATAAGTCAGGCGGAGAAGGACAGATACCATATGTTTGCACTCATAGGTCTAACAGGAGAAACCCAACAGAGGACCATGGGGAGGGGAAGGATGAAAAGAGTTAGGGAGAGGGAGGGAGACAAAGCACGAGAGACTCTTGAATACTGAAAACAAACTGAGGTCTTGAAGGGGGAGGGGGAAAGGGGAAGAGAGTGATGGTCATGGTGGAGGCCACTTGTGGGGAAGAGCACTGGGTGTTATATGGAAACCAACTTGACAATAAACTATGTTTTAAAAAAAGAAGAAATGCTAAAAAAAAAAAAAGAAAGAAATAGGATGGCTGTTACTGGGAGCCACTGATGCATTGAAGAAAGGCAGAGGGTGATTAATCACCAATATAAGGTGAAATGTGAAAGACAGAGGACATTATGGCAAATAAAAAGAATCTCCTCTCCTGCCACCAAAGAGCAAAAAAGACTAAGTATCAAACCCAGTACTTCATGACTATAGTAGCATAGCTCCAAATAGCTGAATTCTCAGTCCCATCAGTTTTGTTCTACCAAGGTCAAGGTCTTGATTTGGAAAGAATGGAACCCTAAAAATTGGAATGAGAATATCTGAGTTGATTCAGTCAAAAATCTTAAATTCCTACGTCTCCTTGAACCAGATATCAGCCAACTTTTTCCATAAAAAGCCAGATAGCAAATATTTTAGGTTTTGTGAGCCATAGTGTTGCTATCACATCTACTCACCTCTGCTATTGTAGCATGAAACCAGTCATAGACATAGACAATAGATAAGCAAATAGGTGCAGCTCTGATATAATAAATCTTTAGTTTAAAAAGACAAGATTCAGCCTGCAGGCCATAGTTCTTTCAGACCAATCAAATCAAAATCATAAGATAGAAGCAGAACAGTAAAGATTAGGCACAAGCAGGGCCAGAAAGTACAAGTAAGCAGCCTGAGCAAACAGCCAACCCCCATGTCATCCACAACTGATGCATCCAAGCCTCTCCCTCAGTTTACCCCTTTGGCTGCAATGGGGATGGGAATCTCCCTTGAGGAAAAACAAATGAGCTTTGTTGGCTGATGAATCAACTTGGTGTGTGGTACAAGCCAACGCCAGGCTTGGATGTACTATAACCCTACTCAAGGTGAGAGGTAATCCTTCCAAAGAACAGGATTTTAGGTAATGCTGGGCATCCACTGTGTGTAGGAAGAAACTGGCCCAAGGTAAGGGTGGATGCAAAATCTTGGGGTGAGAGGTACAGGTGAGGGAAGGAGGTTATAAATGGTCAAGTGCTTAGGAGGAGAAAGAATGTAAGACCAGGCAAGAGACATGTAAATAGACCCCAGTCTAGAAAAAGCAGAAGAGTGAAGAAAAACGTTGTTGAAAATGGAACATTTAAACTTATATAATGCATCAAGCATAATGTTTGAAAGAAAGAAATGTCCTTTCCTTCCCACAGGGATTAATCCTATTCCTAAGTCTGTCTTCCCATCCAATACCTATTCTCTACTTTTTTCTGAATAACAAAAATCAAAATTCAAGGTGGCTATGTTACCACTTTAAAATACCCCCTCCAACTCCTTTGCAGCTGGCCAATGAGATATAAAAGCCACCCTATTAGATGGGATCCTGGAAAACTTTTTTTGTTTATTTATTTTGAGAGAGAGAGAGAGAGAATGTGCATATGAGAGCAAGTGGGTGAAGGGCAGAGAGCAAGGGAGAAAGAGAATCCCAAGTAGGCTCCACACCCAGCATGGAGCCTGATGCAGAGCTTGATCCCATGACCTGAGCCAATATCAAGAGTTGGACACTTCATCAACTGAGCCACCCAGGTGCCCCTGGAAAACTTTTTAAAAATTATTATTATTACATAAAAGGGGTAGAGAAAGCTCATGTGTGTCTTTTGTTTTTTTGCTTTTTGTCCTGAGCTTGAAATCTGAACATGATTCCTAGAAATGGAACTTAAGTCCATGAAAATGAAAGCCATATATTAAGGATGGCAGAACAACAATGAAAAAGAAATGATTCTGATTCCTTGTTGACATCCTCAAACACTGACATTAGAATAATTATCTCCATAGTCCTTGATCACTCTGAAAACTCAACCCCTGTTTGGTTAGCCACTGTAGTTCAAGTATAGGTTACATGTAACTGAAAAAAATCTAAGCCAACAAACTATGCAAAGGGTAAACCAAGGAATCTACCATGCAGATTCTTTATAGTCTGTTTATCTTCCATGAGCAACATCATGAATTTCATTGGCCTTTCTTGAAGTGACATCAGTTATGTATATTTTTATGCCACTTCTCTCCATGCATGAGGAATCCTGGGATTGTAAGTTGAGAAAACATTTCACAACAGAAGCCTAAATAACCTTAAATAAAAAGCCGCAAGATGAGAAACATGATCTCTCTGTTTCAGATTCACATAGATACTCTACAGGTAATTCATAACTTTTCATAAACATTCTCAAACTATATCGACAATTTAACTTTTACTTTATTCCTCATGGTAAAAAGGTTGTAGTGTGGGGCAAGAACCCTTATATTCTAACACTCTCTTTCCTCTCAATAAATCTCTGAACTCTGAAAAGAATATCATTTCTACTTCTGAGTATAGATGGTTACACTGGAAATAAATTTATGATGTCAGAAATCAGATCTTTAACATCACCAAACAAATAAATGTTCTACTGTAGGATCTACTTTCCTTTTTTTCTTACTGTGATTAACCCCAACAATGACCACAGCAACATGGATAGGCAAGAAACCAATGCTGTTGAAAAGAGTACTATGGAGAGAAACAGGAATGTAAGGAGTTCATTTAAGAGATACATAATTTGATAGCTGAAAAGCCCCACCACAGTTTCTAATTTCATTGTGACAGCTTTTTCAAGGCTTTACTTTAGTTTCCCCTTCTGTAAAATGGAGATCATACAGTGTCTTATAGACCATGATTTGATGCTTTGAAGATAAAAACCTCAGTCAGGGATAAGGGGCATTAAATCTCAAAAGGGCCAGGTATGAGTGTGTGTGCACCCACATACATACATGCACAATAATAGAATCACTGGCCTTTATACAGAAGACATTATTAGAGGGAAGAGTGCCTTTTATCCTCTTTATTTGTAAAGTATTAAAGAGAAGTTACATAAAGTGGTTGTAAGAAGGGATTGTGATTTCCTAATGTGCTTTGGATCACTGAGAAACATTTCAAGGATTTAAAAAAATTTTTTCCAAGGGAAACTATGGTTCTGGAAACAGCATAGGACACAGTGGGGGTAAGTACAGATATGAAATCTTCCACTGCCTTAGAGTCTGGAAAAACATCTTGACTTTATTTCAGATACACCTGAGTCTTCTGGGGCAACAAATGGGAAATCACAGCTCTACCAACAAGCACCAACTTGATATTTTAGAGGCTTACTTTTTTTTCTTCCTACAACTCAGACAGGTTTTTTTAAGTCTTAGCAGAATGGCTAGACTAGGTAATCCACATAAGCAGCTGCTGCAATGTGATCTTTTTCTAACATTTTAATGTAGAGCTGTGAACTTTTCTGGCTTTGGGCTATGTTGGGAACATTTGGAGTAAACTTTCTTGATTTAAAGGTTATTGCTGTTAGGATGCTGTCTGGTCTGCTTCAGATGGAGGGTCTGTACCAGTCACCCATGATATCAAACAATGCTGGAAATTCAGAGCAGGTGATGTATGAATGATCTTCAAACAGTAATCCTATGCACTTTCTAAGAAATCTTATTTCTTGATTTTTATTTTCTTAAATGTAATAGCATTCAATTTTTCTAGAGATCAGAGTATTTACTCATGTCTTACATATTAGCCTTTTGTGGGATAGGGCTGGCTGACCATCAATGTGCTGTAGAAGGAAAATTTTCAGGCTTTGACATTCAACTATCTGGACTCTGCCACTAGCTGCATGAACTTGGGTAAATCACCTCACCTCTACATTTCAGTATCATCATATGTGAAATAAGGGTATAGTTATATCTAATTGATAGAGCTGATACCTGAACTAAAAGAAAAAATACATAGAAAGTATTAGTAAAGGACATGTATTAGTCACTCATTAAATGTTTATCTCATGGATTAACGTCAAAATAACAGGTAAGGGGCGCCTGGGTGGCGCAGTCGGTTAAGCGTCCGACTTTGGCTCAGGTCATGATCTCACAGTTGATGGGTTCAAGCCCTGCATCGGGCTATGTGCTGAAAGCTAGCTCAGATCCTGGAGTCTGTCTTCAGATTCTGTGTCTCCCTCTCTCTCTGACCCTCCCCTGCTCGTGCTGCCTCTCTCTGTCTCTCAAAAATAAATTTTAAAAAACATATAAAAAAATCAAAATAACAGGTAATACCAAGTTATACACTTAAAGACCAAGTGTATTATACATTGATTGTTATAATGACAGAAGACAAGAAAAAAAATGACCTGAGGCTCTTAATATATACCTTTTTAAAATAATGTAGGGGCACCTGGGTGGCTCAGTCGGTTAAGTATCCAACTTCGGCTCAGGTCATGATCTCACAGTTTGTGGGTTCGAGCCCCAAGTCGGGCTCTGTGCTGACCGCTAGCTCAGAGCCTGGAGCCTGCTTCAGATTCTGTGTCTCCCTCTCTCTCTGCCCCTCCCCGACTCATGCTCTGTTTCTCTCTGTATCAATAATAAATAAAACATTAAAAAAATTTTTTTAAATAAAATAAAATAAGATAACGTAATAGATCTCAGAAAGGCCAAGATTTTTTAATAAGGAGTAGGGGTCTTCTAAGAAGGAGTGATAAATTTTCCCTAATTATAGATAAGGTGAGGTTGAATATTTCCTCCATAATTAATTGATATCTGCGGACATGTGCCTCTAAATTTTTTTTAATGTGTATTTACTTTGAAGAAAGAGGGGGAAAGGGAGAGTGGTGGGAGAGAGGGAGACACAGAATCCAAAACAGGCTCCAGGCTCTGAGCTGTCAGCATATAACCTGATACAGGGCTCAGACTCATGAACCATGAGATCATGACCTGAGCTGAAGTTGGATGCTTAACTGACTGAGCCACCCAGGTGCCCCTGACATGTGCCTTTAAATGAGAGCTCTGGGCATGAAAACAACTCTTGGTGTGGCACATGGCCCACTTGGCATAGAATTCTTCTTGCTATTCCCTTTGGCTGGGAGCTGGCTGGGGTTGGGTAGGGTGCCTCAGGACCAGGGCTAGGGCAGAATCCCTTCCTGAAACAATAAGAGATATTAATTACTGACAGACAGGCCAAGTACTCAGGAACTTACACACAAAAACATTGTGAGCATTTTTTAATCAACTACATATGAATTTATATGGTTTAAGGCAGACTGGGCTGAGAGTAAAAATGAAGCCCTCGTACTGTGTCACATTGGTTAGCAAGAGGCAAGAATTGGGTGTTATAGTGGATGCTTGATGAGACACCCAGATTTCCCAGTTAAGACAACTTACTCATTCTTCTAGCTATAGAGAATGCTAACTACCAATGGTTTAGAGAATTGTGTTCAGCCAAAAGGAGCTGCCTTGCCCAAGGTTGTATCCTTTCAGACAGCTTGCATCCAATACTTGGTTAAGGCAAGGCCCCCTTTCTATAAGGGTGCTCCCAGCTCCAGAGCTCTGCTCGGATTGGCTGAGGCCTTTGTTGCCACCCCACTGACATTTATCTCCTCACTATTATGAATCCTGCTTTCTTTGCTCCTTTACAGATAGTCTTCATGAGAGCACTCCCAATGAATTTCCTACATGCATCTCTCACTCAGAATCTGTTTTCAGGGATCCCAATCTTACACAAATTCCTACTAATCCTTGCGACCTAAATGCCTATCCCAGGCTTCTGGGTCAGTTCTTACTTTCATCCAAAGTACAACTCTGCTCTACCTGGGGGTAAAGCCTGTTTCAAATTCTTTGATTCCCAAAATACACTCCTACTTCCCACAGATTCTTTTGGCAATATGTGTAACTTGTTCACCACCTCAACAATGGGAACAAGGAGGAGGAAGGATTTTCTGACATTTGGATCAGTTCCAAAAGCAAGTTTGCTGAGCTTCTCTGTTCAGAGTACCTTTTGCACACTTGAAAGCTCTATCTGCCTTGCCAGCTTACTACACCAGGTGGACACACCCACACCCCAGGTCTAGGGGTTAGCAAGAGGCAGGCCAGAGATACCCTGAGGATATTTGCAGCCACCTTCCTGGAACTTCATTCACACTAGTTCCCAAAGACCCTGGTCTGGCCCCACTTCTACCTACCACTCTTATCATCAACTGAAGCTGGCCTCTGGCCCCTGAGTTTGCCCATAGGATAAAAATTTCCCAGACAGGCTTGTTTTGGCTTGCCTTCTTGACCCAAATACCCCAAATTGCCTTTCAGAGGAATTCTGTCCTGCTTCACCAGTCTTTGAGGAAGAAATCCCAACCCAACCACTTTACCAACATCTTTAAAAAGATAGTTTGGACACAATCTTGAGACAGAATTTATAGATATTACCTTATTTAATTTTGCATATAATCCTTGTCTCAACCTTGCTTAGTCAGCACAACTGCATGTGCCAACTGTGGAAACTTGGCTCAGAGGAAGGAGACTCGCCCCAAGTCACATGCTGATTAAGTGGCAGAAATGGGCTATCTATGGATCCAATGCCTGTGTTCTTTTCACTTGTTTTCTCCACATCATGCTGCCTCCTGATATGCAAGTCCAGGGATGGGAAAGGTACCTTCTAATGACTTGAATTTAGTAGTTGCTCAGTAAAATATTTGCTGACTGGAAATGTATCCTGGAAGTTAGAAGTCAGAGTCTCTAGTCTCCTAACTGCTAATGATTAACAACATGGCTTAGTCAATTTATTTAACTCACTCAGCCTTGTTTTACTTATTCTTTTTTTAACCTATCTGAAAGAGTTGGGTACTCACACCTTCCCTACATATAATAATAACTACTATATCAATTAGGATGCTTTGGGCTGCAAGCAAAATACTCAGCAATCAATAACAAAATAATAAAAAAATTTAATTCTCTCACGTAATAAGATTCTGGAAATGGCATTTCTGGTTGTTCGTTGTCTCAACCAGGATCTTCTTCCAGTCTCACATTTCCACTATTGTCGTGAGATGAATGGTCATGATATGACTACACTAGCTCCAGAAATCATTTCCTTGGATAATAGCATCCAAACTAAAAAAGGAGGGAAGAAGCTTTGTCTTTTAGAGCTCTCTTGGAAAACCCAAGCAGACTTCATCTCATATGTAATTAGCCAGAACTGGGTCACAGGGCACTGTAGAAAAATCACAGAACAATCAGAAAATTCCTCATAGAGGAATGAGATTGTCAAAATTCACTTAAGCCTCACATGAGGTATGTCTTACCAGTCTTACTGCAGAGATGATTGTGTAAGGTTCAGACAAAGAAATAATGGCAAATCTAGGAGTCAAACCATAGCCCATAAGACCCCAAAGCTACACTAGTAGTTATCATTTTCTCAGAAGTTAGAGAGTCTTACATTGGAAGTCTTTCACATATGTATAAGAAAATGTTAAGATAAAGTTTGGGTAAAGCCACCAAAATACAATAAATATTGCATTTGAAATGAGGTATGAGATCACATAAAAAATTTACAAAGCAGTCATCTATAAACAGGTTACTTGACTCTTAGCCACACAAATGAAATTAAAAGACACGGTTATCAAGCAAGGCTGTTATTCAGAATAGAAGGAAAGATAACGACTTTCGCAGACAAACAAAAAGTATAGGAATTCATGACCACTAAACAAGCCCTGCAATAAATAATAAGGGGGATTCCTTGAGTGGGGGGGGGGAACCAAAAGCAACAAAGACTAGAAAGGAACATAGAACATAGCCAGAAACACCAAATTTATGGGTAACACAATGGCACTAAATTCATATCTTTCAATAATCACTCTGCATGTAAATGGACTACATGCTCCAATCAAAAGACACAAGGTATCAGAATGGATTTAAAAAACAATACCCATCTATATGCTGCCTACAGGAGACTCATTTTAGACCTAAAGACATTGGCAGATTGAAAGTGAGGGAATGAAGAATCATCTATCATCCTAATGGGTGCCCAAAGAAAGTGGGAGTAGCCATACTTCTTTCAGACAAACTAGATTTTAAACCAAAGACTATAACAAGAGATGAAGTGCACTACAGCATAATAAAGTTATCTATCAATCAAGAAGATCTAACAATTATAAATATGCCCCAACTTGGAACACCTAAATAATTAAATCAATTAACAACAAATATAAAGAAATTGATTGATAATAATATGATAATAGTAGGGGACTTCAACACCCTACTCAGAAGATCATCTAAGCAGAGAATCAACAAGGAAACAATGGCTTTGAATAACACCCTGGACCAGATGGACTTAACAGATATATTCAAAACATTTCATCCTAAAACAGCAGAATACACATTCTTTTTGAGTGCACATGGACCATTCTCCAGAATAGATCACACACTCAGTCACAAATCAGCCCTTGATAAGAACAAAACGATTGAGATAATACCATATATATTTTCAGACCACAACGGCATGAAACTTAACGTCAACCACAAGAAAAAATTTGGAAAGGCCACAAATACATGGAGGTTAAAGAACATCCTACTAAAGAACGAATGTGCTCACCAGGAAATTGAAGACAAAATTAAAAAGTATACAGAAGCAAAAGAAAATGAAAACGTGACAGTCCAAAACTTTTGGGATGCAGCAAAGATGGTCCTAAGAGGGAAGTATATTGCAATACAGGCCTACATCAAGAAGCAAGAAAAGTCTCAAAGGTACAACTTTAACCTAACCTTATACCTAAAGGATCTAGAAAAGGAACAGCAAATAAATCCTAAAGCCAGCAAAAGAAGGAAAACAATAGAGACTAATGTAGAAATAAATGATATAGAAACAACAACAACAAAAACAGAACAGATCAATAAAATTAAGAGTTGGTTCTTTGCAATAATTAATAAAATTAATAAAACCCTAATCAGACCTATCAAAAAGAAAAAAGAAAGGACCTAAACAAATAAAATCACAAGTGAAAGGGGAGAGATCACAACCAACACCACGGAAATACAATTATAAGAGAACACTATGAAAAATTATATGCCAAAAAACTGGGCAATCTGGAAGAAATGGATAAATTCCTAAAAACATGAAAACTACCAAAACTGAAACAGGAAGAAAAAAAAATTTAAACAGACTCATAATCAGCAAAGAAATTGAAACAGTAGTCAAAAATCTCCCAACAAACAAAAGTCCAGGGACAGATGGCTTCCCAGGGGAATTCTACCAGACATTTAAAGAAGAGTTAATATTCATTCTTCTCAAACTGTTTCAAAAAATAGAAATGGAAGGGAAACTTCCAAACTCATTCTACAATGCCAGCATTACCTTGATTCCAAAACCAGACAAAGACCCCACCAAAAAGGAGGATTATAGGCAAATATCCCTGATTAACGTGGATGCAAAAATTCTCAACAAGATACTAGCAAATCCAACTCAACAGTACATTAAAAGAATTATTCACCACAATCAAGTGAGACTTATTTCTGGGCTACAGGGCTGGTTCAAAATTTGCAAATCAATCAATGTAATACACATTAATAAAAGAAAGGATAAGAACCATATGATCCTCTCAATACATGCAGAAGAAACATTTGACAAAACACAGCATCCATTCTTGATAAAAACCCTTAACAAAGTAGGGATAGATGGAACATACCTCAATATTTTAAAGGCCATATACAAAAAACCCCATAACTAATATCATCATCAATAAGGAAAAGAGATCCTTACCCCTATGATCAGGAACAAGACAAGGATGTCCACTGTTACCATTACTTTAACATAGTACTGGAAGTCTTAGCCTCAACAATCAGACAACAAAAAGAAATAAAAAGCATCTGAATTGGCAAGGAAGAAGTCAAATTTTCACTATGTGCAGACAATGTGATACTCTATGTAGAAAACCTGAAAGACTCCACCAAAAAATTGCTAGAACTAATACAGGAATTTGGCAAAGTCACAGGACATAAAATCAATATACAGAAATCTGCTTCATTTCTATACACCAATAACAAAGTAGCAGAAAAAGAAATCAAGAAATTGATCCCATTTGCAACTACACCCAAAACACTTAAGTACCTAGGAATAAACCTAACCAAAGAGGTAAAATATTTGTACTCTGAAAACTATAAAACACTTATGAAAGAAACTGAAGAGGACACAAAGAAGTGGAAAAGTATTCCATGCTTAGGGATTGGAAGAAAAAACGTTGCTAAAATGTCTATACTACCCAAGCAATATACACATTTAATGCAATCCCTATCAAAATACCACAAGCATTTTTTCAGAGCTAGGAAAAAAAAATCCTAAATTGTGTATGGAACCACAAAAGATCCCAAATAGCTAAGCAATCCTGAAAAAGAAAAAGAAAACTGGAGGCATCATGAGTCTGGATTTCAAGCTATATTATAAAGCTGTAGTCATCAAGACAGTATGGTAGTGGCACAAAAACAGACACATAGATCAATGGAACAGAACAGAAAACCCAGAAATGGACCCACAACTATATGGTCAACTAACCTTCGACAAAGCAGGAAAGAATATACAGTGGAGAAAAGACAGTCTCTTCAACAAATGGTGTTAGGAAAACTGGTCAGCAGAAGAATTAACATGAATGAAACTGGACCACTTTTTTAGAAAAATCACAAAAATAAATTCAAAATGGATGAAAGACCTAAATGTGAGACAGGAAACCATCAAAATCCTAGAGGAGAACATAGGCAGTAACCTCTTTGTCCTCGGCCAGGGCAACTTCTTACTGGACATGTCACTAGAGGCAAGGGAAATAAAAGCAAAAAAGAACTATTGGGACTTCATCAAGATAGAAAACTTCCGCGCAGCGAAGGAAACAATCAGCAGAACTAAACGGCAACAGACGGAATGGGAGAAGATATTTGCAAATGACATACCTGATAAAGGGTTAGTGTCCAAAATCTATAAAGAACTTATAAAACTCAATACCCAAAAAACAAATAATCCACTTACCAATAGGCAGAAGACATGAATAGACACCTTTCCAAAGAAGATACACAAATGGCTAATGGACACATGATAAGATGCTTAACATCACTCATCATCAGGGAAATACAAATCAAAACCATGATGAGATATCACCTCACACCTGTCAGAATGGCTAAAATTAACAACACAAGAAACAACATGGTTGGTGAGGTTGCAGAGAAAGGGGAACCCTCTTGCACTATTGGTAGGAATGCAAACTGATGCAGCCACTCTGGATAATAGTATGGAAGTCACTAAAAAAGTTAAAAATAAAACTACCCTATGATCCAGCAATTGCACTAGTGGGTATGTACCCAAAGGATATAAAAATACAGGTTTGAAGGGGTACATGCACCCCGATGTTTATAGCACCAATAGTCAAACTATGGAGAGAGCCCAAACGTCCATCAATTGATGAATGGATAAAGAAGATGTGGTATATATATATACCATATATATATATAATGAAATATTACTCAACCATCAAAAATAATTAAATCTTGCCATTTGCAATGATGTGGAAGGACCTAGAATGTCTTATGCTAAGCAAAATAAGTCAGTGAGAGAAAGACAAATATAAGATTTCACTCATATGTGGATTTAAAAAATAAAACAGATGAGCATATGGCAGTGGGGAAAAAAGAAAAGAGAGGGAAACAAATCGTAAGAGACTCTAAAAGATAGAGAACATAGTGATGATGGAGGCAGGTGAATGGGAGATGAGCTAGATGAGTGATGGGTACAAAGGAAGCACTTGTTATGATGACTACTGGGTGTTGTGTGTAAGTGATGAATCACTGAATTCTATTTCTGAAACCAATATTGTACTCTATGTTAACTAACCAGAATTTAAATAAAATTTTGAAAAAAAAGGATGGGGGTATCACAAATTGTTGTTTTATATGTCCTCTGTCCCTTGCTTTCCCTGCCCTCAAGCCCAAGATTAGGGAGTTTCTTCAATGGAACCATTCAGAGAGCCCGATATATATCTTCTGCAAGTTGAAGAGACAGCAAACTGGTATTTGACAGAAATCTGAAAAACTCTAAAAATCAGTGTGGTAATTGCAAAATATGACCACAAATTCCTCTCATCATAAGTTTAAGTTCTTCTGCATTGTGATTTTGTCACTTCCTCCATCAAAACATGGCATATACTTCCTTACGCCTTGAATCTGGACTGGCCTTTGGACTTACTTTGACCAACAAAACATGACTTGGAAGCCTAAGCCTTAAAAGGCTTTGCAACTTCTACTGTTCTCTCTTGGGACACAATACCAAGACTACCACTTAGAAAGTCATTCTCACCTGCTGAAAGACACTGGTTGGGGGGATAAGAGGTAACATCCCAGGTAAAACCATCCCCAACACATGAAGGAGGCCATCTTGGGTGTTCCAGCCCAGACAATCTTCTTGCTGAATGCAGCTCATGAGTAAGCCCAGCCAAAACAGGCAAAGAAACCAGTATCTAGTCAACTCAAAAAGCCACTAGAAATAATAAACCATTGTTATTTTAAGCCACTGTGTCAGTTGTTTGTTCTGCAGCAATAGATATCTGAAATAGCTGGCCAGCTAGTACAATGCAAAGGAGAGGCTGCAGCTGTACTGTAATCTGCCTCAGTTCCCAGGATTTGTTGAGGAAAAAGAGCCATGCATATTGACACAAAAGGAAAAAAGCATTTGATTTTATTTGAAGTAATTTAAAATACTGCTTGAGAGCATCACTTTGGGGTAAGCACATCTGTGTGGAGTGATACAACAAAGAGAAAAGAAAAATAAAAGATAGAAGGAGGGAAGAAAGCAGGAAGGAAAGAAGGGAGAAAAGAATATCATCGGCTAAGGAGAGAACAGTCAACTTGAGAAAAATATATCATCCATATCATAAGACATTCAATCAAATGTGTCCAGTGGCAGTTTATGAACTGACTGAAGTGTTCTGTAGTTCAGAATGTAAAACCATCCTGAGATAGTACCAATCCAATAAGAACATTCCTGTCCCTTCTACCCATCCAGTGTCCCCTTAGTTCAATCCTGGCAGGATAAGAAATAGTAGTTATCAAGCTAAGAGAAGAGAAGAAATGCCACATGGGGAAAAAGGAGAAAGGTCATTATGAGCAGACAACTCAAGGCAAAGCCTAGCTGGGGAAAAGGGAAGATTTAGTTTTAAATCAAGTTCAAAGTTTTGATTATTACATGAAATTAGATGCTGTGAATGACTCCATTGAGACTGCATTTTTTTACTTTAAAGGACCAGAATGTCCTGCAACTGCACAAGTTTTCATCCAGGAAAGGGCAAGAATTTTTCCTAATTAAATAATTTTAAAGGGACAGTGAAAAACAAAAGATTGCTGTTGGCTTTGCCTCATCCCTATTCAGACTCCTGCTTCCAGGTACCCTGCACTAAGTGCCTTTAGAAGGGCCATCTGGTGAGTAGGTGAATGGTTGAAGGTTGCCTTAGTGACGATGGTTGCTGGGGAGGTTTCTCATCCCCCCAAATAACTCCTTTGTTACAGTGGCTAAAAACCCACTATTAGAGAGCCAGTCATCTTTAGGCCTAGGTTACTATCCTCAGCAGTCTTATTTTTTATTTATTTAAAAAAAATTTTTTTTACATTTATTTATTTTTGAGAGATAGAATGAGACAGAGTGTGAGCAGGGAGGGGCAGAGAGAGAAGGAGACACAGAATCTGAAGCAGGCTCCAGGCTCTGAGCAAAGCAGTCAGCACAGAGCCCGACACGGGGCTCAAACCCACAAACTGTGAGATCATGACCTGAGCCAAAGTCAGACACTTAACTGACTAAGCCACCCAGGCGCCCCTACAGTCTTATTTTTTAAATACATAATCTAGGATGGGTAACAAATCAAGTCATTCACACATTAATATAAATTCATTGTAAAATATATCTAGGGTACTGACATAAAAACCAGAGGTGCTGATGGCAGGGAAAGAACATCGAAGAGTAGCCAAACATCTTTAAAGACAAAGCCTTCCGCACAATTTTGCCTGGGGTACCCTCTATGCTCTAAGCCAGTAGTTCTCAACTTTTCACAAGAATTACCTTGGGATCTTGGAAAAATGCAGATTTCCTACGCTAAGCCCTAGAGTTCTATTTATTGGTTTGTTTAGAGTCCAGGAATCTGGATTTTTACAAGCATTCAAGGTGATTCTGAGGCCGTGCATTCATAGACCATTTTTTAAAGAAATACTACCTTAAGGGGCACATGGGTATCTCAGTCAATTAAGTGTCTGACTCTTAATTTCAGCTCAGGTTATGATCTCAGGGTCATGAGATGGAGCCCTGCCTCAGATTCTGCACTGGAAGCCTGGAGCATTCTTGGTTTTCTCTCTCTCCCTCTCTCTCTGCCCCTCCTCTGCTAATTCCCATTCATTCTCATTCTCTCTCTCTCTCTCTCTCTCTCTCTCTCTCAATATATAAATAAGTAAACTTATAAAAAATATGACCTTAATGTAAATGGATAGGAGTATAAGACCATAGCAGGTATTCTGATACAGATTTCTCCACAAAGTATATTCTTGTAATGAATAAGATAATGAAGACATTTTCAAACCTCTTAGAAAGAAACGTGTTCTCTACCATGCTTCCTCAGTGCTAAGTTGATTGTTACACATACTATCGATTTGGAGGAAAACTGGAGAAAAATTAGAAAACTAACCCATTAGAAGTACACATCTATTATAGGAAGAATCAACAGTTAGAATTTTGAAAATGTAAAAAACGAAGTATGAGATAGATGTTCTTATCCTGGACTTTAGTTAAATATAAAAGATTTCTTATTATCCTCAAATTCTAAAGTGGAAATTTGTCATTTTGTTGACATAACTTGTGAACTTCATTTTCCTATTATTTTACTCCTTCATGTATCCAGTCAGCACTGAGTACTTACTATGAAGAACACACTATTTTCCTAGAAACAGGAAGGTTTCCAGAAATCATCCAGGCCTCAAGCAAACCATTCCAGGAAGACAGATAGCCAGCATGTTCTTAAAAGCTTTCAGGTTCTTAAAAGCTTTCCATAATTTCCCATGGAATACACACTTACTGCACAGACTCTGGATGTTATTGTTACAGGATCTAATATATAGGCTCATGGAAATTATCATTAAAAACCAGGGAAAAGTGTGCCTGGGAGGCTCAGTCAGTTAAGTGCACCACTCTTGATTTCGGCTTAGGTCATGATCTCACAGTTCATGGGATCAAACCTCACATCAGGCTCTATGCTGTCAGTGCAGAGCCTGCTTGGGATTCTCTCTTTCTGCCCTCTCCCATTCTTTCTCATTCTCTCTCTCTCTCAAAATAAATAAATATTTTTTAAAAAAAAGAATGTAAGAAGTAAACAGGCATCATAGGGGCCACATGGTCCTTGCCATCATTCCCCAGATTCCATCAACCTAGCACAATGAGCCAACTCTGGCCAACAACTAAGAAGTACCTCTAATATCCATATGCAGGGTGATCCACAGTTTTGCAGGAGTTCCAAGAATTTTCTAAAACTTGAACACATTTTTCCATACATCTTGTGGAATGTTTTCAGAAAACTAAAAACTGAGGCTTTTATAACAGATTGATTCACATCTCAGAAAGTGGAAAAGAAAGGAAGTCATTTTGTCAACTAGTATAAGAAGAAAAAAACAGCAGATACATCTTTCTAGGCAGAGAAGTTGTTGGTCCTATGAATTTAAATTCATAGACTAAAAATCTGTCAGCCTTTTCCAGATTCTTTCACAGCATCATGCCTCCTCCAACGTTTAAGCACTAATTGATTCATTTTATGTTTTATTGGATTTAAAGTCATTTTAGTCACTATTTTTAACTGTTTTCTCATTTATGTTCCTTCTCCCGCCATTTGCTTCAAGCCTCACATTAAATTATACATTCTCTCACATGTCTCATTATCTTCCATTTTTTCTGTCATTCTGCAGCTGCTCTCCTACGTTCCTGCCTCAGCTTTGTTTAGTGCCAAAGCGCTGTTTTTTCTAACACTTCAAAAACACATGGCATTTTTTATGGGCACAGGTATCTTCACTTCTGTCAAATAAAAAATTGATTCATAAGGAAAACATTTTAAGTATGTAGATGTTTTGAAAGAAATGAGTAACTCATTAAAAAAATAAGTATGTCTGAGAAAAGAATAAAACCATTGCCTGAAAATTGAACATAAACAGCTTGTCTTTTAAGAATATTTTAATATGCGTAGATTCCCCTAGTTACCTTTTAGGTATTCTCATTCCCCTAGTTTTTAGGTATTCTCATTATAAGCTTTAGGACATCAGGCACAAAAAGCAGACAACTTTTGCCCTAAGGCTATCTCTGGCTTATGTGAAAAACTGTATACTGACCCAGGAGAAATCAAAGTTTTCCACTGCAGCAGATGTAGTTGCTGCCTTTCTCATGTCTCCTGAAACCTTGCTAGCAATTAGATCTAAGGATAAGAATTGGTTTGATTTGGGGGTGCCTGGTTGGCTCATTGGTTGAGCATCCAACTTTGGCTCGGGTCATGATCTCACAGTTTGTGAGTCTGAGCCCTGCATCAGGCTGACTGCATGGAGCCTGCTTTGGATCCTCTGACCCCTCTCTCTCTGCTTCTCTCTCTCTCTCTCTCTCTCTCTCTCTCTCTCAAAAATAAACATTTAAAAAAAAGAAAATGCATTATCAATAAAAAAAGAAAAGAAAATAATTGATTTGGTTTGAGAATAGCATTTGACCTCATTGGTGAGTCCTGGAAAGAGAGTGGCTAACTTCTAAGTCTCATTTACCATCTTTCTCTCTGTGTAAACTGAATGTTGACAATAACAGCTATGTCACAAATTTAGCCATTTTCACAACATACATTAGCATGGAGATGAATAGTGCTCCATCCAGCTCTTCTCAGATCTTCTTCCACCATTTTTGTGCACCATTCCCCTTTGAATATGCTTTCATTTCTAACAGCTAGCACCTACTCTTTTTTAAAAGAACTGTCCTCAGACTGCTGGAGTCCCTTTGCATGCATGCATGCCTGGAAGAAATGAGAAGTTCAGGGATCTGGGGAGAAGGTGAACAGGGGAGACAAGATGGCCCTTAACAAGTGACAGGGATAGAAAACCCAGCTCCCTTGTCTCATGTCATGATAACCGCAAGGCACAACCAACACTCCAGAGCTCCATTGTGGATAAGGCTGATAGACATTCTACAGAACTCTGCCCAAGATGGATCTTCGCTTGGCCTCCTACTTTTCCTGTCCTCCTTCCCATCCATTTACTGCTCTTCCCTATAACACTTCCTTAAAAAATCACTTGCAGAGGAATATTTGTCTTAGGGTCAGTTTCTTGGGAACTCAACCTAAGATAGTGGGTGAGGCCCTTAAAGTAAAGGTTTACAAATGGCAAACATATAAATCATTGAATCACAGAATTATACCATGTCCAAACTGAGACGGTCTCCTAATTGACTACGAGAGGTAAGTTAGCTTGCCCAAATTCTCATGGCTAGGATACAGGAGTGTTCTCAGAGAACGGCACAGATTTAAACTCAATTCTAATTAAATCCAGAGTTTTTCTCTCTCTCTTCTCTCTCTCTCTCTTCCCTCTCTCACCTTCTCTCTCCTTTTTTCCATCCACACACATACACCACAACCAAACAATACCACTAAAACAGGAATTCTGAATTGATTCAGAACACACACACCCTCAGAGAAGTTTGTTTGCTTGCTGCATCAGCACAAATGTCAATCAAAAAAAGCAATGCAGTCTCTCTTCTCCAGTGTCAAACTGCCCTGTCTCCCAAGAAACCCCAAAGGATATAGGCAAAAACTTCCCTGGGTGCTCTCACCGCCAACAGGGGAAATGAGTACATACATATGAATGAGCCTGACTAGAATTACTTATAAATAATGAAGGAACATGCAACACTTACTCTCTCGTCACATCTTCCCAGAGTATATGCTAAAAAGACGTCTGCTTTTTTAGTGTGATATGAAGGCTACTGAAAAGTCAGCCTAGACCAAATTAGTGTCCCTCTCCCAAAGATGTACCAACTGTTTGAACTTCTCAGTATTGTAGTCACTCCTTTGGGCAAAGTGCAATCTTCAAGCAGCCTCTGTTAAATACATAAATAAATTTCCTTGGAATGACAACAAACTAACTCATTATATATTCTTAATCCATTAGCGAGGATTTATTTCTCAGTGCAGGGCTCTGAAGCACATAAGACAAATAAGTTTTAAAGAGTGTAAGATTAGGAAAGCCCATCCAGATACACTGTAGGCCCCCAGAGGCTTCACAGCTGGAGTGAGCACTGTAATGGGGTTGTAGGTACCAGGAGGATGCATTAAGGACCCTGGACACCCAGATAAGGTGTGGGTAAAGGGTACCTAGGTCTAAATCTACTACATGCATGCTGTGTGACCTTGGGCAAAGGAACTTAACTCCTTTAAATCTCTTCATCTCAATCTCCTCATCGGTAGAATTCACGAAATCATGGCATTTACTTGATAGGGTAGTCATGAGGATTTAGTGCAATTATGCACATAGCACCCTTAGGCTCATGCCTGGCACAGAGTAAGCATGTGAACTATTTTTATTGATGTTGACATTATTATTCCAATTCTTGGAAATAAAATGATGAAGGGATGAAGATGCTTTTAGGACAAATTTCAATGACGATGATTTTGCTTAAGTTTGCCCAGTGCTATTGACAACAAAACAGAAAGAAAAAGCCAATATAAGGCAATTTAACAGAAAACTAAGGATACTATTATACCCAATATGCAATTGCATTATCAGGACAAAGTGCTATAGTTTTGTTTCTTCTCTTCCTTCCACACTGTCTCTCCTTTTTTTTCTATCTCCCCATATTTTATTTTCTTTTATTCATAAACTGTCCTTTGTTTTGCTTTAAAATATAGGATTAAGTTAAAGATTTAATACTACCTACTAAATTGTTGGTTTCTCTACCTGCCTTTAAAAATTATATTTATTCATTCATGAATCCAACAAAGAATGTTTGCGTCCTCCTCTATGCCAAGCACTTTATTGAGAGCTGGGAGACAGTGCTCAATAAGACATGTGAATATCCCCATATGCATAGGGTACATTCTAGATTACAGCTTCTGAGGAGTATCCCTCTCAAGCTTGCTCTTTTCTTCCCAAAGGAAACCTAGAGGATTTTACAAAAGATAAAATCCCTTCTTGGACTAGAAGTTCTAAAGTTTGACCTGGAGCATGTAGAGTGATAGGCATGCTTGCTCTTGGATGGAATTCCTAAGCTAGACCTGGCCCCTAGGAGGCTCATTAAAGATTTGAGAATTCCAAGTTTCATTCTTCTTCAATTGTGCCTCTGGGTTTAAGAGGTATTAACAGAGTAGTTTTTGGAAATCAAACAAGGGAATTCTGAAATACAGAAAGAAGTCAGGCCAAAGAGGAAGATGTGAGAATACTAAACTCTGAAGTCTGTAAAAGAAGCCTGTTGAATTTTAATCATCTTCACTAGAGTGTTTGTAATTGTTGATCTTGTATGGAATCTAATAGTTCTAATGAAAAATGTGTTAGGCCTTGGGTCCAAGGATATCATCATTATAAGTACATAAGTGCCTAGGACAATATAATTCTCTCTACGGTGCTGCTGCTGTGGCCTTTGATCCATGATGTATTACTTACTTATTTATTGATTTATAAAAATGAGCTGTCAAGCTTTTCCTAAGTCCAAGGGCACATGAACAAAATGTAGGAAATATACAACCACAAAAAATAAACCATGAAGTATAAACCAGATCCTCTAATGTCCAGGGCACTCTGCCTAGGTGAGTAGGATAAATCAAAAATATACTTTCTAGACACACCCTGAATGTCAACAAACAAGAACTCTGTAAAACCCAAAGAAGGAAGTTATATAATAAAGGCTTATATGAGACATAATATACATTGGCAAAACCCTGATCTAAACACTATGAATTTATTTACATTTGGTCCTTTTTCAGAAACGGGCCTGAGACGTTCACCAGAAAGAATGAAGAGTATGATATCTTAAACACTAGCAGGGCCGGAGGTCGCGTACTTGGCTTTCAGTATTTAGTAATATTTTAAGCCAATTAAAATAATTTGGTTTCACAGTGGAAAGATTCCATTAAATAATAGCTTTGTTCACTATGAGTGTGGGTTGTGTCGTTCTTTATTGAGTAGGATAGAACTGGAGAAACATAAAGGGTAGAGATTTAATTCAGGGAAAAGTCTGAGAGACTTGTCTGAAATCACCCCTATCCAATGAACATGGAATAGAAATCTGGTGAACTGGGTTCATTTCATCAGCCATTTCAATTGACACATGTCAAAAGATGAATATTTACTGCTATTAATTTTTCTCTGTGACCTAAAATGTTAGAACATGAAACTTCTGTTTTTAACACTAACTTTCAATCAGTATTTCACCATTTAGTGCCCTGCAAAAGTTACATATTCTAAGTTACTTTTCTAATCCCAACTGAAACATAAGATTTTCGGAGGGGAGCGGGCAAGATGGCAGAGAAGCAGGGAGCTCCGTAATCCGCACACGCCCGTATGGGTTGAACTGAGAAGGACTGAAGGGATAAAACTTGGATTTGCAAGTGGGGGAAAGAAGAAACAGACGCCAGAAAGAAGACGACCTCAAAGATGCCTGAGTGAGTGACTGTGATCTGGGAAATTAGGGGACGGGCGGGTCCCGGTGATAAAGGGGAAAGGAGCCCCCGAGCCCAACACAGGGAGAGCGCGCTGTGCCCCGGAGAGACCAGGGGAAGAGAAAGAGAGACGGAAAACGCACCTAGAACCATCTTTAAGGGAGGAAAAACTCGCCCATCTCCCTATATATAACTGCTGAGCGCCGGGAGAGAAATCCGTCCCATCTGGCCGGCGAGTTCTTCCTTGGGCGCAGAGGCAGCGGCATCCACTCCAAGCCGCACCGGGAGGAGCGGCGGTGCGAAAAACGGCGGCGGCGGCACCACTAAAGGCGCCTTGAAAAGCGGCAGTGGCGGCGGCGGTGGCGGCGGCTCCGTGAAAAGGGCAGCGCAAGCCGGGCCGGGAGGCCAGCCGCCAGCGGGAACGCATCTCATCCCCGGTGATGGTGTTGAACTGCACGGACTGGGATTTGGAAGTGAGGCGGAGCTTGGAGAATACAGTTTGGCTCGCCCGTGGCACAGGGAGATCGGACTCAGAAGGGCGGTTGCAACGCTTGGTTCCGGCAAAGCTTTGAAGCGGCGCCATACTTCTCCCCGCAACCACCAAGGCGGGGCCTCGGAGAGAGCAGCCCCCGCGAGACCTGACCTGACGCCAGACCACGCCCATCCGCACAGCAGAGTTCTTTTCTTTTTTCTTTTTTTTCTTTCCTTTTTTCTTTGCTTCTCCTTCTTTTCTGCTGCCATCAAGATATATATCCTATAGCATATTCTTATCTCTCCTCTTGGCTGGTTATATGCTTTTAGACTGCCCACAGACTTTTGCTGTCTCTGTCCCCACCTTGTTGTTTTTTTTTTTTCTTTTTGTTTTTGTTTCTTTTTCTTCTCTCTCTTCTTCTCTTCTTTCTTTTCTTTCCTTTCCTTTCCTTTCCTTTCCTTTGCTTCTTTCCCCTTTTGGCTTGCTTGTTTGTTTGATTTGTCTGTGCGTTTGCGTGCTTTTGTTCCCTGTATGCTAGTCTGTTTCCTTTTTAGGGATACCTCAAAAAACAAGCCAAAGTATACATGGTGGAGA
>CM053572.1:106967684-107271437 GCA_028646485.1 Cryptoprocta ferox | reverse complement strand
GATGGTCTTGGTGGAGGTCACTTGTGGGGAAGAGCACTGGGTGTTATATGGAAACCAACCTGACAATAAACTATAAAGTTAAAAAAAAAAAAGAAACATAAGATTTTCATGATTTCCCTGCTAGTAATAGTCCCTTGTCTAACAGTCCATGATCTGTTAACTTTGTCTACCATAGACAGCTAATTCAGATTGACTGAATAACCCCCCCCCCCAAAATCACCTTAGGTCCCGAATGAATCCATTTAGCTGTTGGCACAAAGTAATTTACCAGATAATTCCTAAACTCTCTACCTAAATTGGGCTGTGTAGTTCAATGTTTTTGACAAAAATAGTGGAATCTGCACACAGTGATTAAACGCCCCAAATTTCCTGAAATCTGATGGGCCTTAAAAGTAGAGACATGTTAGGGCTGCAGACCAGTGGAATAAGACAATAATTTGGTAACCCACAATTGAACTTTGAATGTGGCACCACTGCAATGTTTCTAGGAAGGCCTCCTCAGAAAGTGAGTGCACATCAGGATGATTAGCTTCTTACTGGTCCCACTTCTCCTGTTCTGATAGCCTCACAGTTCTTGCAGAAAGTCTCAGCAATCTTTGTCATTACTCTTCACAAAATGCATGCCCAGAGGTACTTCTTGCCGCTCAGCTTATAAAGCAAGTGCCACTAAAGTCTAATCACTATCAGAAATGACTCTGTTGTACACTCAAAGTTCTTTTCAGCTAAAATCCTCTTACCTACTCCTCATCGGAGGTGCTAATGGAGCTTTGCCCACTTGTCTTTTTCTGCCTCAGTAGAGGGCAAAGCCAATCAATCCTCACAGGTATGCAGTTTTACACCTAATTCATGAGTTGACTTTAGTATGGCAGACATTAATTGCCCCCAAAGGAGAAAAGCAGTCCAACTCCACTCTGGGTAGACTAGCTGATTCATGCACATATGCTTCGGCTTCTGCTCTAACCTTCCCTATGCCTATTCTATTGTCTGTTACTGTGCCTATTCTATAAAGTACTAATTTAGCAGAAGAGTAGAAGGCTATCCAAGGGTACCCATCCTAATATTTCATCTCCTCAAAGAGAAAATCCTAACTCTCCATATTCCTCAAGCAATCCTCTCTTCACAATACCTGTTTTTCCATCTGCGTAAGATGTGTGTACACATAACTCTAAGACATAGTGTGACCTTCACATCACCATCCCACAAAGGAGAGTCAGCATCAATTGTACATGCTTTGTGTCTTATTCTCAAACCCGTCAGAAATCCTGCAAGAAATAGATGGTACAAAGGATTAACTGAAGGAAGTTTAATGACATTACTATTTACAAAAGTGTGAGCCAGATTAAGACAACCAGTGAAGAATGGCAAAACACCCAAGGACCAGCTTCAGTGTAAAACTTTTACCTACTCCATACTAGAAGAGATAAAAAGAGGATTATCTTACCCAGTGGGGCTGCAGCATAAGAGCAGGGCCGCCTAATTAAAATAGCTAGAACTATAGGTAAAAGAAGATGGCATTGCCCAAACAAGGTGAGGAGAAGCAGAGAGAATAAAACTCCACTTTCTCTTATCTCTCATCTCCATCATTGCTGAACCCACATAGAAACTAGAAGACAAGAGAGCTTGGGTGGTAGAATCCATAAAGAGGTCAGGTTTTCAAGAAACAAAGCTGGGAAGAAAAGGGTAAAGATCAATTTGGAGAGGGAAATGAAGACTAATAAGCATTTCATGTCAGAAGGCACTTAGGCACTTACCAGAGGGTCAAGATTCTCTGGGTCAGAAAAGTAAACCTTATCAAGTTTCAGGATCTCAGGAGCTATGGACAGGACGAAAGGAAGTCCCATCCCATGTAACTGAGATTAAAAAGAGCCAGAGGGGGGTGCCTGGGTGGCTCGGTCCATTAAGCATCCGACTGGGAAGTATCAAGTCATCTCACAGCTCATGAGTTTGAGCCCCGAGTCGGGCTCTGTGCTGACAGCTCAGAGCCTGAAGCCTGCTTCTGATTCTGTGTCTCCTCTCTCTCTCCCCTCCCCTGCTTATGCTCTCTGTCTCTCAAAAATAAATAAATAAACATTTAAAAATAATAATAAAAAAAGATAAAAAGAGCCAGAGGAATCAGTTTCAATCATAAAGGGTGCCAGCGCTGGGGAAAGCAAGATTAGCAAACATGTCTAAAAATAGCAGATGGGTCAAAGTTGGGAGATAAGTTGAGGACTATGGACCAGGATAAATAAGGACAAAGTCAAAGGAAGGTGACTGGCAATTTTTGCCTAAAGGGTTGACATGTCTCTGGTTTTTTTGGTATCAAAAGATACCAGAAGAAAAAAAACAAAGATTAGTGTAAAACTAAGAGCAGAGCAGAACACCCAGCACAGAAAAGGGAATATCTAGAAGAAGACCCAAAGATGAAGATGGCACAAACTGTACAACATGCTTCCTTCAGTGATCAATCAGAAGACACAAAAATAAAGGAGGCAAGGTCATAGAAGGGATGGCAATATTGACATGTTATGAGCTGACTTTAATTTCTTTAAAATGAATTGTACCAGAACATAAAAAGCCACTGCACTAAAAGATACCATGTAACCTCGCAGATTCTTCTAATCTATCTAGAAACCCTCTCATCCATTCTGATAATTCACCAGATTAAAATATAAGCATTCTTTAATACAATTCATCTTCCCTTTCAATAGAGAACAATTTGCATTTATAAAAATGTAATTGGTGAGTGTCTCCACAAAGAGAACAAATATCGTACATAGAAGACAAATCACTAGAATAATTCCCCTGGTGACTGATACTTGAGTATCAAGATGAGTCATAATTCTTCCATAATTTTCACTGTCAACTGTCATGAAAAACTGAAGTACCATGTTGTAAAGTGCTGGTTGTCTGAAGTAGATGCAGAGCAGAAGGAGACTGGGAAGTATATATGGAGAGCAAAAACCAGCGATAGAGGTCATGGTGGAACATGAAAGAACAGTTCTACACATCAAACTGGAGTAAAACCAGGAGGTTTCAGTTTAGTGGCTGAGTCATTGGAGGAATTAGTGGGAAGCAGTAATGCAAGTAGTAAAAAGACAATGGTATAGAATGACTCAGCAGTGGTGGTTCAAGATGGAAGCTGAATGAACAGTAAGTTGACTCCAAAAGTTTTATCTGCTCAGCCCAGCCTCTCTCAGGTCAACTTATTCCCAGCTTAATCCTACTGTTCTTGTGGATAGTCACCTGAGTTTGTCATTTCCAGCCAGGAAGCTATAGCTGATTTCTAAAGTGTAAGGTATTAAAAGTTGACATAAAGTGGTGGCTATGGCAAGGTAAAAAAGGAAATGGATATGAAAGATACAGTAAAGTAGCACAAGATACACTCATATGGCTGAACACAGCCACACACAAAATTCAGCAATAGAGAAATAATAACATCCATTTAATGTATTATGGCCCAAAACAAATCAGGACAGCTAAGAACCAAATTTCATACTTTAATCAAATCTAATAACCTCTGTTTCCCTTTAGTTCTTTGTCTACTTCTTTGTCTTATTTCATGAAATTATATACGACATGGTGATATAAAAGAATTGGCTGCTAACAATCTTGCCCTTTTTTTATGTTTATTTATTTTTGAGAGAGAGAGAGCATGTGTGTGTGCAAGCAGGGGAGGGGCAGGTGGGTGGGGGACAGTTTCCTAAGCAGGGTCCCTATTGACAGCAGAGACCTGAAGCCAATGCAGGGCTTGAACCCATGAACCGTAAGACCATGACCTGAGCCAAAGTCAGATGTTCAACCGACTAATCCACCCAGGTGCCCCACAATCCTGCCTTTCTTATCTTATTCCCACATTTGAGCATATGAACAAAGTAAGATTACAAGGAAAGAAAATGGCACTCGTGAAAAACAGTGCTAAGTGAAACCTGCAGTACTAATGAATTCGGTCACAAAAAAAAAATTTATAAAATTGATACATTTTTGCTACATGTAATAGGTGTAAGACATTAAGTTGAATGATACCATAAAAAGACTGATCATAAATAGCAACTAAATTCATAACATGAAAAAGTCATGAGTTGGTGTTTGTTTTTATTCCCTTGAATTGGGCACTTAAGTCCAAAGAAAGAGTTTAATTTTTACAGAAGCTGTGTGTCAAAGCAAAACAAAACAAAACAAAGCACTATACTAACAAAAATATGATATTGCTCTTTAGGGAGCAAAAGTAGTTAAATGCTTCTTCCATCTTTACCCAACATGTGGCTCAAAACACAAATGATAAGTGCTCTGAGAATAAACTAATGTGAAAGTATAGAAGAAAAATCCCAAATATTTTCCAGTTCTTCCTTTGGGAATGATTAGGAGCCAGTGTGGTAAAGAAAGGCTGGCCTCATCCCAGCATTTCACGACTGTGAAGAGTTGTGCAAAAATCAGAGCCAAAATGGGGCACTGGGTGACCCCACAGAAGTCACCAGCTTTTGTTGATCCAGGTATCCATATAGCAGAGATGATAAAAACCGACAATGAATCTCTTTGTCCTGGAAATTAAACCGGAAATCTCAAGACTGTGTTTTCAGTGTTTCTTGGCTTTCATTTTGTTAGAAATCCTGCCACATTTCAGTATTTTCATTCTTGTCCTGGATGAAATCACAAAGCAGAGAGGCACTTGAGAATTCTGTTTTTTTTAAAAAACTAAACATTTCCAAGTGAGTTTAGGTCTCTGTTTAGTATTTTTGCGACCCAATTACTGAGCTTAAACTTTCCACAGATGTCATATTTCTTGGTGGCACAAGTTTATTGAACCAAGATCAGGTTAATTTTAATATGAATGTGAATATGCATCTGTAAGGTGTTTAATAAGCATTTCATATCATACTTTCCAATGCTTAGTCAAGAATTGTGCAAAGAGTGGTCTTTGGGTTTTGTTTTTTATTTTCCATGTTTGGGACCTAGGGCAAAGATTATTCTGGTTATTCCTCGTCATTCAGGTGAAAACTGTATAGATGGCAACCCCAGATCTTTCTGAACCAACTTTAACATCCAGCAAATTCATTACTCAATAGGAAGTTGGGCATTTTCTAAAAAACTATTGATCCTTTCAAGTCAAAAAGACCCAACTAATTCTAGGAGAATGACTTTGGAATAGAAGATGATAGTTATTAGATTTATTTTCCTACAGATATCTTATTGTAGAATATTTTTGAGGTTGGATCTGACCTCTAATAGCAACATCACTACTGAAGGATATAGGTCACTCTGTCATCTGAATCCATGCTTCAGAGGAATTGGTACTTGGTTGTTTGAACTGACACCTGAATGAGGGGCCCACTCCGTTAAAGGTAAATGGAAGATGACTAAACTCTGAAGCAATTGTCTACATGACCATAGAAACATTTTGAAATTTTCTGTTCTTGTTTTAACCCCTTCTGTGCTCCTTCAAGGGTTAGTGCTTGCAGAGTAATTTACTTACTCAAATGGAATTTCCATTCAGAATCCTGATCATTATTATATCTTTGTTTCACCATGTGACAAGCAAGAATTAATACTCCCACTATTATAATGTACTCTTCAGTGGCTAGATTGGAATAATGTGACCATAGATATCATTAATATAATAATTTCCTTTTTTTAGGCTCTTTCTTGAAGACGGCAGAAGCTCCCCAATTTTAAAACCAATCATATGGATTCAGACAAAGGCAAAATGCTATCTGTTCATGACTTTTACAATGTTGTTATCAGCAAACTGGCTTCCAGAGCAACTGCATTGGTTACCATGGTACAGAAACTATTCCCATGGAATCTTCTATCAACTTGGCACTGAAAGGGTGAACTGGGCAGAAACAGAAGTAATAAACTATACCTGGAAGGAGAGTAACTATTGACACTTCCACCCATTTTGGGGCTCTTCATTTTAATCTATAGAGATCTCAAGTGTAGTACACACATTTCACATCTTTTCTAGGCACAGTAACTCTTCCTTAACAGTAATGGTGAACTCCTAACAAGTCCACATGAATAGCTACAAAATGGGCTCTGCTTAATCATGTCTAAGAAATTGAGGTAATAGAGAGTTATTCCAACTAAACTCTAAGAAAAATGGTATACTTGGTGGTTAAACATAACAGAGAGATTACTTTAAAATAGAATCAACTTTCAGGGCACCTGGGTGGCTCAGTGGGTTAAACATCTGACATCAGCTCAGGTCATGATCTCACAGTTTGTGAGTTTAAGCCCCAAATCTGACAGCACAGAGCCTGCTTGGATTCTCTCTCTCTCCTCTCTCTCTCTGCCCCTCCCCTGCTCACATGTTCTTTCTCTCTCTAAATAAATAAATAAATAAATAAATACTTTTTAAAAAAGAGAAAGAATCAACTTCTACTAAAGCCAGTGAAATCAGAGAGGCAAACAAAGAGAATCTGGTTAAAACTCTGACTTTGGGAACATTGTTATAAAAAGAAGTATAGTTCTCTCTCAAAAATGCCTCCTAATACCATATTAGTTGGTCAAAAGATCAGGCAGCCTTCCTGGGAAAACTCAACAAGGGAACACTAATTGAAAGTAATTCAATGACAAGCCATGTATAATAGTTTCAGAACGTAAAAGGAATAAATATGAGCTATGACTAAATATTGTAGACTTAGGCAGAAATATTTAGTTTCATTGTAGTAGAGGATTTCCGGATATTAATTCAACCCAACACATCTGCTGAAAATGATTAGAGAGGATGGTAGTGGTAGTTGTAGTGGCAGGGTTCTGAATTCCACAGCACTGACTGTACAACGTCAATTCCGTTCCTGCGAAACCAAACTGCTTTTATCTGCCTAATTTCTTTCCTATTACTTTTGACTCTTGATGACAAATATGTAAGGAATGGTGCCAAAATCCAGTTGGCACTTCATTATCTGAACTTGTTCCATGATGCCTAAGTTTTAAAGTATTTGACTTTGTTATAGTAAAAAACAAAAATTGTGGCTAAAACTCATGGGAATGTTAGGATAACATGAAGATTGGTAAACTGAGAGCTAAAACTGAGAGCTAAAAATATCACTCACAGGGTCTTACATTCTGCCTATGCTACTAACTCAATGAATGTTAGGAAAGTGATTCAATCTTTAAAATTTTTTCAGTGATTAAGCAAAAATAATAATGTGTACCTGCCAATTTTCTGATGGAACAGCTAATAAATATGAGAACTAAAGATTTTTCCACATCTCAATTGCTATTATATAGTTACACACAACTAATAAAAGGGATAAGCATAATTCAATATACCAATCTAAAACAATCTAAAAAAACAATCTAAAACCAATCTAAAAAAAAACCCGTACAAATACACACAAGCACACCCTGCAATAATCAGCTTTGTGCCTGGTCTTGTTCCTCTTTCTATTCAACCCTCCAGTTACTAGGTCCAAGACCTGACCTGACAGCAGGGAGAAGACCATACTTTGTCTACAGAGCATTTTAAAACCCTGACTTCATTTTTCAGCTTTTTATTTCATAAGGTTTTAAATGGTAACAAAAGTAGACAGAATTAATAATGAACTAACATATACCTAGGACACAGCTTCAACAATGAGCAACTCACAGTTAATCTCAGTTGACCCACATCCCCATCTACTCCCGCTTCCATTTATTTCAAAGCAAATCTCAGGCATCATATTATTTCATTCACAAATATTTCAGCATATATTTCTATAAATAATTATGCTTTTAAAACTGCCAAAAACTCATTATACCAGCTAAAACAATTAACAATAACTCAATAATATCAAATAGCCATCCATGTTAAAAATGTCTAATTATCTCTTTTTGAGTCATTTTTGCACAGGTCCTAGAACATTTTTAGCCTTTTTTCTTTCCTCAACTTCAGCACTCATATGTAAATCAGCATGGATAGAATATGACCTGGATCACAGAAAAAAGCTCAATGTGAATATATAGTATCCCTCCATGTCAAATGACGTAATTCTTGGTTGAAGGCTTACACAACTATATCTATTAGTATCTTCTGGGGTGGGGGGGAGGGAACATATAAAAGTAGTGCACATCATCTTCTAAAACTGAGCAAGAAAAATCAAACAAGCTTTGCAGAAAACAGAATCTTCAAGCCAAAACCAATAGATGTTTAAGAATGCAGACCCTCAGTGAGGCCACATGTCTCCAAAGGTGTGTGGAGAACCAAACCAAGAAGAGGTGCTCATCAATCACATACTCTCTTCCCAGATCTCCCACACCACTGCCACTTTTCTTCTTCAGATCCCATCCAGCAGCATACCACAGTTTCCAAAGTAAATTTCAACCCAAGTGTTAGAATTTGAAGTTGATTTTAAGCACATCAGTTTGGAAGCATTGAGCAGATCATCAATAGACTAATTAAAATCCAAAGAATAAGATTTAAAAGCACAGCTCTGCAATCCCTATCAAAATAACACCAGCATTCTTCACAGAACTAGAACAAACAATCCTAAAATTTGTATGGAACCAGAAAAGACCCCGAATAGCCAAAGCAATCCTGAAAAAGAAAGCAAAAGAAATTAAAAATAGAACTACCCTATGACCCAGCAACTGCATTACTAGGTATTTATCCAAACTATACAGGAGTGCTGTTTTGAAGGGACACATGCACCCCAATGTTTATAGCAGCACTATCAACAATACCAAAGTATGGAAAGCCCAAATGTCCATTGATGGATGAATGGATAAAGAAGCTGTAGTATATATATACAATGGAGTATTACTCGGCAATCCAAAAGAATGAAATCTTGTCATTTGCAGCTACGTGGATGGAACTAGAATGTATTATGCTAAACAAAATTAGTCAGTCAGAGAAAGACAAATATCATATGACTTCACTCATAGGAGGACTTTAAGACACAGAACAGATGAACATAAGGGCAGGGAAGCAAAAATAATATAAAAGTAGGGAGGGGAACAAAACATAAGAGACTCTTAAATATGGAGAACAAACAGAGGGTTACTGGAGGGTTACTGTGGGTTGTGAGAGGGGGGATGGACTAAATGGGTAAGGGGCATTAAGGAATCTACTCCTGAAATCACTGTTGCACTATATGCTAACTAACTTGGATGTAAATTTTTAAAATAAAATAATTAGTTAATTCATTAATTAATTAAAAGAAAGCTAAAGCTGGAGGCATCACAATTCTGGAATTCAAGACATATTATAAAGCTGTAATCATCAAAACAGTATGGTACTGGCATAAAAACAGACCCATAGATCAATGGAACAGAATAAAGAACCCAGAAGTATACCCACAAACGTATGGCCAACTAATCTTTGGCAAAGCCGGAAAGAATATCCAATGAAAAACAGACAGTCTCTCAGCAAATGGTGTTGGGAAAACTGGACAGTGACATGCAGAAGAATGAACCTGGACTACTTTCTTACACCACACAGAAAAATAAACTCAAAATGGATGAAAGACCTACATGTAAGACAGGAAGCCATCAAAATCCTAGAGGAGAAAATAGACAACAACCTGTTTGACCTTGGCCACAGTAACTTCTTACTTTACATGTCTTCAGAAGGAAGGGAAACAAAAGCAAAAATGAACTATTGGGACCTCTTCAAGATAAAAAGCTTCTGCACAGAGAAGGAAACAATCAAGAAAACTAAAAGGCAACCAATGGAATGGGAGAAGATATTTGCAAATGACATATCAGATAAAGGGTTAGTATCCAAAATCTATAAAGAACTTATCAAACTCAACCCTCAAAAAAGAAATAATCCAGTGAAGAAGTGGGCAAAAGACATGAACAGACAATTTTCCAAAGAAGACACCCAGATGGCAGACACATGAGAAAATTCTCAACATCACTCATCATCAGGGAAATACAAATCAAAACCACAGTGAGATACCACCTCACACATGTCAGAATGGCTAAAATTAACAACTCAGGCAACAACAGATGTTGACAAGGATGCAGAGAAAGGGGAATCCTTTTGCACTGCTGGTGGGAATGCAAACTAGTACGGCCACTCTGGAAAACAGTATGGAGGTTCCTCAAAAAAATTAAAACTAGAACTACCCTATGACCCAGCAATTGCACTACTAGGTATTTATCCAAACTATACAGGAGCGATGTTTCAAAGGGGCACATGCACCCCAATGTTTACAGCAGCGCTATCGATAATAGCCAAAGTATGAAAAGAATCCAAATGTCCACCGACTGATAAATGGATAAAGAAGTGGTGTATATATACATATGCAATGAAGTATTACTCACCAATCAAAAAGAATGAAATCTTGCCATTTGCAACAATGTGGATGGAACTAGAATGTATTATGCTAAGTAAGTAAAATTAAGTCAGTCAGAGAAAGACAAATATCATATGACTTCACTCATATATGGAATTTAAAATACAAAACAGATGAACATAAAGGAAAGGAAGCAAAAATAATATAAAACCAGGGAGGGAGACAAACCAAAGAGACTCTTAAACATAGAGAACAACCTGAGGGTTGCTGGAGGGGTTTGGGTGGGACTAATGGGGAGGGGTTTGGGATGGGCTAAATGGGCAAGGGGTATTAAGGAAGACATTTGTTGGGATGAGCACTGGGTGTTATATGTAAGTGATGAATCACAAAATTCTATTCCTGAAGTCATTAATACCCTATATATTAACTAACTTGGATGTAAATTAAAAATAAGAAGAAGAAATAAATAAAAGCCCAGCTCTGATATGAAGCCATTCTGACATTTCCTGTCATAAACCAAATTTAATCATAATAGATTCTTTCTTGTTGATAAAAATTACGTTCCATTGCTAAATGCTTTCTTTCAGATATTTGCATCTACAGTATGATGGCTAAATTTATATTCCCCATTGGCCAAGTTATGGTGCCCAGTTGTTTGGTCAAACATCAGTCTAGATGTTGCTGCGAAGATATTTTGTAGATGTGATTAACATTGAAATCAATTGACTTTAAATAAAGCCAATAACCCTTCATAATGTGGGTAGGACTCATCCAATCAATTGAAAGCCTTAAGGGCAAAGACTGAGGTTTCCAGAATATGAAGAAATTCTCCTTCCCTACTCTGTATTATTTGAATTTTTACATTGAGCATGTATTTTTTAGCAGTATTTAATATACATACATACATACATACATACATACATACAAATATACATAGTCAGGTCTAAAATTCTTTTGGAGCCTTGGCTTTCCTCCTCTGTAAATAGGAATATATAAACTACTTCCTTGAGATTACTAACATGAAAGCATATATTATTAACAAAGTTTGTAATCAGCAATATCCTACATATAATAAATTAAGTCACACACTTTTTGTTACCAAAAATTTTAGGTTGTGCATAATTTGGAAATTTCAAGTCAGGTCTTGGACCTAGGAGGAACAACAAAAGTCTGCTGCTTCTGGGAGCAGCCCAATGTCTGAGCATCTGTGGGGATTTCCTGTAGGGAAATTCAGTTCTGGTAGGGAGTTCAATTCTGATTCAATCAAATACAAATTTTGAGAGGTTTGTCTATGCAGCCACAGAGTGGGAAATGTCCTCTATTCATTACATAAGCCTCTGATTCCTTCTTAAAAGGATTTAAGGTTGGCTTAAGATAAATGACACATCTATAATAAACCACCAACATAAGAACAAAAGAACATAATTCAGTATGAGATAGATGCACTAGAACATAAGATATGAAGTTTCTGCAGTGAAACATAGCATGCAGGTCTATGTTTCCCTAAAACCAAGAAATATTTCTTTTTCTTATATATATGTATAAAAATGTATAAGTCTTTGGAATACTTCCAAATACTCTTTTAGCTTTGAATAATTAGAAAAGTTTGGCATAATTGATGAATTTGTTTTTCTCTTCTAAACTTAAATTCCAAGATAATCAGTCAAAACTTATTCCTTTTCAAGAATACCAGGAATGTCTTGATTTTATTAATATCCCTATACTTCTGACTTTGTTATTATAAAAGGACACTTATGTGTAGAGCTTGCACACAAAGCTTTACCAACTATTCTGGGGTCATATTTCCATATACTACTATGGCTAGATAATTACAGATCTCTGGATGTTCCTACTCCTGTATATTCAGGACTGCTTAGGTTTTCTGGGAGATACTTTGGAACACTTTTTTAGGTCATTTAAACCAAAAAAAAATCAACAATAACAACTAGTTAAATAATGTAAGTAACTGCTTCATTTAATATTTTCTGGGCTATAGCAGCCCAGGTCATTTTAATTTTCAGATAACAAGACTAACAAACTCTTCACAATTGTTTAATTTATCCAGAAGTATTTTTAAATGTAACCATATGACAGTTGATTAAAATAGAGTCAAGAGGGAAAAGTGCTCTGACGAGTTCATGAGTTCTATCCTGATTAGTTTCCCGTGTGCCGTTCTAAAAGTCTCAGTACATTAACAACATGTAGTCACATGTCTTGGGGTTGCCTGAAACAAAAACCTCACTGAACCCACAAAAAATTAAATAAATAAGAGACTGGAGAAGGTGCGAGGGAGGGGAAACAGGATATCTTTCTAGGTGCACAGAGCTTTCTCAGAAATGCAATTCAGCTGAGTTACGTGGGACTGGCTCTCCTGAACCAGAGACTGACCCAGCACCTCTCTCTCTCGCCCCTTCTTTCCCACCCCTAGGGTTTGTTTCTACTTCTTTCTGGCATCTGTTCTGTTACCCTCTCTGCAAAATGGTCTCCTCTGCAAGACTCTTGAATTTTTGTTCTTCATTATTTGAGCTTATGGATACATTTGGCTTGCTATGCCACAGATTCTGGGTCTAATTGTTCATGACCTTTTTGGTCTAGCTCCCTACCATTAGCTGGATTACACAAGGTTCCAATACTTCTTGGGTGTAATCACTCCTACATTTATTCACTTAAAAAGAAAACATTCTTGGGATACTTACCACAGGCCAGTAAAACAGCAGGGGTTGGAGACTTAGAAGTTACTGAAGTAGTTCTGACTCCAGGAGAAAATAAGCCAATGATTAAGATTCAGTGGGGTTCCTGGGTGGCACAGTCGGTTGGGCGTCCAACTTCAACTCAGGTCATGATCTCTCAGTTCACAAGCTCGAGCCCCACGTCAGGCTCTGTGCTGACAGCTCAGAGCCTGGAGACTACTTCAGATTCTGTGTCTCCCTCTCTCTCTGCCCCTCCCACCCCCCTCCCTCTCAGAAATAAATAAACATTAGAAAAAAAATTTTTTAAGATTTAAATGAGGGGCGCCTGAGTGGCTCAGTCTGTTAAGCGTCTGACTTCAACTCAGGTCATGATCTCGCAGTTTGAGTTCGGGCTCTGTGCTAACAGCTCAGAGCCTGGAGATTGCTTCAGATTCCGTGCCTCTCCCTCTCTCTGACCCTCCCCCACTCGTGCTCTGTTTCTCTCTCTCTCAAAAATAAATAAACATTAAAAAAATTTTTTTAAAGATTCAAATGATATGTGCGTATGGCAGGTTTAGTGGCTTAATGACCATGAGAGCACTGAGTTGGAGCCTGTAACAGCCTGGAGACATCAAAGAATATTAGTTCCTCTTCTATACTGTAACCTGGGTCTGTACATACCTCATTTAACTGTTTGCATATATCTATCTCCCATAGACTGAAAGTTCCTCCAGAGCAGGGACCACATTTTACTCATCTTTAAATCCCTGGTGACAATAATGTTTGATGAATAAATAATAAGTGGAATGGTGCTTGAACCAAAACATCAAAACATAAGCAGGAAATGGATTTTTTAAAAAGGAGGGGGAAGCATCTTACAGCTTCAGGTAACCAGGTTTCAGAGATATGATAGACCACAGAATGCTCAAAGCATTGCAAACAGTTCAAAGAAGCTGGGACTTACAGGCTTGTTGACAAATGGAGGACAATGGGGCTGAGAAGTTGAGACAGAACAATTTGTGAAGGGTTTTTCAAGTCTCATTAAGGAATTTTAACTTTATACCAAAGGCAATGAGGAGCTGTTAAAGGATTTACTATTGACCAGAGCAGAGAGCATTTTCTAAAGTATATTCTGTCAACCACATGCAGATGGGTTGCAGTGACATGAGCACGGTGTCAGGAAAATTACTTTCAGAGGCTCTTGCAAAATGCAAGTAAAAACTGACCAGTCAAGTCACTTCTGGTCCAGACCACAGCCCCATGCTTGGGCACAATCTAATACAGTCCCAATGGTAAGAACCCCCATCTTAGAACAGCATACTCCCCTTGCTGTTAGGATTCCTATTTCTTAACTGGCATCTATATCAGAACAACACAATTTCCTTCTCTCACATGCTTCTTGATCTATCTTCCACAAGATCGTTTGGATTTTAATCACCTAAAATACCATTCTAATATAATATTTCCCTAATAGCCTGATACTTAGAGGTCGCAGAAGAGCAGGCCATCTAGCCTAGACTCCTGGAAAGGTCTTGCTGTTTCTATTCCCACTGTACTGGGGGAGGAGCCCCCAACTTGGCATCATATCCAGTTCTTATAGGCCTGTGTAACCTTGAATGTTTCTTATAGTGGTCCCTCGATTCAGCTTTCTCATTTGGAAAAAGGCTAAGAAAGATATATTAATTCTAAATGATCAGCTTTAGCATCTCTTCTTACTCTGATTCTATCCAAATGAAACCTAAGATCCAAAACGGCACATGCCTTGACACTGCATGTGAGCAAAAGCAGAGTTCTTGCCTTAAATTGCATCTGCAGAAAAGTTCATCCAAGTATTCCTCCAGAGCTTTACCTTAGGTTGTGAAAAGCTTCAAACACGTCAGAAGTCAAACCACAATAACAACTAAAAAGTTCTCCAAAAACCAGCATCCCTATGCTTCCTTTTTAATCAAAGTAAATGGGCAAAATTACTTATGTTCTTTTCCTTCTCTGTCTTTGTTTATATTTACTTTTCTTATATTTTCTATTTTGGAATAAACAATACATGCATATTGTACAAAGTCCAAAAGAGTGTTCAGTGAAATACAAGTCTCCCTTATTCCTCCCCTCCCCTTTACCCTAGCCACCTAGTTTGTCTGCTTGAGGCAACCACTGTTCCTAATCAAAATTACTTTTGCTATTAGATACCACCAGAAATATCTTTTTTATTAATGCAGAAAGAATTCCTAGTTGCAGTAATAGTGTCTCCATTTGAGCAGGTGATTATAGTAAACATAAGGCATGTGGGCCTATTTGTTTGCTCTAGCTCCTACTTAACTATTTCCTTTGGCTTAAGGGCTTTGAGGTAAATCTAAGGTCACAGTCTAGCTGAGTCACTGTACAAGAGTGACACAGCAACACATTTAAGCCATCTGGTAAGCAAGACAGCCAGACAGGAAGAGTTAATGGGAATTTCAAAGTCATTCTTTACTCTAGCCACTTTACTCTCTTTAGAATGAGAGGCACCTGCTTCAAATGTACAACCTTTAATAAGGCCCACTGACTCAGAAAGTCTTACCTCCCCAAAGAACTTGGGGGACTCATATGTAAGTCTATGAAATCACTTGGAAACTTACAGTGAGGAAATTGGTTTTAAGAGAAGCTCAGTTGGTTTTTACTAGGTTGCAAGGATTGTGTGGACTACAATCTAATGTTAAAACAGCATGAAAAAGGATTAACTACTCCATTGCAGTGGAGACAAGAGCCAAAGCCCATCAGGGGCCAATCAACACTAAAACACTAGGTACAGGAATTCCATCAGAAAGGGAAATAAAACTGGCTAATATAATTTAGAGAGAGTCTACTGCACCTTTTAGCACCTATTCACTGCCAGTGTGGATGACATCCCTTCGAGGAAAAAAATTTCTACCTAAGGAAAAATATAAAAACTGAACTTCAAAGATGAAGCCAAAGATGATACAATATAATACAATGAAACAAGCCTTTAAAAGCTATCATTGTTCATATTTTGGCATTGCTTTACTGCCAGCCTGAAACACACTATGAATAAAGCAAGTCTAGATGATGCAAGAGGATGCAACTGATCAAATACAAATTTCAAATCATGCTTGTTTCCATGACCTCCAAAGTACAGTTTTAGAGATTATTTTTAAGTCTTTATTAGGGCAATCTAAAGACATTAGACTTTCTATTGCAGTGGTTTACAAAAAAACTCCTTTTAATGGAATTAGTATTTGGATATTAAAGAGGAGATAATAAGGGAACATGAGATTTGATGGTGAGATCCAAAGAATGTTTGCATAATTTAAGTTTTATTCACTCCAAGTGTTGAAACAAATAGCATTTGATATGTTCCAAACACTCACTAACAGCCTCACTAGTGCATTACCAATTATCAACATCAAGTAGACTGTTCTCTATGGAGCTCATATAATCTTCCCATTCTCTTTTCCTTGATTGTGTCTTCCCCAGAGTTGTCCTCATGCACAAGAAATCAAGTGAAACGAATCCTCCTAGCTCCCCCTACAAGGAGAATTATATGTTCCTTTGACTTGAAGCAGAACAGACCTGCAATGAAATCCTGAGGTGACCCTGACACCTTAGAAATTTAGAAGTTTTAAGAGGCACTAGCCTGAGTTGCTAAAGATCCTAAAGAAATTTAGCTAAATTGAGGATTGTTGATAGATTTAATAATTTATTAATTATTTACTAATAACTTTGCAATGTATATTTTTTGTTAAATGATTTATACATGTCAAACTAATTGACCTCCCAAGCTTTAGTCCCAGAAAACTTATATTTAAATTCTATCATCCAAAACTATCACAGATCAGTGGCTTTGAAACATTTCTACCATAACCAAGAGTAAAAAATATATTTTACATAACTACCCAGACCACACAAATGTGTATATTCACATATATTATTATTAGAAACAGTTGATTTTATATTCTATGAAGTCACCAAGAACACTGAATTATCAAAAACTAAACGACTGTTTTCAGGGGATATACAAGGTTAAGTTCCTTTGAGACTCTGGTCAAAATATTTTCAACAACCAATCAATACATAACCTTAGTTTATGTATGTTTGTATTGTAAAAACATCTAATTTAACACATATTGTTGATTCTTCAACTCACAGCAGACAGTGCTATCACTCATGCCTGAAAAAAGCTTATCTAATACACATATTTTCTCCATTAAGGCACAACACAGCCTTCTCGCATTCAGGAACACTAGACAGCACTTCAGCACTATACTTGGGGGTCATCTGAAACACTGAAATCATGAGTAAGGGGGAGGCTGGGTGGCTCAGTCGATTAAGTGTCTGACTCAGCTCAGGTCATGATCTCACGGGTCCTGAGTTTCTAGCTCTGCATCTGGCTCTGTGCTGACAGCTCAGAGCCCAGAGCCTGCTTCTGATTCTGTGTCTTCCTCTCTCTGCCCCTCTCCCACTCACACTCTGTCTCTCTCTCTCTCAAAACTAAATAAACATTTAAAAAAATTAAAAAAGAAATCACCAGTAAAAATGCAAAAGATATGGTACTAAATAGACCACAAAAGGATACTTGTTTACAGTATGAAAACTGAAACACAAAGGTAGAGTATAAAGGTAGAGTACTGCCTACTTTGATCTCAGCTAGGAACATGTGCATTGGCAGGTTCAAATTTTTTGATGCTCTCAGCATATCTGTAAATAACTGCAAAAACAGCATTAGTGTTGGTTTTAGGGTTACAAATAAATTCTAGGCAGTAGGCAAATTCACAAATATGGACTCCACAAACAATGAGGACCAACTGTAACTATGTATGCATTTATATATATTGTATGTGTGTGTACATACATATATATCCTAACATCCTACTAACATGATTTTATTACAAATTAATGGTTTTTGACTGGCAGCTTGAAAAACTCTACAATAAGATAAGCAATTTGAATGTCAGCACTGTGACTTGATCACCATTTTATCTCCATATTTGAATGACTGAAAAGAAAATTATCAATACTGAGGGTCTCATTAAACAAGACTACTTAACATCAGAATAATGTAGAGATCATGAAATCAGCAATGCATCAACATTGCACATATGTTTATGAAAACAACAGTGAAGAAATGTTTTGGCATGCTAATTAATTCAAAATAAAAATTTTTCCCCAAGGTTTTTCTAGGGAACGCAACAACCATGGGTAGATGAGGTTCAGACTTATACCTACAACAGAGCTAGTGGGGAGGGGGAAGTGAGCAGAGCTACTCCTACAAATCAAAAACCTTCAACCAAACTCATCAAAATAACTTATTTGTCTTCACTACACCAGTAGTTGTATTAATTTTAAAAATTATAAATAACCTTAATGACCAACATCAAGAGAATTAAGAGAATGAAAAAATTATGCTATTCTTATACAACTGAAGCACAGCAGTGAAAATGAATAAGCTAATGCAACATGGAAAAATATCAAAAATATATAGCTAAGTAGAAAAAAAGGGTATGTGACCATTTATATAAAGTTAAAAGTATACAAAACAATACTACATACTGTTTAAGGACACATGCAAAGTTAGCAAAATATAAAAACATGAAAAAAATTCAAAATCATGGCTACTTTTGTCAAGGGAAGAAGGTAATCATATCCAAAAAGTCTTATTTCTTAAACTGGATTGGGACAGATTTGAAGTCCATTTCATTACTTTCTGTGCTTATTTTTTAGACTGAAATGTCTTATTAAAATATTTTGAAAATTCCTATTTATATATTTGCAAAAACTACACCACCTGTTGTGGATTTTTGAATGGGAAAGCTTTCCTCCCTAGATACTGAGTTTTCAAATTTAATTCCAAAAGATTCCAAAAGAGACACTGGATTTGAATTATTCGGGAATAAAAAGTACACTAACTGGTGTAGTTCAATACCACCTCACCAGAGTCCTTCTGGGTCAGCTTCTAAAATAAAATCTCAAAAGTGCCCTCTAGACTTTAGCACTCAGATCATAGTTTCTAATACCATTATCGATAAGACGAATTGACTCTTTGGAGAAAAGATTACTAATAGGGTTGGAATACACAAAATAAGCCTGAGGCATTTTGTAGCATCAGAAAGTTATGAAGTACTCAAAAACAAAATAAAAAACAAAAACAAAAACCCACAATGATGGGGCTATGTCAAAGAGATACAGTAGTCAAGTGAAAAAGGACCTGATAGCCAGGGGCGCCTGGGTGGCTTACTGAGTTGAGCTACTGACTCTTGATTTCAGCTTAGTCAGTTGAGCTACCAACTCTTGATCTTGCAGTTCATGAGATTGAGCCCCTCATGTGCACCAACAGCACAGACTGTTGTATATATATATATAATAGAATATCATTCAGCCATTAAAGAGAATGAAATATTGTCATTTGCAATGACATGCATGGGCCTATAGGTATTATGCTAAGTGAAATAAGTCAGAGAAAGACAAATACCATATGATTTCACTCATATGCGGAATTTAAGAAACAAAACAAATGAACAAAGGAAAGCGAGAGAGACACACACACAAACCAAGAAACAAAATCAACTATAGAGAGCAAACTGATGGTTACCAAAGGGGATGTGGGTGAGAAAATGGGTGAAATAGGTGACGGGGATTAAGGAGTGCAGTTGTCATTATAAGCACTGGGTGATGTATGGAATTGTTGCATCACTATATTGTACCCCTGAAACTAATATAACACTGTATGCTAACTATACTGGAATTAAAATGAGATACTTAATAAAATTTTTAAAAACCCATTAACTCCAGGGATGCCTGCATGGCTCAGTTGGTTAAGCATCTGACACTTGGTTTTGGCTCAGGTCATAATCTCCACCGTTTGTGGGTGTGAGCCCCACATTAGGTTCCACACCAGCAGTGTGGAGCCTGCTTGGGATTCTCTGTCTCTCTCTCTGTCTCTCTCTTTCTCTCTCTCTCTCTCTCTCTCTCTCTGCCCCTCTCCTGCTCCCTCTTTATCCCTTTCAAAATAAATAAATAAACATTACAAAAAAAAAAAAACACACACACACATAACTCCAACCTAGCCAAGAGGAAAACATCAGACAAACCCAAATTGAGGGAGATTCTACCAAATATCTGACCAATATTCCTCAAAATTGCCAAGATCATCAAAAACAGGAAAAGTCTGAGAAACTGTCACAATCTAGAGCAGCCTACGGAGATGTGAAGAATAAGTGTAATCTGGTATCCTGGATGGGATCCTAGAACAGAAAAAGTACATTAAGAAAAAACATAAGGAAACCCAGATAAAGTATAGACTTCAGTTAATAATAATGTCTCAAAATTGGTTCATTAGCTGTAACTATTATGCCATAGTAATGTTAACAATAGGGGCTAATAGGTGCTAGGTATAGGAGAACTCTCTGTAACTCTTCTGTAAATATGAAATTATCTTAAAATTAGAAGTTTATTTTTTAAATGGCCTCCTCAACTATGATTTGGACTTCAAGCAGCAGGTTACAGGGGAAAACTGGAGATCTTCAGGAGAATGAGTAAAGTGTTTGATTCTGAAATTTTGTTTTTTCATTGAAAAACAAACAAAAAAGTTTATCTCTTAGTGAGGCTAATTATCTAAAATCTGAACTCTTAAATAAACCTACTTGTAAAGGTCCTCTGAAAGAGAAGCATCATGGGTTTGACCAGAAGCAAATTTCTTCTCAATTTTTTCTACCTTCAGTAAGGTAATGTGTTACTCAATTTATGCAGAGAATTAATTTTAAGTCAGAAGTTTGTGTTAGATGCAAGAATTGAAACCTGATCAGACATCACTGGTCTCAAAACAAGGAAAAATTTAGATAGGCAGAGTAATAGAAAAACTCATCAAGATTACAAGTCTCAGACAACGGCCTCCCTAGGCCCAAATCCATTGTGACCTGAAATCAGAAAGTAAGATCATTCTGTTATCAAAACATCAGTCCCTCTAAATTTACAATTACAGGATAATTCATTTGTCCACATGGCCATGAAGGTCATAGCACAAGAGACAGCCTCATGGCTAAATATCAAGTGTAGCCTTAAAGTACATTAATCTAAGAAAAATGGAAACTTTCAGAGTGCCTGGGTGGCTCAGTCAGTTAGGCGTCCGACTCTTGATTTCATCTTGGGTCATGTCACAGTCATGAGATGGAGCCCCATGTTGAGCTTGAATCCGGCTCTGTGCTGAGTGTAGAGTCTGCTTAGGATTTTCTCTCTCCCTCTGCCCCTGCCTCTCTCTCTTCTCTCTCTCTCTCAAAAAAAAATATATATAATATTATATATTATTATAAATTATACATCATAATATCATTATGTATTCCATATATTATTTTATTATACATATACATATGAAAGAAAAATGTAAACTTTCTTGGAAAACAACTACTCATTCTTTTGAAAAGAAACCAAAGGAAATCAGGACAGCCTTGTTCTCTTCAGATTCAGGTACAATTTAGTTCTAAGAATATACTTAATCCACCACAAAACTGGACCTATTAGCGGCAACTATTTAGAAATCTTTATGGATCGGGGCGCCTGGGTGGCTCAGTCGGTTGAGCGTCCGACTTTGACTTCGGTTCAGGTCATGATCTCACGGTTCCCGGGTTTGAGCCCCGCGTTGGGCTCTGTGCTGACAGCTCAGAGCCTGGAGCCTGTTTCTGATTCTGTGTGTCCCTCTCTCTCTCTGCCCCTCCCCTGCTCATGATCTGTCTCTCTCTGTCTCTCAAAAGTAAATAAATGTTTAAAAAATTAAAAAAAAAAAGAAATCTTTATGGATCAATGTCATCTAAAAACATTAATTCACCAGTCTCCTTAAGTTATCTGCATAAGAAATATTTCAAGCAGCAATGTCCACTGCCACAGAAGGAAGAGATCAGAAGCCTTACCATGCAACTCTTGTTTTCTGAATCCTGGCTCTTCCCCAAAGGAGGTGGAATGGGGACAGACAAGAATAGGGGTTAAAGAGCATGTAAGCAAAGGAGAAAAAAAAGTCAGAGGAGAAATTATAACTGACTTCTAAGAAGATGTATTTATTTTGGTTTCCTTTTTTGCAGAATTGCTAGTTGGTTATTTTAGGGAATCATGTTTAAGTCTTCAGATTTCTCAAAAACAATTCATCGGGTGAAAACTGGAGGAAAGAAGATAAATCTTGGTCCGTTTATTTCAGTCATTTGTATATGGGTTTTGTTTCACTTATAGTTGTTTTGTTTAATAATGAAACCACTCAAAAAAGAAAAAAAGAAGAAGTAACAAAAAGAAAAACCAAGGAGATTGATTTCATTTTACTCTTTGGTTGGAAAATCAAGCTCTAGTTCATCTTTAAGTCAGAATTTTTTTTTTTCTTTTAATGAATTAAGAAAGAAGGTTCAAGTTCTGGCTCAAAGCTATAATATGTTACTGCATGTGTTGTGCTAGAAGGGAGATTACAGTTTCTGCTGAACCTGGCAGTAAGGATTTGTCCCATCAGGATTCAGGGAGGGATGAGAAAAGGATAGAAAAAAACTCAAGGGAAAATTTCCAAGAGAGACAGCATGCATGGCAGACCTGTTTTGTGACAGGTGCCCTCAGGGAAAGAGATTGCAAAGAGCATGACTGCCAGTACCTAGGGCCAATTTTAAGGTCATTCACAGAGATGACATTAGGATAAAAGACTATTTATAAAGGAATTTCAATGTTGGCTTGTTTCTTCCATTTTTGGCCATTTGTGTAAGCTCAGGCATATAGGTGATACAGGAAATGTCCAAAAGAGAACATGGTGGTGACTTGATTACTACAACACCTCTGCCCAATACCTTTCACAGCTGAGTGTTCATGTCTTTATAATATGGGAGAATTAAACTAAATGTTGATGTGGGGGTAAGGTGTGATCCAGAATCTTGCATCCACATTCCATCATCTGAAGTTTTTTGGTAAAACATTTCAAATAGTCAATAAAATTATTTTCAGCCAGTAGATACATTCAGATTATTAACTGATTAGGAGCAATAAAATATTATAAACTTTAATACAGAAGTAAAAGTCAACACCCTTTCATCAATTTGAATTCCATTAATTTGTACTTTGTGATATCTAACTTGGGTTTCCTTTACAGTATTTGTAAAGAAAGCAACCAATGTTAGTTAAATCTCTCTGACATAAACAAGATTTCAAAGGGGAATGCTTGACCTACTTATGAGAACAAACTGTTTTCCAGTGCTATATAACAGCAACCATTTGTATATAAACAATTAATATGTTATCTCAAGTGCCATCTTATCTATTCACCAAAACAGAGAAAGCCTTCTCTCGCCTTGCCAAAGCTTTACTTGCAGGTGATAGTATTCCATATCTTTGAAAATAATGATGCCTTTCTTTAAATCTAACATTTGAACTTTTCAGTAATTCATACCTCCCCTGCTCCAAGTAATACAATTTTTGTACAATATAATTTTTTCATGTAAATGAGGGTACAGAGTGTAACTATAGGGGGTCAGATCTAGGCCTCTGTCTAATATTTTTTCAGTCCAAGAAGATTTTTGGATAGTAAACAATATTTGTGGGGAGCTTAAAGGAACTAACTAATAGAAGCTGAGATTCAAATCCCAGAGAGGTAGTTGAGTTGCACATGACTTTTTCCTGAACAGAGAGCTCGGAATTGTCTTCCAAATGTTAACAGTTTCCAGGAGATCACAAACTTTTACTTTCAAATGGTTTCCATGTTCTATATATTTTTTTAATCCTTCCTCTGGAACTTCTCTGTCATTTGCAGCCTTATCTTTTAGTAAGTATCCCTCTCAGAAGAATGTCAAACTTAATCAAACAGTTGCATAAGATTCAACCCCACTCACTTTCTAAATAAATTCGGTTAAATCAAGATACTTTGAGCATTTGCTTCAGAACAAGACGTTCCCGAAGCCAACTGTTTATGTTGCTGAGAAACTAGTTCTCAAGTGTGACAATCTCACAATTTCTATCAGAAGAACTGAAGCGACTCAAAATTTCATCTATTGTTAGAACAATTCTGGGTTCACCCAGATCTCCTTACCAATCATTGCAGGTTTAATACATACACTATAGACTGTGTAAATGGCAAAAAAAATTGTTTCTTTAAAAAAATACTCATTATATAACTATAGGAAAATTGAAATTTTGAAATGTTAAAGTAAAGCAACTGAAAATATAGGCATATAAAACTATCATTTAGAATACACTTGTGCCAAATTGATTTGGAAAGGCAATGTCATCTACATTCCATTCTCCATTTTGCCTTCCCAGTACCTCCACATAGCCTCAGATGAATGTTCATTGTTTTCTAATGCATAAATGGTACTTTTCTCCTCTCTTCTTATACTAATAATTTTCTACTTTAAATTGTAGTTATTTACAACATTATAGCTGGAAGACATTTTTAATAACAGCATTATATACATGTTAATTTCTCCATTAGATTATATTTCTTTTATCTTTAAATCATGAGCACTTGGTATGGTACTTCATAAAAATTGGTGCTCAATACAAGTTTGAGCAATGATGAAGCCTAAGAAGATTGCTATCTCAATAACCTCATCTATGTTCCAAGTTTATGGCTTTTCAAAAAGGTAAGTATACTTCAAATACTGCTTTAGTATTCATAAGAAGACATTTCAATAAATTTTAACAAATCCTGTAGATACCAGACAATGTAGCCTGTTATCTTACTTAATTTTGTTTCATTTTCTCTCTCTTATACACACACACTATGAAGCATATATTTGCATTTATAAATGTGATAACTGATATTTAAAGAAGTTAGATGATCTCAGATTGTGTATCTTAAGGGTCAGAAGACAAGTTTAGTGTTCTTTCCAATATATCTATCTATATGCCTTATTCAAATCTGTTCCTTCATAATTCATACCAGGTCAATCTCCCCATACATCATACAGTTTAGTGGGCAAAAACAACAAATTACAGACTCTTGTAACAATTTTCTTGGAGCACCTTACTCTATTACTGGCCTTGGTTTTATTTCCTTCTCGGTTCTATTGTTTACTAAATATACTACCATTTTTATTCTTTGAAGTTTAAATTTATCCTTTCCATCAAAAATATTTTACTTTTTGATTTTGCCATGACTTGTCCTAACCCACAAGACATCAGCCTAGCCCTGGCAGGACTCACCAGGAACACAGTTCAACTTTATCCTGTCTTCTACAGGTAAGGAATCAGAAAAAGGAGGGAAGGAATAAAGACTGCCAGCTTTAAGAATAACTAGACTTCATGTCTCTGAATGTCATGCTAATTCACTCACTGCCATTTTTAGGCATGTCCTATTTAGAGGTCAGCATTTTAAAGAATCACAGCAATTTTTGAGATATTGCTGGAGAACAGTACTTTCATAATTCACCCCTAGTTTTAAAGTCATTAAGCTAAGATCTAAAAACTTCACATTATAAATGTATATTAGATATTTGAAAAGTCCAAGGAATAGTTAACTAACAGTAGATCTGGTATTTTCCCCCATTGCAACTACTTGTAATTTTCTTGCACTTTAACTCTGATCTGTTCATTCACATATTAATTCATTTATTCAACAAATATCTACTAAGCACCAGTTCTGTGTTGGCACTGTTCTGTAGTAGAGTTCAGTAGAGAGTAACACAAGGTTGCTACTGGTGTCTACATGGGGCAGGGTATGAGGAAAGATTGGAAATAAACATTTAACATAGTTATAAGTGTTATGAAGAAATGTGTTGGTATAAACACAAAACAAGGGCAGAATCAGGAGAAGGAAAGTAATGGTGGTATTTAAATTAAGGTCTGAATAAAAAGAAGCCAGCCATATAAATATCTGGGGAAAGAAACTTTACAGAGTAACAAGGAAAATAATGAAAAAACCAAGCCTTGCACAGCTATTTAGTAAGAAAGAAAGAAAGAAAGAAAATGAGCTAAAATCAATACTGCACTGTATGTTAACTAACTAAAATTAAAATTAAAATTAAAATAAAAGAAAGAAAGAAAGAAAGAAAGAAAGAAAGAAAGAAAGAAAGAAAGAAAGGGATGCCTCAGTGGCTCAGTCAGTGAAGTGTCCTACTCTTGGTTTCAGCTCAGGTCATGATCTTGCAGTTTGTGAGTTCAAGTCCCACGTCAGGCTCTGTGCTGACAGTCCGGAGACTGCTCTCTCTCAAAATAAATAAATAAAAATTTTTTAAAAACTTCAGAAAGAAAGAAAGAAAGAAAGAAAGAACAAGAACACCAAGAAAAATGAAAATATATACATCTACCTAGAGAAATGGTGATTTAAGTCAGGGCCCCAAAGATGTGTCAATACAATTTCAATGTCAAGTGATTTAAATGGTAATGGTATAACTTCACTGAAATTTTTATTTAGTTAAAATTCTCCCCTCCTTAATCCTCAGAATAAAAGGACTATCAGGCATATTTTACAGTATAAGATTACAAAGTTCTAACTATAGATCCATTTACCCAAAGCAACTCAAGAGTTCTAACCTGTCTTTGTTGCTATAGTGTACCTTACCTTCTTACACCATTTAAAAATGTCCATCTGTAATTGTGACAAAATACTGGGAAACTAAGGTGGTTTTGTGGGTCTTGTGAACCATATCAAAAACTATATCAAGCATTTCCCTCATATTTATTAAGTTTAATTCCCTGAATATCCACAAAGTAGACATTTCATTGGTCATACTTGCTTTGACATTTATAATGACTGCATTATGTTGAAAAATGTATTTTTACCATCCTTCCTCAATCCTACCACCAAATGCCACACCCCTTGAACATGATAACCATGATTCTAGATCAAAGACTTTTTATAGTATGGTTCCTGGCCTATCTGATAATCCTAATGAGTCAAGAATTAACCATAAAAATAAAAATCCTGCATTAAAAGTGAGAAGACAGGGGCACCTGGGTGGCTCAGTTGGTTAAATGTCCGACTTCAGCTCAGGTCATGATCTCATGGTTCATGAGTTCGAGCCTCACATCAGCTTCTGGGATGACAGCTTGGAGCCTGGAGCCTACATCAGATTCTGTGTCTCCCTTTCTCTGCCCCTCCCCCACTCACGCTCACACGCTCTCGCGCTCTCTCTCTCTCTAGCATAAATAAACATTAAAAAAAGTTTTTTAAGTGAGAAGATAAATTCTTTTGACTTCCATTTTTACACACCTTATGAAAAAGGGGCATTACCTTATAACTAGTAAAATGACTAATTAAAGGGTACTAAAATTTTATGTTCATAGTTAACATTAGCACATGCTTATGTCTTTCTGAGGATCTTTTATTCTACCAAGTCTGGCTATCATTCAATTTTTTAAAATGTAAGTTTTGTACTGTGCATGCAGATGTGCAGAAAGTTAGAATTCCTGCAGTTTGGGCAATCAGCATAAGTTGCTGATGAGTAGGTTGCAGTTTTCCAATTGCTGCCTTTTTTTCCACTGAAATATGAATTAACATTAGTTTCATTTCCTCCTGTTGACTTTAACTCGCTGTGAGTTGTTCAGCTGACTCAACAATAAATATATCTCTAAATAATTGCTTTTATGGAATATAATTTTCCAATATAAAGTATAAGACATGAATGTGTTCTAAGACATTTTTTTAGAATATGGGTCTAAAATCCCTCATCTAAAACTTTTAGGACAAGATGTGTTTTAGAATTCAGATTTTTTTCACATTTTAAATAGGTAATAAAGTGTATAATTCCATATATTATGAAACACCAATCCTGGAATCTGGAGCAGCACCCCATAATCAAGGACATCAATATTTCTGCAGTGACATGTATGAATGCTTACACTAAATTGGTAACGAAAGGCTATGAAAAGCTTCACATTAGTTGCAGTTAAGTTTTGCAGCCAAATAAATCCACAAAAAACTTGCAGAAAAACTTCCAGTGTTCAGAGCTTTTTGGATTTCAGAATTGTAAATAAGATCTTGAGAAGCTATATGCGTCATTTTCATTCCCTAGTAAAGTGAATGTGATGAGAATTAAAAACAACAACAGCAGCAGCAACAAAAATCCTCCTTTAAGAGTTGGTCACAATATTCTTCACTGGGGAAGAGCTGTGTTCAATTAATTCAATACTTGATGGCTATTTTATTTGGGGAGGGGGGCACGGATAGCATTTGGAGTTTTTGGGAAAGAGACAAGATTATAATTAAACTTCTCTGCATATGAAATGAATAATACTTTTGGAAGGTTCGTGAATTAGCTCAAGAAAAATTGAAGGAAAGGGAGCACAACAACACGGAAGAGTCCTGGTGGAAGGGACAACTTATCAAAATTGCCTGATATTGGCAGAGTGTTGGGGTCAGCCAAAGCACTTATAAGAAAAGAAATGTTTACTATTCATTGTTAAGCTACTGGTTTTACTAAGATTAAGGTAACTTCCTCCCCTCCTATTCTCACCACCTAAGGGTGCTGGGGCAGGCCTCATCTAAATAGAGCAAAGTCAAAACAGATAAAACCTCTACTCTATAGAAATGCTGCCAGGAATTACAGTTTCAGGCTGGCCTTTGCACATGGATGATCCAGGATTAGAGATCGAACCTCTCTTGTGAAAAAACAGCAGGAGATATAGGAAAAATAAAATCAACATTTACTGCCTAATTTTACATGTCTCAATTCATTTAAGACTCCATTTTATTTGTGAAGCAATGGAATTTCAGCAACTAAGCTTTGTTTTCATTAGAAGCAATTGGGCTATGGTACAGCTCAAGACTCTGGCAGGAGAAGCCAGAAGCTGAGAGTGTTCTGTTTCCACTTTGGTGGAATACATTCCTAACAGAAAAAAAAAACTGTCTGAAAATAACAAATATAAATTCTGGACAAATAAAAAAAACAACTACCTCAAGGTTCCACAGAGTTAATAAAACCAATAAAATACTGGAGGGGGTGTGGAAATTTGGAAGAGGAGAACATAGCAGAGTGAGTCTTCTATTTTTATAGCTTTATTCTAAGAGCCTATTCATGGCATATTACAGTGTGGCTAAAATTTTTTTTAGAAAATCCCCTATGTTTCATGTCTAAAAAGCTAGGTGATACAGCCAAAACAAACAAAGCCACCAGAAAATGAAGGCAGAATCCTGGAAAGAAGAGACTGAGAAAAGGGGCACCCCAAATTTTGTATATAAACACTGCCGAGTCTTTAGCTGACCCCTGAACTATGCATGTGCATAGCAGATTCAAAGCAACCTGCAGCTGAAGCTACAGGAGTGGAACTCGTATTTAACTTGACACATTCCATAGGAAAGACCAAGTTTGCAGTTTGCATCTAACCAGGTAAATTGCCTGCTAACACAAAAACATGAACAATCTTTGGAGAAATATAACAGAATTCAGAGTACATACAACATAATGTTCACAGTATCCAGGATATAATCCAAAATTACTTGATATATGAAGAAGTAGGGAAACCACTTAACCCATTCTAAAGAGAGAAGATAATAAACAGAAGCGAACCCAGAGTTCAACTAGATGATGTAATTATCAAACAACTAATATAAAGACACTCTTTAAACACTGCTCAATAGAGTGAACAAAAATACACTCCAAATGAAAGAAAGATTTTTTTAAATCTCAGGAAATAGAACTTATAAAAAGGTACAAAATAGAAATTCTAGAACTGAAAAATACAATATCTAAAATAAAAATACACAGGATTGGCTTAATAGAATAACGATGTAGAAAATAGTGTTAGTACAATTGAAAATCGTGAATCTGAAGAACTATATACCTCAAGTAAATGAGATTTATCCCAGGCACACAAGGCTGGCTCAACATGTGAAAATCAATTAATGTAATCCATCACATCAGCAAGCTAAAGAAGAAAAATAAAATCAGATGATCCTATCAATTGAAGCACAAGAAAGGGGAGAAGGAATGAGGCAAAAAATATTTGAAAAAATAATAATTGAAAACTTCTCAAATTTTGTGAGAGGCGTGGTTTACAGAGGTAAGAAAATGATTAATTCTAATAGGACAAATGCAAAGAAAACCAAGAGTCAGCACCTCAGAATCAAAGAGCTAAAAATCACACGTAAAGAGAAAATATTGAAAGCAGCCTTAGAAAATCCATGGATTATTTCTACTTCTCAGCCAAAACTGTGGAAGACAAAAGATAACAGAAAAAGATCTTTGAAATATTGAAAGCAGCTAAGAATTCTATATCTAGCAAAGTATCCTTCAAAAATGAATGTAAAATAAAGACATTTTCAGAAGAAAGACAACTAAGGAATCAATTGCCAATAGACCTAAAGGGACAGTAAATGGATCTACACCATTGCAATGGAACTGCATCGTCACCTAAAATTCCATAATACTAAATAAAAGATGATTATAAAAAGTTAAGAATATATATAACCCACAAAAAATGCAAAGTATAGCTAAAAGTCAATATAATGAATTTAAAATATAATTCTAAAAATATTTAAGTAATCCAATTAAAGGTTTAAAAAGCAGGTATTAAAAAATAAAAAACAGAGGCAAAACACAGAGGGGTCTTTAGGACAGTTAAATTATTCTGTATGAATACATACTTGTGTGAATACCATGATAGATACATGTCATTACACATCTGTCAAAATACCAAGAGTGAACTCTAATATAAACTATGAATTTTGGATAATAATGATGTGTCCACATAGGCTCATCACTTCCAACAAATGTACCATTCTGGTGGAGGATGTGGAGAATAGGAGAGGCAATTCTTGTATGTGGACCAGGGATACATAAGAAATCTCTGTTCCTTCTGCCCAATTTCACTGTGAACCTAAAACTATTCTGAAAAATAAAGTCTGTTTTTTAAAAAAAAACAGAGTGGTAAGCATAAAACAATCAACTGATAGGCCTAAATCCAGTCCTATCAATAATTATATTAAATGTCATTAGACAATTTAAGAGTTTCAGCTCCAACATGCAAAGACTTTGAAAATCAACACTTCTGCCACTATAATAAGAAAAGCTGGACAACTTGAAAATCAGTGACTTTTCTTAAACCTATCAGAGAATTAAAGTTGCAGGGAGATCACCAGAATCCTAAAATCTGTCCAGACAGAAGAATCATAACAGTCATAGCTGAAATATGATCACTTGAACCAGAAGCCACTGGAGCCATAAACTGTTAGGAACACTTACATGGAAATTTTAATGAACTGCTAGGGGGTGAGTGTGGATTATCATAAAAGTCTCCTGAAAGCTTCAGTCTTAGAGGTACCACAGTGAAGATCCCAAATATATATCTGGCAGGTGGGGATGGAGAAAAGATTAATCACTGTGAAATATGCTCAGAGCCTTCTCCATAACACAGGTCTCCTCTCATGGGAAAAGACTTTCCAAGAGCATATGACTCCTGGGGGAATGGTATTCCTCCTAATATAGTAGTCCCTTCTAGCCTTCCTGTCTCCCCTAAGGTAGAAAAATAAACAGTCAACCCAGGTCATGGTTTCAAGGAAATAGATACTATAGCCAGGGAAGGGAATATGGGTGGAGCTATACCAATGGGAAAAACAAGGTAAAGATCACAGCCCAGAGACACAGATGTACTCAAGCAATCAGGCTTAACTGTAAGATTATAAAATGCTACTTCTCCTTCACACCTTACAACTACCCATCAGGATCCAGAATAACAATGGATTCAGCTTAAATAGCTATGAGACTCAGACTCAACCTAAGGAGTCTAAGGGAAGTTCTTAAGGACTTCCCTAAAGACAACAGGGAAGACAAAATCAAAGATAATAAGGGAATTTTAAGCCAGGGGAACCTACAATTATAGCAAAAATTAAACACACCCCCAAACTCCAACAGATTAACAGAAAACCTCACACTAAAAGCCTTAATTCTTATTACCCAATGCATTATGTCTAGATTTCAAGAATAAAACTATAATTCATATTAAAAGGCAAGAAAAAAACACAGTCTATAAAGACAAACCAAGCACGAGAACCACATTCAGATATGACACAGATTTTGGAATTATCAGACAAGAAATTTTTTTAATTTTTATTTATTTTTGAGAGACAGAGAGAGACAGAGCATGAGTGGAGGAGGGGCAGAGAAAGAGGGAGACACAGAATCCAAAGCAAGCTCCAGGCTCTGAGCTGTCAGCACAGAGTCCAAAGTGGGACGCAAACCCACGAACAGTGAGATCATGACCTGAGCCAAAATTGGACACTCAACTGACTGAGCCACCCAGGTGCCACCAGACAAGGAATTTAAAATAACTGAGTCATATATTAAGCGCTCTAAGTGGTAAGTTAGACAACATGCAAGAAGAAATGGGTGATATAAGCAGAAAAATGGAAATTCTAAAAATGAATAAAAAAATGTTAGAAATAAAAACATTCTCATAGAATTAAGAATGCCTTTCATGGACTTATCAATAGACTCAACATGGTCTAGGAAAGAATCAGTGAGCTTAAACATCTATCCTTAGAAATTTCACAAACTAAAACACAAATAGAAAAGAGAATGAGTGGGGCACCTGGGTGACTCAGTCGGTTGAGCGTCTGACTTCGGCTCAGGTCGTGATCTCACAGCTTGTGAGTTCTAGCCCCGCATCGAGCTCTGTGCTGACAGCTCGGAGCCTGCCTCAGATTCTGTGTCCCTCTCTCGCTCTGCCCTTCACCCACTCATGCTCTGTCTCTGTCTCTCTCTCTCTAAAGAATAAACTTTAAAAAATTAAAAAAAGAGAAAAAAAGAAAAGAGAATGAGAAAATAGAGTGGAAAGTCCAAGAACCGTGGGACAATTGCAAAAGATGTCACATATGCATAAATGAAAAACCAAAAAGAAGAAAGAGAGAAAGGAGCAGAGGAAATATTTGAAATAAAAGTGGCTGAGAATTTTCCCAAATTATGACACACATCAAACAACAGATCCAGAAAGCTCAGAAAACATCAAGCAGGATAATTACACACACACACACACACACACACACACACACACACACAGAGTCAGGCTATCATATTCAAACTTCAGAAAACTAGAGATAAAGCGAAATGTTTAAAGAAGCCATGGTGGGGGGCAGGGAGTGAAACACATTATCTATAGAGAAACAAGAATAAGAATTACAGTAGGCTTCTCATTATAAATTATGCTAACAAGAAAATGGAGTAAAATCTTTAAAGTGTTGAGAAAAATAACCATCAATGTAGAATTCTATATCCAGCAGGATATAGAATATCCTTCTATATCTTTCTATATCCTTTGGGTGAAGGAGACACCTGAAACTAATATAACATTGTATGCTAACTGGGATTAAAATAAAAACTTTAAAATATAATTTTTTAAATTTTAATTGTTCAATAAGTAAAAGAGAAATACTTTTTCAAAAAAACAAAAACTGAGGGAATCCATTGACAATACACCTCCCTAAAAGAAATGTTAAAAGCAGTTCTTCAGGTAGAATTATATAGGTCAGAAAGTTGGATTACATAAGGAAAAGTAGAACATCAGTGAAGGAATAAGTGAAAGTAAAATAAATCTGTTATTTTTATTCTTAGTTAATCTAAAATGTAACTGTCTAAATAATAGTAGCAATCTATTGGGTGATTACAGCATATTGATAAGTAAAATGAATGATCACAGTGTCACAAGGAACTAGAGAGGAGAATTGGGAACACGCTCATAAGTTACCTATGTTTCACAAGTTCTTTGAAGGTAGACTTAGATTAAATATATATATTACAAACTCTAGGGCAACAACTAAATTTTTTTTTATCTCTCCCAGTTGGCAATCACACACCTATGGTCTGTCAGGTTGTCCCGGTGGGTCCCTGGAAGCCTCTCTGTCACTTTGCTGCCTGGACTCTTGGAGTTCAAAGTCCTTTGGTCTCAATAGTGATTTGTTTGAAAGACAGAGAACTTCAGATCCCCCTACTTCTCCACCAAGTTGGCCCCTACTCCCTGATATTGCGATTTATAAGAAAACATACTTGGTTGGTCTTCATCCCTGTTTCTGGCGGAGAGATTTTAAAACCCCTGGAATTTCCCTAAATTTTTTTAAAAGAAGCATAATAGACTTGCTAAAAGAGGAGATAAAAGAGAATCATATAAGATGACCAGTTTCAATCAGGGCAGAAATTGGCTTAAATTTAAGAACAATTGCAAGAAACAGAAACAGTCACCAACAGAGTAGATATTAATTCACCTATATCAATAGTCACTTTAAATGTAAAGGTACTGATATACGGGGCTGCCTGGGTGGCTCAGTCGGTTAAGCCTCCAACTTCAGCTCAGGTCATGATCTCACCATCCATGCTCCGTGAGTTCAAGCCCCATGTGGGGGAAACTGCTTCAGATTCTGTGTCTCTCTTTCTCTCTGTCCCTCCCCCACTCATGCTCTGTCACTCTCTGTCTCACAAAAATTAATAAATGTTAAAAAAATTTATATAAAAAAGGTACTGATACCAATTAAAAGATTGCAATTGTCAAAGTAGATTTAAAACAAAAAAACAAGGGGCATCTGGGTGGCTCAATCAGTTAAGCATCAGAAGTCTCAGGTCATGATCTCACGGTTCATGAGTTTGAGCCCCGCGAAGGGCTCTGTGCTCACAGCTCAGATCCTGGAGACTGCTTCCGAGTGTATGTGTGTGTGTGTGTGTGTGTGTGTGTGTGTGTGTGTGTGTGCGCGCCCCTCCCCCAATCATGCTGTCTCGTCTCTCTCACTCTTAGTCTCTTTCTCTCTCAAAAATAAATAAATTTTTTAAAAAATCTTTAAACAAAAAAACAAGATCCAACTATATGTTGTCACACAAAACGTATAACAAATATAAAGACTCATATAAGTGAAAAATGAAGAAATGGAGAAAATCATATGTACTAACACTAATCAAAGCAAGCTGGAATAGCTAGAAGAGCTTTAAAGAAAGTTGACTACAGAACAAGGAAAATTATTAGGGATAAAGACAGTATTACATAATAAAAGGGGGTCAATTCTCCAAAAAGATATACAGCCACTGTGGACAACAGTTTGGTGACTCTTCAAAAAGTTAAAAAGAATTGCCAATATGACCCAGCAATTACACACACACACACACATACACACACAGACATAACAATCCTAAACATGTATACACCTAACAACAGTGTCAAAAAATATGCAGCAAAAACTGATAAAGCAGCAAGGAAAAGCCAACAAATCCACTATTCTAGCTGGAGACTTTAATTCTCCTGTCAGTAATTGATCAATCAAGCAGGCAGAAAATCAGTAAGGACATAGTTGAACGCAACAGCACCATCAATCAGCTGTATCTAATTGAAATTTACAGACTACTCCATCCAACAAGAACCAAACACATTCTTTTCAAGTTTGCATGCAACGTTCACCAAGACAGATCATATTCTCAGCTATTAAATACACCTTAACATGTTAAAAAGAATAAAAATCACACAAAGTATTTTCTCAGACTACAATGGATGCAGTGGAAACCAACAACAGAAAGATGGCTGGAACATCCCCAAATATTTGGAAACTGGGCAACATGCTTCTAAATAACACATGGCTTAAACAAGAAATCTCAAGAAATATTTAAAATATGAAACTAAATGGAAACAAAAATACAACTTTTCAAAATTTGTGGGCTATAATAACAGCAGTGTTTAGAAGGAAATCTAGAGCTTTAAATGCTCTAAAAAGAAAAAATATCTAAAATCAGTAAGTTAAGCATTCCCTTAGGAAACTAGAAAAAGAAGAACTATTTAAGCCTAAATCTAGCAAAAGAAAAGAAGTCATAAATATTGGAACATAAGTCAATGAAATTTTTTTTTAATTTTTTAATGTTTGTTTACTTTTGAGAGAGACAGAGCATGAGCGGGGGAGGGACAGAGAGAAAGACAGAGACATAGAATCCAAAGCAGGCTCCAAGCTGTCAGCACAGAGCTGGACCTGTGGCTCAAACTCACGAACCATGAGATCGGGACCTGAGCCAAAGTTAGCCGCTTAATCAACTGAGCCACCCAACCACACCAAGTCAATGAAATTTAAAACAAGGAAAAAGTAGAGAAAATTAGTGAAACCAAAAGCTGGTTCTTTGAAAAGATCAATAAAATTGGCAAAACTACAGCCAGACTAACAAAAACGTAAAGACACAAATAACCTGTATCAGAAATGTAGTAGAGTCACTTTACTAATCCCATGGATATTAAAAGGGTAATAAAAGAATACCACAAATAAATGTATGCCCACAAATTTGATAACAGATGAAATTAGCCAATTTCTTAACGATGCAAACCACCAAATTTCACACAAGGATAAATAGATAACTTGAATATTCCTATATGTATTAAATTGAAAGGAATAATTAAGAAACTTCAAAAAAAAAAAACCACTCCAGCCTAATATTGTTTTACTGGTGAATTCTATTAAACATTTAAGAAAGAAATTATACCAATTCTTCACAATTGTTTTCAAAAAGTAGAAGCAGAGGAATGCTTCCTAACTCATTCTTTAATGCCAGTCTTTTCCTAGTATCAAAACTAAATAAACACATTATAAGAAAGGAAAGCTATAGGTCAATATCTCTAATGAACATAGATATAAAAACCCTTAACAAAATATTACCAAATTAAATCTAACAATACATAAAAAGAATTATATGGCACAATCAAGTGCAATTTATTTCAAGTATGCAAGACTGATTTAACACTTAAAAAAAATCAATGTATTGCCACATCAATAGGCTAAATTTGAAAAACAAAATGATCTTATCAATTGCCACAAAAAAAGCATTTGACAAAATTCATAATAAAAACCCTCAGAGGGGCGCCTGTATGCCTCAGTTGGTTGAATGTCTGACTCTTGATTTCAGCTCAGGTCATCATCTCAGGGTCATGAAATCAAGCCCCGAGTCAGGCTCCAGACTGAGCATGGAGCCTGTTTAAGATTTTTTTCTTTCTCTCCCTCTGCCCCTCCACCTCACACACTCTCATGCACACTCTCTCTCTCTCAAATAAAAATTAATCAAAAATAAGTTTAAAACCATCAGAAAACAACATATAGAGGAAGAACTTCCTCAACTTGATAAAGAACACTTACCAAAAAAAAAAAAACAAAAAAAAAACTAAAGCTAGCATTATATTTATTTGTGAGAAACTGGATGTTTTCATCTTAAAATCAGGAACAAGTTAAGGATGTCCTCTTTCTGCAAACCCATTTAATACTATACTGAAAGTACTAGCTAATTATACCAGTTAGACTAGTTATATTCCTTGTTTCAAAGTTTATTTTATTTGATATTAATATAGTCACTCAAATCTTTCACTGTTTGCATGGCACATCTTTTTCTATCCACTTATTTTCCCAATTTACCTAGTATTTATATTTAAGTGAATGAGTCTCTAGAACATGGAACTTGCTTTTGAAAATCATTCTGGTAATCTGCCTTTTAATTGAAGTGTTTAGTCCATTAACATTTTCATCTGGAGACTAAGGTTTTGATTTATTCAATATTAAAATGTCACTAAAGAAATTCTAACCAAGGGGATTTCAGGTTTTTGTTTTTAAAAACTTTTTACTTTTAGAGGTTTTAGATTTCTAGAAAAATTATGAAGATAATTCAGCAAGCTCTCATATTCACCACACCCAGGTTTTCCTATTATTAACACCTATAACTTCATGCTACAGTTGTAATAATTATTGAACCACATTGATCTATTATTATGTAGTGTAAGCCTTTATTCTTATTTTTTCTTTTTTGTAATGCATGTGCCTGACTTAAGTCTTGATTGCTGAGGCATCCATTTGAAGCAGGCCGTCTTGAATAACACATTGCCAGCCACAGGATTAGATAAGGAGCCAGGCTACCTATCTCCCTCCCCACACCAGCCCAGTCTCCTTTATTTTAGAGACCCTGGATGATTTCAGTAACTGAGCAATTGGGTCACTTTTTTCTTTTCTTCCCACCCTGCTCTAAATTCCCACTGTTATGTTTTAAATTTATCAATCAAGAGTGACTCCTGTGGAACCCCTAGGCTCCCACCCTCAACCCCAATACTTCTCTCACTCTCTTTCTCTAAAGCTGCAACCTCACTGCTGTGGCCCAGGTGTGCTATGTGATAGCCAGGTCTTGTAAGTAAGCAACCTCTATTTTTTTTTTCAAGTTTCCTGAAGATTTTTGCTTAAGGGCATCTTGCAATCATAATAAGAACCATTAAGGACTGGTCCAACCAATAACATTGGTTATTTGTTAAATAACAAGAATTCAACCTAGTAAATTTGAAGATCTAATAGGCTTTATTAAGCAATTCATTAATCAGGCAGCATCCCAGCTCGAAAGTAGAAAGGAGTTGTACAAAGTGGAAGATTTTTATAGGAAGGAAGCAAGGCAAGGATTTTTATAGGCAAGACGATATTAACAAAAGAAAAGAAAGGACTGTTTCAGGCCAGGTCATTCTCTCTTAACAGGAAGGGCAGAGCGTCCTATCATGCAGATTATCCCATCTTCCTTTGGGAGATATAGAGGGGCCCATGTGCCAGATTACCTCATTACTGTTGACCAGAATATCCAGGTTGACTGGCTTAAAATTCCACTTCTGGAGAAGTTGGAACTGCAATTAAGTCTTGGTTTACTGTCCTTGGGGCAAGGGAGTCCACCTTAGGCCTACAGCTTTCTTTCTCACAATAACCTGAGACCAACACAAAGCAACATATTAGCTTAAGTCCAAACCACTCAGATTTCCTTAGTTTTTACCTAATGTCATTTTTCTGTTCTAAGACACTACATTACATTTAGCCATCAGGTCTCCCAAGGCTCCTCTCAGCTGTAACGGTTTCTGAGACTTTGGTTTTGGTTACCTTAACAGTTTTGAGGGGTACTGGTAAGGTATTTTGTAGAATGTTTGACAACAGAGATATTTGTCTGATGTTCTCCTATGACCAGATGGGCATTATGGGTTTCGAAGAAGAAACCCACAGAGGCAAAGTACCATTCTCATTACATCATACTGACAGTACATACTATCAATATGACTTTCCCAGGATGTTAACCCTGATCACTTGCCTGAGGTAGTGCTTGTCAGGATTCTCAACTAAAGATGCTATTTCCCCCTTTGTATATTATACTTTGGGCAGGAAGTTATTACGTGAAGCCCACCATAAGGACAGAGGAGCTATCTTCTACCTCCTTGACAGTAAAGTATACACATAAATTATTTTAATTTTTCTGCATGAGAGATTTGTCTCTTCTCCCATTTATCTACTTATTTATTTATTCAATAATTTGTCTATATCAGTATGGACTCATGAATATTTATGTTATGCTTTGTGTTATAATCCATTACTACTTTATTTTGTTACCCAAATTATTCCAGTTTCTGTCATTGAGAGCTCTTTCAGTGTTCTCATGTCCTTTTGACATCACATACCCTTATCATTGTGGGGAGTTCTTATATTTGAGAACTTCCTTACTTTCTAGCACTACAAGATACTTCAGATTTATCTTGTACATTCTTTGCTCCAGTCCTAGGGGGAGCCATTTCTGCAAGGCACCCTGGCTCCTTTTACTGGAGAATGATATTAAAAACCAACATCTTGGTGGTTGCACTCATTGCTTCTGAGACGTTATTGTTTCTAGGACCTCTCAACTGACAAAGCAAGAAAATATACATGTGTATACTAACCTGTGTTTAGATACACATATCTATAAACATTTCTATATGTAACCATCTGTGTCTACATTAGGCTAAGGAGGTCACGGTAATGTTTCCAACTCTTGATCATTACCCTACAAATGATTCCAGCCTCTTCTCCTTGTTTATCTATAACCTCCAACAGTGATACACCTTGCTCCCACTATCTGCCATCTATTTATTTGTTCAATTCCAGTATGAATATATTGTAGTTTCAGAATTTTTAACCTGTACCCCTGTGAGAAACAATTTTATCAACTAGAGTAAAGTGCCTTAGTACATGCAGACTCCTCTTATTTCCAAAGTTACTCAAGTCAGCACTGTTACCCCCCTCACACACACACCCCTATAGTAAAACTGTTTCAGACATTTGCGAAGCAATTAGATTGGTTTGTTACATTCTGTATTACATCTGAGATCTTCCACTTTTAAATGATTTTTTTAAATTTTAAACATTAAAGTTTTTCTCTTTGTGCTATAAAGTTCTATGGGTTTTGACAAATACAGAATGTCATGTATCCACTATCTGAGCATCACAGAAAATAGTTTCTGGACCCTAAAAAAAACCCTTATACTTCACCTATTCAACCTCACCCTGAAACTCTGGAAAACTACTGAACTGTTTATCATCTCTATAGTTTTGCCTTTTCCACAAGTCATATAACTCAAACCATATAGTGTACAGCCTTCTCAGACTGGCTTCTTTTACCTAGCAATATGCATTTAACAGGTATGCATATCTTTTCATAGCTTAATAGCTCAATCCTCTTATCACTGAATAGAAAATGCTATACTATGGTTTGTTCATCTATTCACCTACTGAAGGACATTTGGTGGCTTTCAGTTTTTGGCAATTATGAATAAAATTGCTATAAACATTCATGTGCAGGTTTTTGTATGGACATAAGTTTTCAATTCACATGGGTACATACCTAGGAGTGTAATAGCTGGATCATATGGCAAGACTGTTTAGCTCGCCATTTTAATAGATATCTAGTGATATGGTGTCATCTCAGTGGAGTTTTAATGTTCAGTTTTCTAATGATATGATGTTAAGTATCTTTTCATATACTTATTGCTATCTGTATTATTTTCTTTGGTGAAGGGCCTTTCAGATCTTAGGCCCATTTTTTAATTTAGTCGTTTTCTTCTCATAGAGTTTGAAGAGTTCTTTTTACATACTGGATTCAAGTCTTTTTACAGATATGTGTTCTGAAAATATTTTCTCTGCTATGGCTTGTCTTCATTCTCTTAACAGTATCTTTCACAGAGAAGTTTTTAGTTTTGTGTAATCCAACTTAATCAAGTTTTTCCTTTATGTGTCAAACTTTGGGTTATTTATCTAAAAAGTCATCACCAAATCCAAGGTCACCTAGATTCTCTGTTATCCTCTAGAAGTTTAACAGTTTTGCATTCTACATTTCGGTCTATGATCCATTTTGAGTTCATTTTTGTAAAAGGTGTAAGGTCTGTGCCTAGACTTATTTTGCATGTGGATATCCAGTTGTTTCAGCACCGTTTATTGAAAAATCTATCCTTTCTCTTTTGGATTGCCTTTGACCCTTCATCAAAGACCAGTTGACTGTATTTGTATGAGTTTTTTTTCTGGGCTCCCTATTCTGTTCCATTGATCTATTTGTCCATTCTTTTGCTGATATCTTCATTACTGTGGCCTTACTATAAGTTTTAAGTCAGGTAGTGTCAGTCTTCAGATTTTGTTCTTCTTCAATATTGTATTGGTTATTCTGGGTCTTTCCATATAAATATTATAATCAGTTTTTCAAGATCCACAAATAATTTGCTGGGATGTTGATGGGAATTGCATCGACTCTACAGATCAAGTTTAGAAGAACTGACTTCTTAACAATATTGTGTCATCCTGTAAATGAACATAAAATCTCTACATTTATTTAGATCTTCTTTGATTTACTTCATCAGAGTTTTGCAGCTTTCCTCAACCTTGAATATATTTTGTTAGATTGATACCTAAAAATTAATTTTTTGTTATAATATAGTGTTGTGTTTTAATTTCAAACTTCAAATGTTCATTGCTGATATATAGGAAAGCAGTTGACTCTTAGATATTAAACTTGTTTCCTGGGGTGCCTGGATAGCTCGATCGGTTAAGCATCCCACCTTGGTTCAGGTCACAATCTCACAGTTCGTGAGTTCGAGCCCTGCATCAGGTGAACTCTATGAGCTCTAGCCCTGCTTAGGGTGAGCTTGAGCCCCCTGTGTGGGATTCTCACTCATTCATGCCCTCTATCTTCCATTAATTAATTAATTAATTAATTAATTAAAAATGGAAAGTTGGACCATCTGACATCTCATCCAAATTGTAAGACCCACTCTCTAAAAGTCCACAAATAAATAAACTTATCCCCTATGTCCTTGATTTAATTACTTATTAGTTCCCAGAGTATTTGTTACCAATTCTTTGGGATTTCCTGCATGGGCTATCATATCATCTGTGAACAAAGGCAGTTTTATTTTATCCTGTCTGATCTGTAAACCATTTATTCATTTGTTTGTTTGTATATTTATCATCTATTTATTGTCCTACTGCATTAACTGGGACTTCCAGTAAGTATTGAATAATATAGTAATCACTCTTTCCATAGTTTTCCCACCTAGTTCATGATACAATTTAGTCCTAGTATTGGTCTAATAGTCAGAAGGTGAATTAAGGGCAGATCTTGAAGTCAACCAGCATAATACTGATGCCTGCCTCATACTTTTCAAGAAAGGGAGACTTTTCCTACAATGGAGAGTTGGTGCTACTTCTGCAAACACAGAGAGCACAAAAGAATCTGTGTGTTCAAGTTCAGCTACCAAGATAACCTCATATCAAGTCTTACATCTCACTCTTTCTCTATTAAGGACTTACCTTCAGCATAAATTTGGCTAGGCTAAGAATTCAGCCTTTTCCAAAGTTTTGCCACTCTTAACAATGAGGTCCTATGCCTGAACTTCATTTCTGTCTCTCTTTTCTAGTAAGAAATGAGGTCATTTGAAGGCTATCTAAGCTGTCTCCTAACTCTCACAATTTGCTTAAAATTAGAGATCGATTGTCCTGAACCTACGATTTTCTCTTTTCAGTGGCAATCAACAATAGCCACCCAATTTCAGTTCTTGTATTCCTTCTCTGCTGCCTTCCAAATGCCAGAGATATTGAACAAACCAGTGAAAATTTTTCCACTATACTCATCCCTATCACCACAGGTGAGAGTCTCAACAACTGTAATTCTACTGCATATAACGGGTTATCATAACTAATGATGAGGTGTTCTATTATACTGATAGAAATTAATTCAACCTTGGATTCCATTCTTAGAGTCTACTTCCCAGGAGCACTTCTAGAAACAAATGTTTTAGGTTGAGTTCCCTAGAAACAGAGACTGAAAGAGGGTTTGTAATATACATAACCTATTGAGAGAATGCTCTTCAGGAAAAAAATCTACAGAGAGGGAATTAGGCAGAATAAAAAAGGAGAAGAAGCCGGCAAGGATGAAGTTTTGGGTGAAAGCTAGCTAGGGCTTAATCCATAGGAGGACACTCAGAAGCATACACCTACCACAGGTTAACTCTTCCTGAGGCAAAAAACAAAAAACAAAAAACAAAAAAAACAAAACAAAACAAAAAAAAAAAAAAAACAGTCCTTTGTGCCCCTACATTAGCCATTCACTGGCTGAGGAACATCCTCAGTGGAGATGTAACTGCCAAGGGTAGATGGTTTCCATTAAAGGAGGCCCAATTGCCTGAGAAGCAGCCATGAACTGTTAATAGTTGGCACAGCATCTGAGAGTATGGATGCACTGGCTTAGTAAATGGGAATCTGAGCAAGACACTACTGCCCTACTACAAGTGTTGAAAGAAGGGTCTTTTCAATATATAATGCTAGATCAATTGGATATCCAGTTGATGGAAAATACATTGAACCTTCCTCATACCGTATTAAATATCAATTCCAATTGGATTTTATGCTTACATATTTTCATATTTATTTACATATGAAAGGTGGCACAATAAAAGTCCTAGAAAAAAGTACACTATCTATACAGAGTCTCATATCCAGAATAGATGACATAGTCCTACAAAGCAATAAGAAAAAGACTAGCAACTTTTTTTTAATTGACAAAAGACATGAATGAGCAGGCACTTCACAAAAGAAGATACCCAAATGACTAATAAACATATGAAAGGGCTCTCGAATTCATTAATTATCAGGAAAATCTGAAACCACTGTATATCCATCAGAGTGACCAAAAATGAGACTAACAGTAATAAGTGCTGGGTAGAATGTGGAGAAACCGGAACTTGAATACACTGCTACTAGGAAGGTGAACTGTTACAGCCACTCTGAAAAACTGCTTAGCTGTATCTACTGAAAGAGAGTATATGCCTACTCAATGACATAGAATGACATAGAAATCTCATTCTTAGATAAATACTGAACACAAATGTGTATGTACACACATTGCAAACAACATGTACATTTCAAAATGCTCTTGAAAAGTAAAACATATCGGGGCGCCCGGGTGGCTCAGTCGGTTGAGCATCCGGCTTCGGCTCAGGTCATGATCTCTCAGTTCGTGGGTTGGAGCCCTGCCTCAGGCTCTGTGCTGACAGCTAGCTCAGAGCCTGGATACTGTCTTCGGATTCTGTGTCTCCCTCTCTCTCTGACCCTCCCCTGCTCATGCTGTCTCTTTCTCTCTCAAAAATAAATAAAAACACTAAAAACTTTTTTAAAAAACAAAACATAAATATATATATAGTCATATATTCATAAAATGAAATCTCATACTTTAATAAAATAAACAAGTTACTGCCACATGCAACAATATAAATTAGTGTCACAGAAAAAAATCCATGCTATATAATTCCATTTATATGAAGTTTAAGTTATCTCTGGGGAAGAGGGAGGATATAATGATTAGGAACAGACACGAGAGGATTTTCTGGATGCTTATAATGTTATGTTTCTCGATGTTCATTCTGTGAAAATCCATCAAGCTGCACACTGAGGATTTATGTCTTTACCTATTTGTATTTTTATATATCAATATATATTATTATTTAGTAAAACAGGATTGCAATCAGTAAATTATGATTGTCTGATTTAGCCCAGCAATATAACCTTTAAAAAATGTGCATCAGGTCTAATGCTAAAACCTATCATAATTACAATCAGATAATTCTGCGTAGTTTACAAAGCCTTTGCATATGCATTATCTTTTCAATAGCATAATGATAAAAAACAACTAAACTACTATTAGAACATATCTGTAGTGAAGGGAACCCAGAGCCCAGCTTGCATAAAGTTGTCTTATGGCATGAGAGGGAAACAAAAGAGCGGTTGAAGGCTGGAAACTCTTTTTTAATACCCAAGCATACCCAGGATAGTACAATTTTATTTTTCTTATCACCTCAGCATATTTTTTACTATCTTCTCCATCTTTCCCCCTTCTCCTTTCCTCTCCACCTTCTCCTCCTCAGTGTTTCTCTCCTTCTTTCCTCCCATTTCCTTTCTTCTTCAATCACCTCTATACAAGTTTCATGGAGGCAGTGTACATAGAAGTGAAGGTACCATCATTAAGCCTATTACTGGGAAAAATGGTCTGTTCTCTTCCTATTTTTTTTCCATTTTTAATACTAGCTTTAATTTTTCATCTGACTAAATTTTATCAAAAAGAAAAGGACACAGCATGTAACAGTGGTATCTAACTGTCCATCAAAAGTTCATGGCTCCCCATCCATAATGTAAAGATTATTTGAAAATTGACTCCCAGCCAGGAACCACATCTCCCAGTCTCCCGTGCAGTTAGGTGAGAACATGTAAATGAATCCTAACCTATGAAAAGTGAGTGGAAATGTTACATGCCGTGTCAACTTCTGGTCCATAAAATTCTCCTACACATTTCCTCTCTGATCTTTTCTCCTAGGTGGTTCCCTGGGGCATCCACATGCTGAAATTGGCAAGGTCTCCGTTATCCTGGTTTTCTGAATGACTGTGTAGAGGAGGGATATTGCCAACCTATTCCCCGGTCCAACACTTGTATGAGCAAGAAATGAACTTGGATTATATGTGAGCCATTATGTACTTTGGGATCTATTTGATTTTGTTTTTGTTTCTTTAACTTTTTTATTTTTTTAAGTTTATTTTTATTTATTTTGAGAGAGAGATAGAGAGTAGGCAGGGGAGGGGCAAAGAGAGAGAGAGACAGACAGAATCCCAAGCAGGCTCTGTGCTGTCAGCACAGAGCCCAAGGTGGGGCCTGAACTCACAAACCATGAGATCATGACCTGAGCTGAAATCAAAGTTGGACACTTAACTGCCTGAGCCACCCAGTTGTCCCTGGGGCCTATTTGTTAAAGCAACCGGCCTACCCTGATTGATATGAAGTAGTTTCATAATCTTTATAAACAAGGAACACTGAATTATCTTTTGCAAGTCATAGACTCGATAGGTTATAAATTTTCTGTGACTATACTTGTACAGAGAGACTAATTTTTCCATTCCACGTAATGTTATTAAGTGTATTTTTCCTCACTTGGTCTGCTCTCTAAAACAGGGAACAGAGCAGTTGTGTGTCATAGCTACTGTGCCATTAAGTCAAAAGAGGGGGGTGCCCAGAAAATACCAGTTCATTCTTGTAGCCCAAATAAAGGTGTGGTATCTTTTCTCCTTAATTCTACATCAGTATCTTCACTAAGTTTTATTAATAGGCCATCAGGGTGCTCTGCAAAGAGTGCAACAGTTGAAAAGGATGATGGGACTTCATGAAGTTTCATTCAGAAATCCAGTGGTTTCCTGAAAGACCCTGTTTCAGAGTTTTATGGTTTGGAAATCAGAGATGAGGCTTATTTTGTACAAATGTTCTATTTTTAAAACAAAGAGAAAGAAATATTGAGTGCTTTGGTGAGTGCCCCACTACCCAAGCCTCCTGCTCAGAAAAACAATGCCAAGGAATTCCAGTGGTCTGGTGCACATGTGGTTTGGCAGGTGCTTTATACTTAAAGGCACATAAGGCTTTGTCAGATTGGCTCTAACTGCTCTAATAATAACTTTGGGGAACCAGTTCATGTTTGCTGTAACTCCATCCCAGGAACATCTGGGAATCTCCTGAAAAATTAGTAATGAGTTGTGGGTAGAAATTTGATAAAGAACTTATGACATTGGCATTAATACCATATGAGTTTTTCATGATTAACTTTACTATAATAAAAGCCAAATGAATTAGAAGTGATTTAGTCCAGTATTTTAGACCATCATTGACATAGGTCAAGGTACCCCGAATGCAGTTTTAATGAATACAGTGTTTGTTATGAGGTCTCTAAGATGATAGCATGTAAAGTGTCACTGATCTCCATATGACTCCATCTGGCATTCTAACAGTTCCATTGTTTACAGTTCAGGGCTTTCTGATCACATGGTAGGGTACATTCCATAGCTCCCTCTGACAGAATAATTCCAGTGTGTCATTTCAGAAGAATATTGAACTAGACCCTAACTTGGCTAATACTTGAGTACTCCAAATTCCCAAGGGGTTACTTTTGATGGGAATCTGGCCCCAACTGCTCTGAAATGTTCATGTTTAACCTCTACAACTCAACCCAAGAACTATCTAGCCCGGATTTCATGCTTAGTACAGTAGGTCATCCTAGGCTAACAAATATGAGGATACTCCAGTGAAGAAAAATGGAATTGACTGGTACCAAGGACTATCACTTCAAGTTAATGATCCTCAGTGAAAAGCTACATTGCTCATGCCTCAGGGCCACCATGCCTCCATGACTGTGGGAATTGCCAGTATCGACAAAAAGCTCTTCACGCATCATCTCCATTCACACACATGCACACACACACACACGCATATGTATATGCATGCACATGCACAGGCCCCTGACTACCAAGAGTACTGATTTGAGTCTCCATTTATAAACTTCTGCTGTCTTGAAAACACAGAATACCTCTTCCTCCACTAGAAGACTTCTTGGCAGTATAAGCAAATGGGAATTTCACCACACTTTATGAAACAATTTAAAGTAAACATAGATTTTTTAACTTTTTATAAAAGTAATAGATGCTTATTGTACAAACCAGAAAATATGAGAAAGCAAAAGATAAATTCCTAATTCTACCATCTATAGATAGCAACTATTAAAATTTGGATGCACGTCCTTCTAGGTTTGCATTATTCAGGATGGCAGCCACTAGTCACATGACAGTACTGAGCAGGTGAAATAGATCTAGTCCAAAGTTAAATGTGCCCTAAAGTAAAATACTCACCAGATTTCAAAGATATGTAAAATACCTCATGTACAAAAATACATAAAATATCTCAATAGTTTTGGTAGTTAATATTTAATAATATTTTGGCTATAATGATTTAAATATGCATTATTAAAATTAATTTCAATTATTTATTTCTACTTGTTTTTTTAAGTTTATTTATTTATTTTGAGAGAGAGAGTAGGGGAGGGAGGGAGGGAGAGAATCTCAAGCAGGCTCTACACTGTCAGAGCAGATGCTGACACAGGGCTCAATCTCACAAACTGTGAGATCATGACCTGAGCCAAATCAAAAGTCAGATGCTTAACTGACCAAGCCACCCACGTGCCCATCTTTCTACTTGTTTTAATGTGGCTAGTAGAAATTTTTAAATGACATTTGTGGCTTACATTTGTGACTTGTATTATATTTCTCTAAAATAATGCTGTTCTAGAACTTTTCTTATGTATATACATTTATGTCTTTATGAGTGCTACAATATATATGCTTTTTTAAGTGGACTCTTTAACAATATATTATGAATTGGGGCACCTGGATGGCTCAGTTGGTTGAGCATCCAACTTTGGCTCAGGTCATGATCTCACAGTTCATGAGGTTGAGACCCACATCAGGCTGGCTGCTGTCAGCATGGGGCCTGCTTCAGATCCTCAGTACCCCTCTCTCTCTCTGCCCCTCACCCGCTCTCTCTCTCTCAAAAATAATAAAATAAACTTTTAAAAAAAAATACACTATGAAGATATTTCTATATCAGTAAATATTTACTGGTAACACTATTTTTAATATTTATTAAACAGTTTAATATTATAGTGATCATCTTAATTTATTTAACCAATGCCTTAGTGTTGCACTTCTAGGTTGTTTCAATTGGATATATTTCTAATAAATATATAAAGAATTTTTAAAACCACAATCAGAGCATCTTACTTCACTCTTCCCACACTTCACCTTTTCAAAAGAAGAATGAGAATAAACTAAGAGACATCACTAAGATGAGGATTTAAGATTCAGTACTTTTCTTTAAATCTTATGTGCTGTATTAGAGTCCTCTGAAAAAATAGAGCCAATAAGATAGACAGATATAGAGATAGAAATTTATTATAGAAACTGGCTCCCACAATAATGTAAGCAGCAAAGACCCACAATCTGCCCTCTACAAACTGAAGAACCAGGAAAGCCAGTGATGCAATTCAGTCCATGTCTGAAGGCCTGGTAACCAGAAGTGCCAATATCTGAAGGTGGAAGAGGATGGATAACCCAGCTTAAGCAGAGAGTACATTCATCCTTCCTCTGTCATTCTGTTCTATTCAGGTCTTCAATGGATTAGAGAAAGCACACTCACACTGGCGCAGACAATCTTCTTTCCTCAATCTACCAACTGAAATGCTAATCTTTTCTTTAAAAATGCCCCACACACACATCCGAAATAATGTTTTACTAGCTCTCTGGGCATCACTTAGCCCAGTCAAGCTGATGTATAAAATACGCCTCACACATATATTTGAGTAAAAATTACCAGTCAGAGGATTCTGAAAACATCTCCAAGAAAGATTTAGTTTGCTATAAGACTGATGACTTTTAGTGAGTCAATATTTATTTAATGCCATAAACACTACTCCTTATATAAATTAACATATATAATTATCTGTATCTAAATTCTTACAGGTTAGGCTAATAATATGTTTAATCTGCTATGGGTTGTCTAATTTTTTTCTAATAGATTTTATAAGAATTTGTTTTTGTGCATTGATTTTAAGTAACTATGCTAAAAGAGCTGTCGTGGCCTGAGGATAATACAGCAAGAAAGGAAATGGATCCATCCATAAATGCATACTGGTGACTTTGTTCATAGCAAGTGTACTAGTAAATGTGTTTAGGCAGCCCAAAAATGTCCTAGCCAAAAACTCAGGAGAGTGTTTTAAATTCAGCTTCGTAAAAGGAAGTTTCTTCTGTTATTTAGATATTTGTTCTTCTGTTACTCTATCTCCGCTTCCTTCTAGTTTAAAGTCAAAACAGAGTCCCGATATATGTCAAAGGGAGCTCAATGTTAAAAGGAATAGAGGAAGATGAGAAACTGTCTATAATCAACAAGAAAGGGCTTACATAAAAGGAGGTTTTCTATTATTTTTTTAAGATTTTATTTTTAAGTAACCTATACAGTCAACATGGGGCCCAAACTCACAATCCCAAGATCAAGGGTTACATTCTCTACCGACTGAGCCAGCCAGGTGCCCCAAGGTTTTCTGTGATTTCTGACTACAGAATATTATTCTAGAATTTGAATCCTATGAAGAAAGGCTACATATCTCTATGAAAGAGCAAGGTCTCCTCAGTCTTAGAGTTAGTACCAGACAACACACAATCGCTTCCTACTCTAAGGAAAGGTTGGAGAAACACTCCCCACAGCCCTCCACCCTGGGCATATTTCCCTAGGCCTTGAGATAAGCAACAGACAATTGGCCCAACAAAGTTATCACTGTCTACAACTAGGCATACCTGATCACTGGCCTAAGGAATATAGCCTATATTCCTGTAAGTGTTGCATTATTAGAAGGAAAAGAAATCTCCTTCCTTATTTTCCTGAAGGCCTTTCAAAGTATTCAACAATATTTGTCCTCTACCCAAAGTAGAAACATAAGAGAATAATAAATACCATTTACTGTTAAGTAATTATCACTGAACAAGGACTGGAGTTTCAGTAAAGTTAATGGAATTGGCTTCAAACAAAATATCATAGAATTAATGCATCTACTGTCCAGGCCTGCTCAGGATACGACACTCTACTTCAGTAAAACAGGTAATAATTTGAGGTTAAGCCAGACATTGAATGCTGTTTGACTGTGCTCTGTAAACATTGCAAAAGTAAACCACATGCGTTTACCCAGAACATTTTAAATGTGAGCTGAAATAAAATCCTAGAACCTTCATTGGTAGTGCATCTATTTTAAGGCGGTAAACAGAAAGAAGTACCTATAAACACCCCCCTCTTAAATATTTCTAGGTTTAAGTCCAGAACTCCTCATTTCCATTTTTCACTGGAATTTTTTGTTGTACTACAAAATGTAGGTCAAGTTGTTGGTGACTGCTAGATAGAATCTGTTTATATCAAAATATAAATGGTAAAATCCTTCCAACCTGACACAATTTTAAAAAAATTCCTCCTGCTAATGTGCTATTCAGGGTATCCCTGATAAATCTGAGGAATGCTTAACACAGATCTCTCTGAATGCTGCATTTTAATCAAAATTGCATAACTTTCCCTTGAGGGCAAATTCATAAGAATTGAAATTCACAAGACCCTCTACTTCTAGGGACCAATAATAAAAAGTACAAATGAAATCTTACTGAGGTTCTTATACTTCACATCCAGTGAGGTCATATATAGACCCCACACAAAACTAAGGGCAAAAGGTGTATAGGGACTGAATGTTTGTGTTACCCCAAAATTTATATGTTGCAAATCCTAATTCCCAGTATGATGGTATTTGGAGGTAAAGGCTTGGGAACATAATTAGGTTTTGTGGTGGGTTTGTTGTTGTTGTTTTGTTTTTTTGTTTTTTTCATAATTAGGTTTAGATGAAGTAATGAGGATGGAGCCCCCATGATGGGATTAGTACCCTTATAAGAAGAGGAAAAGACCAGAGTCCCCTCTCTCTCTACCATATGAAGATAGAGCAAGAAGATGGCCATCTGCAAACCACGAAGAGGACTCTCATCAGAGACCAAATCTGCCAGCACCTTGATCTTTAACTTCCAACCTCCAAAACTGTGCTGAAATAAATGTCTACTGTTTAAGTGGCCAAGTCTATGGTATTTTGTTATAGCAACCTAACCAGATTAAATCAAGGTGAAACTCCAATACTGAAGACAAGTCAGACTCAGAGAAGCCACTGCTACCTTCAGATGCAACTGTCCCTAGCTCACAGTAGACCCTATCAGCACACATTGCTTTCTAAGCAGTGATTTTTTTTTCCTTTTTAAAAAAAATTTTTAATGTTTATTTTTGAGAGAGAGAGAAAGCATGAGTAGGGGAGGGGCAGAGATAGAGGGAGACAGAGAAACCAAAACAGGCTCCACACCATCAACCCAAAGCCTGATGCAGGGCATGAATCCACAAACCATGATATCATGACCTGAGCTGAAGTCAGAAGCTCAACTCAGCCACCCAGGCACCCCTCTAGCAGTGATTTCTGGGGCTCCTGGGTGGCTCAGTTGGTTGAGCATCCAACTTTGGTTCAGGTCATGATCTTCTGGTTCGTGAGTTCGAGCCCTGTGTTGGGCTCTGTGCTGACAGCTCCGAGCCTGGAGCCTGCTTCAAGTTCTGTGTCTCCTTCTCTCTCTGCCCCTCCCCTGCTCACACTCTGTCTCTCTTTCAAAAATAAGTAAACATTAAAAAAAATTAAGCAGTGAATTTTGAACAGTAACTTACATGAAAGCCTCAGTGTTGTAGGAGTAGCAGAGAACATGGTGGCAGTATAAAATCTTACCTCTTTGAAATCTATAGAAGAAATGTCCATCAACTTTTGGTCATTGGAGGAGATGTAAAAATAAATTTTTACACAATGTCCAAGCAGATAGATGCAGTCATTTTGGAGAAAGGAATAAATTATTTGGTTATCAGGGATTCTTCAAATACAACAATCTAATGATAATCACAGATCTTGCTCAAATGATCGCCATATATAACCATTAGGGCATATGGAGTGAGATTAGCCAAGTACCAAGGTATGGTAAAAGACTGCCCATAGTAATTATAGATCCTGGAGCAGGTCTTCTTCTGGATGAAGTCCTCTAGTTTCAAGAGTAATCTTTTTTCTTTTAATGTTTATTTATTTTTGGTAGAGAGCACAAGCGGGGAGGGGCAGAGAGAGAGAGACAGAGACAGAGAGAGAGAGACAGAGAATCTGTAGCAGGCTCTGAGCTAACAGCAGAGAGCCCGATGTGGGGCTCAGACTCATGAACCTCGAGATATGATCTGAGCCAAAGTTGACACTCAACTGACTGAGTCATCCAGGCACCCCATTGACCTGAATTAAAGGTAATCTATTTAGCAAATTTATTTAGCAGACTCATTTGTGCTCCATGAAGGAAAAAAAGATATGCCTGGAAGTAGAGAATCTGCTTCCATACGACAAAATAATATATAAACCATAAGGAAAAGGGAATTAATATCTATCAAGAAAGAAGATGTGTGCTTAGGATACTACTAAGACAGCATGGATCTGAAGTTCATAGATGCTCAAGGTGTGTTCTTCATGCTTTTCTGACCAAGGTGACACTCCTCAATCTCCAATCATTTACCTCTAACAAACTAAAACCATATATTCCTGTTGAGAGTAGGACTTCTGTTGCTAAATGACAACAGTTCCCCAGGAGGACTTGGATCTAGTGCTAACTCACCATGGACTAGATCAGTTAAAGTTTGAAATGAAGATGTCACAAGTACTTAGAAATTAGGCAGCACAATGACGAGACTAAAAAGGAGGAAAGACAAAAAAAGTTCTCAGTTATGGTATTTCTTCCTAGGACCTGTCTAGGTTATGAGCAAAATAAATTGGAGATCTCTAATTCAGAGAACAGGAAAAGAACAAGGTCTGCCCTTCTTATAAAAATAGCATCACATCCTTCCTGTGCATACTTTAAAAATAAATATTTTACTTGTTTATGGTGACTTAAGTGCCCTTCTCTATAATCCTTTGGAACAACTCTTACCCTGGGCTGAACCACCTTCTTTCTCACTGATAAACCTCAGCACTCCTGCTCACTGTATTTTCTCAGAGTCTCAGCCTGGGTGGCCAAGGAACTCACATCACCAGATCCAATCTTGAGTAGGATCAATTAGGAATTGAGGAGATACCAAAATATGGGCCAAGACTGGGTGACCCATTCTTTCAGTTCAGAGTGCTGTGGGCAAATCCCCTAGGGGGTTGAGGCTTGTGGAGCTCCGCATTCTACACCTGTGCAGCATGAAAGTAGTGAAAGCCAACTCTGAGAGCATGTAGCAGGGATGTGAAATACAAGATAACAAATCTAGGTCTGACTTCCGGCATTCCTTGGATACCTTCTACAGCCAGACACTGTGCTAGGTACTGAGAAAAAAGAGATAAATGGTGAATGATGGAGTAGGTCACTAGCATCAAAAAGCTCACCATCTGTATTATTTTGTAAGATTTCCTCACGTGTCTTTGTTTAGCAATTTTATAGTTTTAGCTCTTATATTTAGGTCTATGATGTGTATTGAGTTAATTTTTATATATAATGTAGAAGTTATGTCTCTATAGACTGCTATCTAATTGCTCCAGCACCATTTGTTGAAAAGATCATTCTTTTCTCATTGGATTGCTTTAATACCTTTCTTGAAAATCAATTAAACATATATGCAAGGATTTCTTTATGAACTTTCTATTCTGTTCCATTATCTTTATACCAATACCACACTCTTCGTTACTAGAGCTTTATTGTTAAATTATAAAATTAGATAATGTCTTTCAATTTTGTTCTTTTTTTTTTTTAGAGGAATGGAATTTTATTTTAGTTTATTTTTTAATTTATAATTTATTGTCAAGTTGGTTTCCATATAACACCCAATACTCTTCCCCACAAGTGTCCTCCACCATGACCATCACTCCCCTTCCCCTTTCCCCCTCCCCCTTCTGCACTCAGTTTGTTTTCAGTATTCAAGAGTCTCTCATGCTTTGTCTCCCTCCCTCTCCCCAACTCTTTTTCCTCCTTCCCCTCCCCATGGTCCTCTGTTAGGTTTCTCCTGTTAGACCTATGAATGAAAACATATGGTATTTTCTAGATCCTTTGCATTTCCACATAAAGTTTAGAATCAGTTTATCGAAGAGAAGAGAAGAGAAGAGAAGAGAAGAGAAGAGAAGAGGAAAGAAAAGAAAAGAAAGCCTGCTGGTATTTTGACTAGGTTAAAGTTGACTTTCTAAATCAATTCAGGAAAAACTATCACCTTCACAATATTAACTAATCCTATCATAAACATACAAAATTTCTTTTTGGCCACTATGCATGGATTATCAATCTTTGTAAATATGTTTCTTGGAATTTTTTAGAACACTATCTCTAAAAGGCTGTTATACAGATGCAGCACTGAGGACATAAATGATATTTAATGTCAAAAATTAATAATACTGCCCAAGAAATGGTATAAAAGTACATCATTATTATAACAAATAATAGAAAACTTAGTTTATTACATCTAATTTTGCTAATATGCTTTTTTACTAATCGACTTCTTTCAACTAATACGTTTGGCCCTTATATATTTACTCTCCTTGGATTGTGTAAATAAGAAGTCTGGTTTCACTTTTACTGGAAGGATATTCACCTTCACTTTCAGTCTTTCAGTCCCTGAAAGGGTAGATTTTCAGCTCTGACATAAACTGTATGTAAAATTTGAAGCCTGAATAGCATAAAATGGTAAAACCTTAAGACTTCACATCTAGGTTCTTCCTAATGGAAACAAGAAATGACTTTACCTCTTTAGACGTAGGAGGAGGATGTATAGAATAGACCCAAACAGTCAGGAAGAATGCTCTCCAAAAATAACCTATAAGGCAATTTTGTTAAAATCAGTTGCATATAATCCCTGTTCATAGAGATAAGAACAAATATTTCTATGTAACTTCAAGTGTCTCATAGGAAGAAAGCTGAACTTCAGCGAAACTTTAATGAATGCAAAAGTTCCCTTCAACTGCCCACACTTTGATCTTCTGAATCCTTAGTACTTTTGGGCAGTTCCTCCTGCTTCCCAAAGACAAAGTAACATAGTGCCTTTTCCTCCCCACCACACCTAGAATTATTCAATGCTTCTAATATTTCTCTCCAACAAATCCTAGAACTATAGGCTGCCCATGCTGAGAGGGATCTTAGAAATTACCTAATCTAATCCCTTATTTCACAACTGGGAAAACAGAGGCCTACAAAAATCAAATTACTTATCCAAAGTCATACCACATAGTGCTAATGCAGAAATTGGACTAGAACTCAAGTTTTCTGCAATTTACTGCCTTCAGCGTGATCACAGAATACCCTACCTCAGAAATTAGTGGTTTAAGCTATTATTATGTTAATGTACTAATTATCCCAGGATAATTCCATTTATTTTTTCTTATTAATTATAGAACACACAAAAATTTATATTTAAAAATATTTTAAATGAATGCTCCAGACATTACAATTTAAAATGAAATATATTGAAAGGGATAAATTACTTGATTGCTCTAATGTATCTGGGGCTCCACATGTAACTATTTTAACATGCACAAATCTGTATAACCCTCCCTCAAGATTCAATAACTATAACAGGATAATCACAAACAGCATAAAGAGCACTAAATAAATTTAAATCAACTGACTGAATGTTACCCATCTCCCGAAGACATGGGACAGTAAGTGAAATAATAAGAATGGCATATCATAGCTAGAAAGTTCCTCTGTATAAATTATTCTGAGCCAGATTTATTACCTGTCCCAAGATCCTGAGGCCAAAGTCCCTAGCATTAGTCATTATTTTTAGTTGTTCACTCAATTTTGTTTCTTTTGGACACCAACTGTTATTGGTTCCAACTCCAATTTTGAGTAGACAACTCCAGACTGAGATTCTTAATCATAGATGTCCTGTTTGGCATCTGACATTTTATTTTGTTTAATATTGTTTTAACATTTATTCATTTTTAAGAAATAGAGAGAGAATGAGCAGAGAGGGAGGGAGACACAGAATCAGAAGCAGACTCCAGGCTCTGAGCTGTCAGCAAGCACAGAGCTCAACGCAGGGCTCAAAACCCATGAACCATGAGATGGTGACCTGAGATGAAGTCAGACGCCCCAGCATCTGACATTTTAAAAGCTTATGAGTGAGCCATGAGTTCAATGCCTATTGTATGGTGAGATATGTAGAATAAGAAATTCATCTTCTTTTTAACTTCTTTTTAAAAATTATTATTCAAGTTATTTAAAATAAAAAACAGAGGTGGTTGGATGGCTCAGTCAGAAAAGCATGTAACTCTTGGTCTCGGGGTTGTGAACTCAAGCCCCACATTGGGTGTAGAAATTACTAAAAAAAATAAAAATAAACTTCAAAAAATAATAAACTAAAAAACAAAAACAAACACTTCACCCACTTTTCCCAGCCTCCCTGGCAATCCCTAGTCTGTTCTCTATAAGCTTGATCTTGTTGTTGTTGTTGTTGTTGTTGTTGTTGTTTAGATTCTACATATGAGAGCAATCATAGGGTATTTGTCTTACTCTTACTTATTACACTTAGCCTAATGCCCTCAAGGTCCATGCATGTTGTGGCAGAAGGCAAGATTTCATTATTTTTTATGGCTGAATACTATTCCATTGTGTGTGTGTATGTATGTATGTATGTATATGTATAAATATATACCACATTTTTTTATTCATTCATCCATCAATAGACACAGGCCATTTCTGTATCTTGGCTATTGTAAATAATGCTACAATGAACATGGAATGCATATATCTTTTTGAGTTGTTTTCTTCAAATAAATACCTAGAAATGGAATTTCTGAATCATATGGTAGCTCTGTTTTTAATTTTTTGAGGAACCTCTGTACTGTTTTCATAGTGGTTGCATCAGTTTACATTCTCACCAACAGTGTACAAGGGTTCCCTTTTCTCCACACCCACATTATCTCTAGTCTTTTTGATAATAGCCATTCTAACAGGTATGAGGTGATATCTCATTGTGGTTTTGATTTGCTTTTCCCTGGTGATTAATGATGTAGAGCATATTTTCATGTACCTGTTGACCATCTGTATGTCTTCTTCAGTCTGTCCAGATCTTCTGCCCATTTTTTAATAGGATTATTTGAATTTTTGCTATTGAGTTTCATGAGTTCTCTATATATTTTGGATATCAGCCCCTTATCAAGATACATGATTTGCAAATATTTTCTCCCTTTCAATAGGTTGCCTTTTCATTTTGTTTATGGTTTCCTTTGCTGTGCAGAAGCTTTTTAGTTTGATGTAGTCCCACTGGTTTCTTCTTGCTTTTGTTTTTGCTTTTGGTATCAGATTCAAAAATTATTGCCAAAACTTATGTCCAGGAGCTTACTGTATACATTTTCTTCTGGAAGTTTTATGGTTTCATGTCTTACATTCAAGTGTTTATACATTTTGAATTAATTTTTGTGTATGGTATAAGAAAATGGTCTAGTGTTATTCTTTTGCTTGTGACTGTCCAATTTTTCCAACACCATTTACTGAACAGACTGTCCTTTCCTCATTGTATATTCTTGGCTCCTGTGTTGTCAATTAATTGACCATATATGTGTTGATTTCAGATAACATAATGTACAAGTTCTCTTGGTCCTACAAAATCCTACTCCCACCCCCTGACATACATTTATTTTCAGATTGGTGTGTATCTTTTTTCCTTTGTATTTACATACAAATATTTCTACATAAAATTTTGTTTTTAAGGTGATTTTAAAACAAATGATGTTAGGGGCACCTGGGTGGCTCAGTCAGTTAAGCATCTGACTTCAGCTCAGATCATGATCTTAAGGTTTGTGGGTTCGAGCCCTGTAAGGGGCTCTGTGCTGACAGCTCAGACCCTGGAGCTTGCTTCAGATTCTGTGTCTCGTTCTCTCTCTGCTCACAATCCATCTCTCTCTCTCTCTCTCTCTCTCTCAAAAATAAACAAACATTTAAAAAAAATTTTAACGATGTTTTAACTACCTATTGTTGGCAATTTGGTTTGTTTTTCTATGTGTTGACTTACCATTGGAGATCTGCCACTAATATTTTGCACTGTTCTTGATGGTCTGTTATCCATTCCATATCGTAGCTTCTTCCTCCATGTTCTTACTATCACAAGGGAGAAGTCCAGAAATAAATTTCCCAGGATCCCTGTGAACTACAGTTCCGGGTTAAACTCTGTCAATAAGAGGCCCTTCCACAAGACTAAAAAGGCATAGCTAGCAGTTATTGCAGACAGATAGGCGGGCAAATGGAGAAAAGATGAGATTTTACAGAAGTTTCTGGGAAAGTTCCTGAAAATCACCTACTGCCCAACATGTAAAAAGCCTCCTGTAGAACAAGGATATTAATGAAGATTATCTGAAGAACAGAAATTCTAACCATTTCTCTAGACACAGGTTTAATTCCTGGATCCAATGGGGCCATTATCTGTCATGTTCTATTGTCAAGCTACACCTCCCACTCTCTTTCTTGATTTTCTTTACCTACTGTTTATTTTGATTAAGTGTCCTTTTAGTTAATCTAGAGGCAGCAGCATGAATCCCATTCTGGTATTTTTTTTTTTAATTCTAAAGTAAGTTAACATACAGTATAGTCTTGGCTCCAGCATTCTGGTATTTTCTTAGGGATACTGCTGAAGACATCACTTCCTATATGAAAATCCATTGGGAAATTTCTTTCAGAACTAATTGCCAAAGGAAACATTTGCACATATAAGAAACTGATGTATTAATCATTTAACCAATCACTTAGTTGGTTAATTCACACTCAATTTTCAGGAACTGTGTAGGACAGAGTGGCTCATGCACATTGTATATTCACTTGGTCTTTACCTTCTATACTAATTTATGCTTTCCTTGGCCCTTATTTTTTAATTTACTTATATTTTCCCATTTTTCACAGATACGTTTGTATCTTTCACTACCTCTTCCAATTAAGAAATACAATATAAGCTAAAGTATAAAATTTTTCAAATACATGTAGCCCAGGCTTTCTCGGACCTCAACACATGGATACAAATGGGGTAACTTGAATAACAATTAAAATTTTAATTTAATAAATTTTAGTTTATATTTCTACTTATTTGTCAAAGATTTTTTAAATTTTTTTAATGTTTATTCATTTTTGAGAAACAGAGTGTGAGTGGGGGAGGGCAGAAAGAGAGGGAGCCACAGAATCCAAAGCAGGCTCCAGGCTCTGAGCTGTCAGCACAGACGCCTGACACAGGGCTCAAACTCATGAACCATGAGATCATGACCTGAGCCGAAGTCAAATGCTTAACCCACTGAGCCACCGAGGCACCCCAAAAGTCTTTGGGTTCCTATAAAATACACCATGTCTACTCCCAACCAAATGTTTCTGGCAATCCCCAGTGGGTGTTTCACATGGATTTAAACACATCTGTTTTTCTATCAGGCACCACCATGGTAGCTGAACACCATTGACATGTATTTCTTCCCTCAACTGACAGTTCTAGATGAGTACTCAGGTTAGCAGGATATCTCACCTCTTCTTGGTCACTCATGAACCTAAGCTGATGGCTACCTTACCTTTTTCATCATGTGACTTCCAAGGTTGCCCTAAATACTGACATCCCAGTCAACTGAAGACAGTTAAAAAAAAAAAAAAAGGGCAGGAGAAATGTGTGGGAGATTTTTAGGAGTCAAGCCTGAAAGTAGAATGCATAATTTATGTTCACATTTCACTGGATAGAACTTATTCCCATGGTCACACACAACTACAGGGGAGGCTGGCAAATGTAGCATGGCTGTGTACCAGGAAGAAGAGACAAAGGGATTCTGGTAGATAGTTAGCAGTCTCCTCCTCAGAATATTTTCTACTACACTTTTTACTATCTGTTTTCAACAAAATCAAGATCACACAAGAAACAAGTGGTGGCAAGCAGGTGGAGAAAAAGGAACCCTCTTATACTATTGGTAGGAATGCAAACTAGTGCAGCCACTCTGGAAAATAGTATGGAGGTTACACAAAAATTTAAAAATAGAAGTATGCGGGGCACCTGGGTGGCTCAGTCAGTTAAGCATCCAACTCTTGATTTTGGCTCAGGTCATGATGCCAGGGTTGTGGGATCAAACCCCGCCTCAGGCTCTGCACTGACAACACAGAACATGCTTGGAATTCTCTGTCCCTCCCCCCTCTCTCTTTCTCTCTCTCTCTCAAAATAAATAAACTTAAAAAAAAATAGAAGCACACTCTGATCTAGTAATCACACTACTGAGTATTTACCCAAAGAATACAAAAACACTAATTCAAAAGGAAATATGCACCTCTATATTTACTGCAGCATTATTTACAGTAACCAAATTATGGAAGCAGCCCAAGTGTCCATAGATAGATGAATGCATAAGAAGATATGGTATATATACATAATGGAATATTACCCAGCCATAAAAAAGAATGAAATCTTGCCATTTTCAACCACATGGATGGAGCTAGATAATGCTAAGCGAAATAAGTCAGAGAAAGACAAATATCATATGATTTCACTCATATGTAGCATTTAAGAAATACAAATAATCAAAGGAAAAAGAGAGAGAGACAAACCAAGAAACAGACTCTTAACTATAGGAACAAAATGATGGTTACCAGAGGGGATGTGGGTAAGAAAACGGGTGAAATAGGTGATGGGGATTAAGGAATGAACTTGTTGTTATGAGCACTGGGTAATGTATAGAATTGTTGAATCACTATATTGTACACCTTAAACTAATATAACATTGTATGTTAACTATACTAGAATTAAAATTTTTTAAATTAGGATCATATTGTATTCCTCCACATTCACTTAAAATCATATTAAGCATTTGCCTGTCATAAAATTGTCTTCGAGAAACAGTCTTAAAAGACAATATATTATTTTGTCATGGGGCACCTGGGTGGCTCAGTCCGTTAAGCAGACAACTTTGGCTCAGGTCACGATCTCCCATTTTGTGGGTTCCAGCCCCGTGTCAGGCTCTGTGCTGACAGCCCACAGCCTGAGCCTGCTTCAGTTCTGTGTCTCCCTCTCTCTCTGCCCCTCCTCTGCTTACACTCTGTCTCTCTCAAAAATAAATAAACATTAAAAAAAATTTAATTAAAAAATTTACTATTTTGTCACATATGTAGTATGACATATTTACCTCTTCTCCGGCTGTTGGGTATTTAACTTTTTTACAATTTTTGGCTTAATAAATGAACCCAAAATTGAAATATTATATATAAATCTTTAACAGCCTCTCTAAAATGTGTCTTAGGATAGATTACTACAATGGAATTATAGGGTCAAAGAACATATATAGAGGGTATGTTTTATTCCTGCTCCACTTGGTGAGGGTTGAGTTAGCCCTGCTTTAGTCACATCCCAGTATAAACGCAAGAGAATTCTCTTCTCCACCATCACTCCTCCAGGTGTCAAGGGCCTTATCTTCTATCTCAGGACATCTAGGAGTGTAAGAGTGTCATAAGCCATTGAAACGAGGTGTTTTCTGTTTGTTTGTTTCTTTCTTTCTTTGCTTGTATAAAGTAAAATGAGAATTGAGCATAATCTCTCCTGAATGATCACTGGGAGATATGCTGGCTCCTGGACCAGAGGGCTCCAGCCAATGGCAATATAAAGGGCATCTATGTAGGTCCTCAGCACAACTTATGTAAAACATTCACTAAAGTGAAAACAGAATGGTCCACAGTCACTGTTTTTGCTCCCAAGTGAATCCCTGGTGCTAACAATGGATGTACTTAATGCAGCATCAACTGGAGGCAACTCCATTCTTACCCACAAAACCTCTGCAAGTCTCAGGGCACCTTGACTCTGCCATATACCTTTTTAAGCATTTAGTGTTATTTAGAGTCCCATAAACTGCTTCACTACATTATGCAATTTTATACAAACAAGTAAATAAGAAAAATTATATACCATAGAATAGGAAGTAGTAAACTATATACCTCAGGTCAAAACTGCTCTGCATCCTGTTTTTGTAAATAAGGTTTCATTGGAACACAGCCATGTCCATCCATTTACATGATATCTATGGCATCTTTCTACTACAACTGCAGAATTGAACAGTTATGACAGAGACCTTAAGGCCCCCAAGCTCACAATATTTACAGAAAAAGGTCTCTAACTCCTGCTCGAGCTTCTAGGCTACTATTAAAGTATGTACTACATTCACATTCTACCATACTCATCTGTTGAGCTGTCCATCTCCAAGTAACTTTCTTACTCATAAATGTCTTATATTATATTACTGCACTGTTAATGCATCTGGCCTCCTTCACCATTTCTCCCACTTGTCCTAATTTTTAAATTCCATTCCTCAATTTTGGTTCATAATTTATGTGCACATATGTTTCAGTCACCCAAATTAATAACAAACACATTAAGTGGCATTTTTCTCTGTGGAAATAGAGGACTTAATTATTTTCACATGCTTGGTGAACAGCACTACTGGTATTTCCCTTTCTCTTATTCTTACTAAATGTTATGCTGTGTCTGTGTAGTTGTAGTCATTTCCAACACAAAAGATTCTACAAATCCAGGATTACCTCATCCCAATAGAAACAAAGGGGAAAAGGAGTTAGACTTAAGGGAAAGTTAAAGTAAAAGCCATATCAAGGGGACTTAGAAATCACAAAGTGTTGGGGCACCTGGTGCCTCAGTTTGTTGAGCATCCAACTTTGGCTCAGGTCATGATCTCACTGTTATGAGTTTGAGCCCCACATCAGGCTCGCTGCTGTCAGCACAGAGCCAGTTTTAGATCCTCTGTCCTCTTCTCTTTGCCCCTCCCCCACTTGCATTCTTTCTCTCTCTCTCAAAAGTAAATAAATATTTTTAAAAAAAGAAATACCAAAGTATATTTCTTTCAGATAAATGTGTCCCTCTTTTAAAAGACTATTGTGGCATAGAAAACTATCTTTAGAGTCCTAAAAAGTGCCATGAAATGTAGAGCAAGATAGAAAGAATTATTAACATTAAAAATCAATTAAAGAGGGGTATCTGGGTGGCTCAGCTGGTTAAACTTTTGACTCTGGATTTCAGCTCAGGTTATGATCTTATGTTCATGGGATCAAGCCCTGCATCAGGCTCTGTGTTGACAGTGTGGAGGCTGCTTAGGATTCTCTCTCTCCCTCTCTCTCTGCCCCTCCTCTGCTTGAGTGCACACTATCTCTCTCAAAATAAATAAACGTTAAATGAATCAATTAAAGAAATTCTAAAATTTAAAGTATTTGCCTAAATCAAATTAAATAGCACAAGAGCAAACACATAGCTATTTAAGAAGTACATATAAAGCTGTAAGATATTCTTGTCTCCTAGTTAAACAGCTAGTTAATCACTTTTCCAACTGACGTAACAAGGATGTCCTTGCGTGTATTATTTACAAGACCAAATACATGATTAATAAAAAGAAGCAGTTTAAAACACCCTCTTTTAATGTTTTTGTTATGCAAGTGGACCCAGATTTGTGATTAAAACTTGTCAGAGAAGCATGTGAAAAAGTGGTATGAATCATTACTGATTTCCTGCCTTGCCCCTTTCCAAAGAAACTCATCCTTCTCCCCAACTAAAAACATATAAAACGTTGACAGTTATAAAAACCATGTAGAAATAAAGCAATTTTTTTTTAAAAATGTTAATCTGTAATACAAAGCCTTCTTACCTAAATGCTCATATGTCACTTAAGTCTTTCCTGGAGGTACAAAAGTGATTCATAGTTTCATATAGTTGGAGATAATTTTAGAAAGAGCTTCTTTTGTTTGTTTAAATGAATATGAAGCCTCTTGCCAAGGCTTAGAAACTGCTGCTTTCATTGGCATGTTGACTTTTAAAAGGTTAGATAGTCTTTGGTACTTTAACTAGAGTCTTGGGGGGAGGGGTGCAGGGGGTGAATCTCTAGAGACTTCTTTTACCTAAATTACTATGACCCTACTGTTTGATGAAAGCCAAAGATTGCTCAAGTAAAAATCAATTTTCCAAAACTTCTCATACTGTTGAAATATAGATCCACTTCCAAGTTTTTCATTCAGGAATCCTTCCTAAACTAACATCCATCCTTTTGCCTTTTTTTCTTTATTCCACATACTCTGGGAATTATGTATTAAATTTTCTCCCTCTACCCCACCACTATTCCCAGCACTATCTCTATATTCCCTTTATGAAGTATAACAACAGTATCTGTTTTTTGACATCTCTAATCTTCTCTTTGAATATCTGCTTCCTTAACTTTGCTCTTTTCTCCAGGAATCTAGCACCCTATGCTGGGCCCCTGTATTAGTTATCTATTGCTGTTAAACAAATTACCCCAAAACTTAGTGGCTTAAAAAGGTATTTATTATCTCACATAGTTTCTGTGGCCAGGAATTTGGATGTGGTTTAGCTGAGTAGTTCTACCTTGAGGTCTCTCATGATGTTGAAGTCAAGATGTCAGCTGGGGTTACAGTCTTCTGAAGGCTTCAGTAGGGATGGAAAATCCACTTCCAATGAGGCTCATTCAAATACCTGGCAAACTAGTGCCGACTGTTGGCAGAACACCTCAGTTCCTCACCATAAGAAAGTCTCCACAGGGCTGCTTGAGTGACCTCACAACATGAGAGCTGGCTTTCCATAGAATGACTGATTTAGCGAGTAATGCAGTAGCTGCAATGTCTCTTGTGACCTAGCTTTGGGAGTCATTTCCGCAATGTCCTATTGGTTACAAAGGAAACCCTCATTCAAAATGGTACAGACAACACAAGAGTGCAACTAACAGGAAGTGAGAATCACTGGGGGCCATTTTGGAAGTTACCACAGACCCTAAGTGCCCAAGGCCTTCCACCCTGGCCTGCCTTTACTCATCCTCATGGTCCTCCAAAGCAAATCTTTAGTACACTTATCCTCTTAGTTCCCTATTCTTTACTAAGGGTAGCTTTACTGATCAGATAATGTTGTTAATGTATTCAGAGAATGCTGCAGGAAAAAGGTATTTGTTACTTCTAGCTCACATTCTCCTTCAGATCAGAGAATAAAAGTGCCAAGGCCTTGACTAAGCACTAACTCTAGTGATGAAACATCAGGTATATTACAAACAGATGGGAAGATGTCCTTGTATTAAGTCCTGGAAAATCTCACCATGTAGACATACACCTGCTTCCACAACTCCTAAATCCAAGTTTGTATGGATAATAGGATAATTCTAGTCACAAGCTTGTACCTCAGCTCTCTGACTTTTGGCTGAAGTTAAGCAGACGATGCTCTGATCCCTGTGCACACTTGTGTATGCTCAGAGTCTGGCAGAGAGTAAGGATCCAATAAATACTAGTTCAATGGAAGAAGGAAGATCCAGACAGACTTGATTTCTCAATAAATGATAGTACTGATGTAGTTACCCACCTGCTTTCCAGAAACTCAAGAGGTACAGCTTCAATAAAGAAGAGCAGAAGGAAAACTAAAGAAACATTGTTCAACACACTTTAAATCAATGCAACACAGTTACTATTAAAAGAGAATAATTAGAAGCAGAGCTCTCTGAAATTAAAAAAGCTGGGCAGGGGATGACTTCATTCAAGTTATGTCTTTGAGATTAAAAATAAAAGGATTACAAACAGTAATTATCAGAGACTAACATTTACAGAGCATCCAACTTGGACCATGCACTTTACATACATTAGCCATCCTCTTCCAACAACCCTGCAGAATAGATATTAGAAACCTCATTCCGAAAGAAAAAACAAGAGGCAAATGGCTAATTAGAAATAGAGCTGGACTTTAAATCCAGGTTTGTCTGACTCCAAAGCACAAACTTTATCTTCAGTGCTACGCTGACTAACTTGTTGTTGCCTCTAATCAAAAACCAGGCTCATAGGTTGTTACCAATGGAATTTAAGGAAGACCCATAACTCACTCCTCTGTCTTCTTCCTGGGCTCAAATGTGCAGGTATTGTCAATTGGCTCAGGGCAACTGTAAGCTTGCCGAATAGGCAAACCTGACAGACCCAGGGACTTTACAAGGTTCATCACTGACTATAAGCTTTCCTGGGCAGTAAAGAAAAGATATGACAGGACTAAAGCTAATCTCAGCACTGAAGCCTGTAAACTGTAATGATGTGTACAATTTGATTGGAGGAGAGTAGAGAAGGATGCAATATTTATATTTCTTAAAAAAATAATAAGTTAAATTTACCTTTCCCTATTGGTGTGTAAATATATGCAAAGGGTTGATTTCTCTGGATATTATTATTTTTTTAATTCTGTAGCAACATTCATCACTGCATGAGAGTTCTAAGCTATCATAAAGGATTTTAATAGGAAATAGAAGGAAATTAATCTCCATGCTCACAAACGACCACCAAGCACACAACCTCTGAAGAAAAATATCTATAAACTACAGATTTAGAGTTTCAAGAATGTTAGAAAAAACATAATGTGCTGAATTCTATCATCTGATCACTCAGTGCTGAACAACACCCAGATCCTTAAGAAAGGAGGGAAATGAAGAAACTCTCCTTATGAGAATTACTAATAAACTAGCAATACATCTAATCCTCCATGGCAAACAGTAAGAAATAGTAGCTTTTTATTTCTTAAAATTTAATAGCAAACTTTTGAAAGAGTTTTCATTCTCTCCTTTTCATGTCTTCGAGAGCTTTTCTTAAAATTCAAGTTATCTAGAATTTTAATAATTTTGTTTCAGCTTTTCCCTGGCATTGTAGAAGATACAAAGAAATATAAGATTTGTCTTTATCTTTACAACAGTGGTTCTCAGATGTGAGCATGCATCCAAATCATATGGAAGGCTTGTTAACATAGAAGAGTGCCGAGACCCACACCTGGAATTTCTGATTCAGCAACTATGGGTTGAAACCTAAAACATTATAGTTCTGACAAATTCTCAGATGTTGCTTAAGTGTGGTCCAGGGACTACGCTTAAAGAACCAATGCTGTAGAACTAAGTCTCCAGTCCAGATATGGAGGCAAGACATAGACATCTGTGAAGTGAAGGGATTCTCTACAGCAGCATAAGATCAGGCACAAACTCAGAGAGACAAGGTGACAGTGATACAAGAACTCTAAGGAGAGAGTCATAGCATGGGTACTAATCATCAGAAAGGAAGTGAGACTGAGGTTAGCTCTCACTGAATGAGAAGGAGAAAGAGGAAGAAGGGCATCTCAGACCTAAGTACACATATTGTTTTTGGCAAAGCAACCACACCACTCTGAGAAGAGATTTTCCACTGGTCAGCAAAGGCTGATACATTTAAAAAGGTATGCAAGAGCCAAAGAATGCTGAGAACCACTGAATGCAAACTAAAGGATTCACTGAAGGTTCTTTAATAGAAGAGTGATGATGACTGGGGCGCCTGGGTTTCTCAGTCGGGTGAGCGTCTGACTTTGGCTCAGGTCATGATCTCACAGTTTGTGAGTTTGAGCCCCACATTGGGCTCAGTGCAGAGCCCACTTTGGGTCCTCCATCCCCCTCTCTCTCTGCCCCTCCCTCAGTCACACTCTCTCTCTCAAAAATAAGTAAAACGTTTTTTAAAAGTAGTGATGATTTTAGTAAGGACTTAGTGAGGATTTGGGTGAAGATTAAAAGGCAACAACATACACATTGTGGGGGGGGGGGGAGAGAAGAAGGGAGGGGCAGAGGGAGAGGAAGAGAGAGAATCTTAAGCAGGTGCTATGGCCAGTGTGGAGCCCAATCTCACAATCTTGAGATCATGACCTGAGCCCAAATCAAGAGTTGGACACTTTACCAACTGGACCACCCAGGCACTCCAACAACATACACATTTGACTGGTGCTTGGAGAGACTAGAAAGGGAAAGGCATGACCCAAATGGTAAATGCTATGATCTAGGCCTGACGTGATAAGAGCCTGAAAAGGGTGAAGGCAAGGAAAAGCAAGAGGAAGAGACAGATTGAAAGAGCTACAGAAGTTAGTAACTTACCTGATATGAAGACCAATGCAAAGGAGAGAGAGGGGAATCAAAGTTTACTGAGGTTACGAACCCTATAGACTGGGAGAAAGCTATAACAAAATATTTTACTTTGTTGGACATTGCCCAAATATTTCTGCTGACAATATAGTATCAGAAGGTACTGATTTTTAGCGAGGAAGGAGAGAGTCTATTTTGGCAAGTTTCAAACTTTCCCTAATCTTACCGGGTCAGGATTTCAAGTCTGAATCTCATTTGTGTCCAAACCCATCTAAACTCTTTAAAAAGTGATTTCCTGCTTTAAAGAGAAAATATATATATTTTTTAAAAATTATTCAAAGGGCTTAAATACTTCTTAGACATCAAACAACCCCTAAGAAATAATATTTTGATGATTTAAGTAAAATTAATCAAAAACATATGGATTGAATTTCCCTTCAAATACACATCATATTTAGAAAGTAAGGTTAAGACTGCTTCATAAAATGAGCTTGCTCTTTTATCAAGCCCAAAATGGCTGAAAAACTCTTCAAACATCCAAACTCCAGCCAGGTTTGTTGTACCCTGGTTTCTGTGTTATTGAATATCAGAATCTTTCAGGCCATTTTACTTTTTTTAGTCAATGAATCATGACATTGGTTTCCATTAAACATAATATTTATGGGCTGTTTTGACATGTACATCTGCAAAATAAAGTAATGCAGTTGAATCCACTGAATGCTCCAGTGAGAGCTTCCATACACATGCAATAGTGCCCATCGCTTCCAGTAACCTATGATGGTTGTTTTCATATTTGGCAAGAGAAACTCTTCCCTATGGAGCCATAAGGGAAGCTAACTAGCTTGCTAGCTGTGGCCAACTCAGCACCCCCACCACCAACCTGCATGCACACGTGCACATGTGCACACACTCGCACACACACAGACACACAGACATACACACTTATACACAAAAAAGCAAAATTGTATGGCTTTTGTGTTTTCCTTGTACATTCTGATTTCCATTTAGCACAAATTCCATTTCCCTTATCTTAGACTTTGTCATTCCCTAAACCCAGTTACTTATCTTCCCATACTTCTAATCTCCACCTCTCTGATTCCTGCACTGCATTCCTTCAAAGCTCTGCTCCTCCTCTGTAAAAATAGGTAATAAAAGGCTATTCATTAGATAAACAAACCCGTAATTTCTTCACACATGAAGGTTAGGAAGACCCTTATGGGTCACTTAGTTCATCCCCTTGTTATCAGCCAACTGAAGAGAGGTCCCATACAAGACACAGCTGGTCAGTAGCTGAGCCACAATTAAAATGTAAGTCTCCTGATTTCCTTTCCATTTTTGTTCCCATTACACCAAATCACCTCTTGGACACCAGCTTTCTAAAAGTGACTGCATGACTCCTGAAGGACTGTCTTTTGGTTTAAATCAAAAATGAACCATTTCCCTAGCTGATTGCTCAGTCATTTGCTCTTAATATTCTGTAACTATCCCAGCTACAATGTTTATGATCAGCTTTCCCAGAGGATGCTGTGGTCAGAAGAGGTATTATTGGTCAAAAGGGCATTGCCAGGGTGCTCCTATCATATTTCATTATTTACTACTGCTGACTCAACTCATGCCTAGAGCTAGATCTGCTCCACACAATCACACTAAGTTTAGGGCAGTGATTTGCAACTGGGAGTGACTTTTGGACCCCAAGGGACATTTGTCAATGTCTGAAAACATTTTTGGTTTTCAAAACTAAGGAATGCTACTGGCATCTAGTGGGTAGAGACCAGGGATACTGCTAAATCTCCTACAATGCACAAGATGGCCCCCCACAACAAAGAATTATCTAGTCCCAAATGGCGAAAGAGCAGTTGGGGCCATGTTTTAGAAGAGGGGTTTGTTGTAGACCTCTATACAAGAATTTCATGGGGCGCCTGGATGGTTCAGTCAGTTAAGCATCTGACTCTTAATTTGGGCTCAGGTCATGATCTCACAGTGGTGAGATTAGGTCCTGCATCGTGCTGAGCATGGAACCTGCTTGGGACACTCTGCCTCTCTCTCTGCTCCTCCCCTGCTAATGTGCAAACACTCTCTCTTTCTCTCTCAAAATAAATAAACATTGTTTAAAAAAAGAATTTAGTACATTTCTAGGCTTGCAGATAATAGCTAGACCTTTCTGTCTTGGAGCATTCACTCAGCACCTATTATGTGCTAAGTAAGCATTGCCTAAGTACTGCTGCCAAATCTACACTAGAAACATAGAATGCCATTGTCCTCTGAGGTTCTAGATACAGTGAAAGACACAATCTTCAGCCAGATATGTTCATGAGCATGCTACATTACAGACAAATAAAATGTTGAACCTTTGGAAGGCATGATGTGCCTCCCCCTTTCCTGGGATCAACAATACCCACTTGGACCTGGTAGAGAACTTTCAAAAGATGAATGCGGTGTCAGTGCTCTAAAGCCATCCAAAAACAACTAGACAGGCATCTATAAAGAATGCTTTGCAAAGTGAAAAATGGCCACGTGATTTCTTTTGTTGTTGTTGTTGTTGTTCTGCCAAGTGAAAAGCAAACTATGCTTTAAATATTTCAAGAAAGAAAAATCTCCCTTTGATACCATGTCTTACCCACTTTCACCAAAATGTCATCCTGTCAGGCTGGGTGCTATCCGGTACATATCAAAAGCCTCTTTTATCAGTGTTATTCCTACTCTGAACACATTCCTTTAATTTAAGTCAGTATGACTGGTTTGTATTAAAATATTGGAAAGGTTCTTAGGTTTCAGACTGATAGTAAATCCATAAAAAAGCAAATGGCTTTTCCATTTCCGGGAAATCTAATTAAATGTTGTGAAAACAAATGTGCTCTGGTGTGGCATATAATAGAATAATACTGAAGAATAAATATTGAGTGTCTGTTGTTCAGTAAGCTCTTTGAACTCTGAAGAATGTGAGAAAAATACCTTTCCAAGCTGGGATCTGGAAACAGGGAGATAAAGAATGACAGATGCTCCCTCGAAGCTATTCCAGATCCTCCATGCTATAGAAACCCTAAATCAATTTAAGGGAAGACCTCCTCTACCAGCTCAGGTAATACAGCTCTCTTGCCAGGTGAGCAAATTTTGTATCTGAGGGGTTTTATCTCACCTATAGTCCCTACCAGAATCCTCAAGTGAGAAAAAACATACGCCTGGGGCTTTCATCTCTCTCCCAGCCCCTCCCCCACTAACACCTCACACTCAATCTGACTTGGTAATGGTAAATCCCTCCACAAGATGGCGGTCAGAGTTTATCTCTGTTTTCAGTGTCTATCTTGACAAAATATTTGTGAGGTTCAGTGGTGGTGCCATAAATCTCTTGGGGACGTATGTGGTGTTGTAGTGACCCATAATCTACACTCCTACCTTTCCTACGAACCCACATACAATCTAAACAAAAACAAGGTGTTTGCTATGCAAACACAACTTTGAACCGTGTTCTTTTCCAACCAGACTGCTGCTTATAAACCCATTCTATAATTGAAATTCTCTCCCTGTGGTTGGGATTTATATTTTTACAGAAAATTATACCTATAACTGCCACCTCACAGTTTACAAGCTATTGCATGTACTATAACATTTCACAGTTTTATAATCCTTCTGACGTCCTTCTCCCTACCTCGCCATTTTGAGAGTTCTTAGCACAGTTATAGAGCCTAGAGGAGGGCATCATGCACTTCTCTGTAATGACCTGACCAATAATCCTGCCCACTCCATACCTCCTTTATAGTCTGTTAAACTGGGATTAAGCTTAAAAAGAAATAACACTAACTACTCTTATGCCAGCCTAAATCCACAGTGAGCTCACTCTCAGCAAATCTGAACCACCCCTTTTGCCTTCCGCTTTAAGAAGAGAATCAATTGTCAGTGACTTTTGTACAAATAAGAGGAGTTTTGTGTTTTTTTTTAACTTCAGTATAGTTAACATACAGTATTAGTTTTGTTTCTTGTGTACAATACAGTGATTCAACATATTCCATATATAACTCAGTGCTCATCAAGACAAGTGTAATTCTAACTCTCCATCTATTTCACCCATCCCCCTACCCAGCTCCCCTCTGGTAACCATCTGTTTGTTCTCTACAGTTAAGAGTCTGTCTCTTGGTTTGACTCTCTCTCTTTTTTTTCCTTTGCTCATTTTTTCCTTAAATTCCACATGAGTGAAATCATATGGTGTTTGTCTTTCTCTGACTGACTTATTTCACTTTGCATTATACTCTCTAGCCCTATTCATGTTGTTGAAAATGGCAAGATTTCATTCATTTTTATGGCTGAATAATATTCCATTGTGTATATATATCATGACTTCTTTATCCATTCATCTATCTATAAACACTTGAGCTGCTTCCATAATTTGGCTATTACATTATGCTGCAATAAACATAAGGGTGCATATATCCCTTTGAATTAGTGTTTTTGAATTCTTTGGGTAAATACCCAGTAATGCAATTACTGGATCATAGCGTAGATCTATTTTTAATTTTTTGCAGAACCTCCATACAATCTTCCACAGTCGCTACACCAATTTGCATTCCTACCAACAGTGTAAGAGGGTTCCTTTTTCTCCACATCTACACCAACACTTGTTTCCTGAGTTTTTTATTTTAACCATTCTGACAGGTGCAAGGTGATATCTCATTATGTTTTTCATTTATTTATTTATCTTGAGAGAGAGAGAGAGAGAGAGAGCGCACACATGAGTGAAGGAAGGGTAGAGAAAGTGAGAAACAGAATCTCAAGCATCCCTACAACATCAGCACAGATTCTGATCCAGGACTTGATCTCACAAACCGTGAGATCATGACCTGAGCTGAGATCAAGAGTTAGACACTTAACCAACTGAGCTACGCGGGTGCCCCTCTCATTGTGGTTTTGATATGCATTTCCCTGATGATAAGTGATGTTGAGCATCTTTTCATGTGACTTTTGGCCATCTCTATGTCTTCCTTGGAGAAATGTCTGTTTACATTTTTTTGGTGTTGAGTTATATATTACTTTATATATTTTGGATATTACCCCTTTATCAGATATGTCACTTGCAAATACCTTCTCCCATTCAATAGGTTGTCTTTTAGTTTTATTGGTCGTTTCTTTTGCTGTACAGAAGTTTTCATTATGTAGTCCCAACAGTTTATTTTTACTTTTGTTTCCATTGCCTTAGGAGACATATCTAGAAAAATATTGTTATGGCCAGAGACATTACTGCCTATGCTCTCTTCCAGGATTTTTATGGTTTCAGATCTTACTTGTAGGTCTTTAATCCATTTTGAGTTCATTTTGTGTATGGTATAAGAAAGTGGTCCAGTTTTCCCAGCACCATTTGTTGAAGAGACTGGTCTTTTCCCATTGCATATTCTTGTCTCCTTTGCCAAAGATTAACTGACCATATAATTGTGTGTTTATTTCTGGGCTTTCTATTCTGTTCCATTGATCTATGTGTCTATTTTTGTGCCAGCACCATATGATTTTACTGTTTTGATTAGTATAGCTTTCTAATATAACTTGAAGTCTGGAATTGTGATACCTCTAGTTTTGTTTTTCTTTTTCAAGATTGCTTTGGTTATTCACGGTCTTTTGTGATTCCATAAAAAATTTAGGATTGTTTGTTCTAGTTCTTTGAAATATGCTGTTGGGATTTTGATAGGCATTGCATTAAATCTGTAGATTGCTTTGGGTAGTATAGGCATTTTACCAATATTTGTTCTTCCAATCCATGCGTATGGAATGTCTTTCCATTTGTTTGTGTCATCTTCAATTTCTTTCACCAAGAAAGCTTATAATTTTCAGAATATGTATCTTTCATCTGTTTGGTTAAGTTTATTCCTAAGGAGACTCCTGGGTGGCTCAGTTGGTTAAGTGTCCAACTCTTGATTTCAGCTAAGATCATGATTTCACGGTTCATGAGTTTGAGCCCCACATCAGGGGCTGACAGTGCAGAGCCTGCTTGGAATTCTCTCTTTCCCTTTCTCTCTCTGCCCTTCCACTCATACATGTGCACCCTCCCTCTCTCCCTATCAAAATAAATTTTTAAAAAATGTTTAGGCATTTTATTATTTTTGATGCAATTATAAATGAGTTTTCTTAATTTCTTTTTCTGCTGCTTCATTATTAGTGTATAGACAAATAAAATGAGTTTTTAAATTTCCTGTTTTATAATCAACCCTCTTCCTAGATATAAGGCACCTACTCTCCTGCTGACCCACTCAGATTAATACAGTGCTTAATAAACTGCCTCACTGATATATTAAATCAGCTTTGTTTTAACTGACAAATAGAGTTCTCATGAATGTGGGTCTCCCCAGCTGGAGGATCCTCTTTATCTAAATAACATCCTAGTCACTAGCATTCGGTCTAGTCCTTTCTCATAATGCCAGTTGGCTCGGCTGTGTCTGTGTAATTCTATCTGTGTGTGTCTGAGTTTGCAGTGGAAGGTCACAGAGGCTGTCAAAGGTCTCTGATCTAGTTGAGTGAGAACAACACTACAATTAAAGATGAGTAAAGAACTATTCTATATTGAAACACTAAATTACCTCAAAGAGTCTTTATTCTTAGTTCTATAACCTTCAGAACTAGTAGCATAAGTAATAATTACTGACTTAAATATGTAAAATTAAGTTACATTTAAGCATAGAGCAATAAGCTACTAGAGAGATGAAACATTATGCCATTTTCTTTTTTTTTTTATTTTTTTAATGTTTATTTATTTCTGAGAAAGAGATAGAGTGGGAGCAGGAGAGGGGCAGACACAGAGAGAGACACAGAATCCGAAGCAGGCTCCAGGCTCTGAGCTGTCAGCACAAAGCCTGATGCGGGGCTCGAACTCACAAACTGTGAGATCGTGACCTGGGCTGAAGTTGGACACTTAACTGACTGAGCCACCCAGATGCCCCCATTATGCCATTTTCAATTTTTCTCCCTCTCAAGTGACTGACTGGTAAGCAAGTGCCACACAACCCTATATTCTTAAGGAGGCAATTCATCTAACATGACAGCTATAACATCTTATGGCATTTATTTTCTCTACAAGTCTTCATTCCCACCAATCACACCACTCTTAAGAGGGCAGGTACTGTATACTGTATGTTGTATTATGTTCTTTGAAATCCCAACACCTAGCATTATGCCTACACAATGTCAGTGGTTATTAATGTTTGTTGACTAAACAAATGACTATGAAGAGCTTTTCTAAATTAAAAAAAAAGTTTTTAAAAAAGGGCAAAAGAGGGGTGCCTGGGTGGCTCAGTCGGTTAAGCATCGCTCAGGTCATGATCTCGCCGTTCATGAATTCAAGCCCTATTCATGAGTTCAGCTCTGAGCTGTCAGCACAAAGCCTGGAGTCTGCTTCAGATTCTGCATCTCCTCTCTCTGCACCCCCCCACCCCATGCTCATGCTCTCTCTCTCTGTCTCAAAAATAAATAAAACACTAAAAATTTTTTTAAAAATAAAAAATAAATTAAAAAAATAAAAAAGGGCAAAAGATATGAGATAGATAGATAGATAGATCTCCACTAAACACATAGATTCTCCTCCATGTTTTATTCAAGGAATTACAAACCAAAACAATAATGAAATATTTTCATCCATCAGGTGACATTTAATTTAAATAATTATTTAAATACTAGGTCTTGACAAGTAGAAACAAGCATTCTCAAATAGTATATATTGATTCAATGTGACAAGATCTATCAAAATGTAAAATCCATAAATTCTTTGATCTAGCAACTCCACTTTCAGGACTCCATATAGGAGAAAAACTCAATGTGTGCACCAAAGTAGGAGGTTCAATAAAGCATGGTTTGTAATTGAAATAAAATGTATAAACCATTATATGTCCCTTAATATCCACTAATACAGGAGTGACCAATGAATGATAGTCCACCCGCAGTATGAAGGCCTTGGGTCTTGCTACCATCTTCCTTAGTTCATTGGGCATTCACATTTTTAAAAAACAGTATTTCATAGTGGATAGAGATTTACAAATGTAAGCAGAGAAGCTGAGAGTGATTGAAAGGTCTAGAGTTGGTAGCAAGAGAAGCAGAGGTACAAGCGGAATTTGGAGTAAGGGAGAGAGGCATGCCTAGAGTTAGGAGACGAGTTAGGTGGTTAGTAGCCAAGTAAAAGAAGGTGATAGCTAGGAGACATAGAAAAGTAGGCAGACAATGAGAAATATTTGGAAAATAAAACAGAAAGGACATGGTAAGGAACTATATAAGAAAAGGGAGTGTCAAGGATGAAGCCTAGGTTCCAAGACTTGCATGAGCAAATAGATAGTGGTTGTTTTCCCTGAACCAAGGAGCACAGGAAAAAGAATTGGGGGTAGAGAACAGGCAGTAGAGTTCTTGAGGTCGATTTTTGCTATGTCCAGATTAAATGAATGTTCTTTAAAACAATCAACTAGAGATACTAAGCAGGAGCTCAGAAACACAATATAGGCTGGAAATGTAAGCATGGACATCACTGACATATAGATGTGTGGGTGATGTCAAGTAAGACAGAAATAGAAATGAATGGTGGTCAGTGGCAAAAATTACCTAATTAGGTGATGACGATCTGGTGACCATAAAGTCCACTGAGACAAGGACCAACTGCCCTCTAGTGGAATCCAAGCCATTTTAACAGCCCGCACCAGGAAATACATGGAGCTTATTTTCAAATGACTGTGAGCAGAAACACTGTAGACTTTCTATGGAGGAGAATGGACCTCAAGGCAAACCACCTACTTCCTCCACAAGGCTCTGGATAAAACAAAGTGTCTCTCTTAATGGAATTCTAAAAAATAAAGCTATTTAATAATAGTGTTTTTTAAACACCAGTCTACAATACTTATTTCATAGTCCAAATATCTAAAAGTTTCTAAAAACCAAAAGGTATTTTTCCTAAATTCAAGTGCAAAACCTGACTTCATCTGAACTTCTTTGTTGGCAAATCTGACTTGAATTTCCATGAGGCTATTCATAGTCTTCATTTGTCCATCTCAGTATAAATATGCATTTTATTACACAAACTTGATTGACTGTGGATGACAGTCCAGACCCTGATGAGGGTGTCACATAACAGTAAATGTGCCTTATTGCCTTTATTTAAAATATATATATACAGTATAAAATCTAAAATCTCTAAAAAACACAAATGTAAAAATTCCAAGTTTCAAGTAGTCCTGAGGTTTTTAGCTAAATGATCAGGCAGATTACCAATGGCAGAAGATATCCTAACATTTAAATTTCTAATCACAAGGATGTTCAAAAAAAAATTACCACCGAGTATTTAAACAAAAACATATGCAAGCTCTGGCTCTCTAAAATTCAGTAGTGCAACAAAGAATCTTAACTAAAGTTAGACTTGTCAGCATCAAAGTTAGTCATCGAATGAGCTGCCACTGTCCTAATTGTGTGTGTCTGTACGTGCACGTATATGTAAGCCCAAAGGTGTGTATATCATGCTTATGAATCAAGACCCAGGCATAGACTGTAGATGCCTTCACTATCCCTCAGCTGCAAGGCAAGGCCAGGGTACTCCCTGCTTCAAAGTCTCCAGGAAATATACAATGCAGTGGACTTACTTAGATCCCACATCCTATATCTAGTTTTCTTCTTCATGTAAATCTTAAAAACTGAGGCGCAAAAATCTAGATGAAGACTCTATACAATGATTTTCCTTTAAAAAATACATGATAAATAGTAATAAGCATTTTCCACTAAAATCATACTGATGCTCTGAAAGGCCCCTCAGTACTGATATCAAAAGGTCTATGATAATCTCATTCCTTGTGCTCTTCCAATAGTTGCATGGCCCAGGGCCAGGAGCAAGTCAGGGCAGAAATAATGTCAAAATTTTTTATTTTATCTTCTGTGTACTAATAACAGATTAGTTTAAAGTGTAACATCCTCTCTCAAAAAGCTGTACCTTAAATTCATTTAGAATTGGAGACTTTTACATGACGTTTATCTATTCATTCAACACATATTTATTGTGTGGCTACTAGGCACCAGACATTGTCCTAGATTTAGTGAACAAGGCAAAGTCCTCTTAATTCATATGTAGGGTGAACAAGTCAGAGAGCATTATTCTCATTTTATAGACAACAGAAATAAGTGAACAAGGCAAAGTCCTCTTAATTCGTGTGTAGGGTGAAGAAGTCAGAGAGCATTATTCTCATTTTATAGACAACAGAAATAAGATCAGAAGAGTCTACATGTCAACAATAAAAGTAATAGGATCAGAACTTGTCTGCAGACCCTCTATCATAAGTCTCTGTCTATGACTTGTCCCCCTCCACATGCCCCACTGCCCTGTAAACCAGAAGCCAAAGCAGACACCAGAGATAAGGCCTACAGCAGAGACAGAGGTGAGCACAGAAAGAAGTCACAGAGCCAGCCAGAACACACACGTGAGCCCTCAAATGAGAGGAACAACACAATGGCCCCAAAGAAGCCAAAGAGGGGTTTTCAGGGAATGACCGTGATCCCAAAGCCAAACCCACCAAAATCCAAATCTAGATTATGTTCAGGTCTTTCTCTATAATGAATAGAGTGGTAAAATTTATTTATGGCTAGTATATTTATTATGATTTTCCTTCAGGGCTGTCTTAAGATGAACATTTGATAAGGGTCTTCTACTAAAAAATAGGAATAATATACCTTGATTTTACAAAGTGCCTTTTTTTCCTGCCAGAGTGCTCAGAGCACTTTGTGAGGGTACCAGATTTCCAATGAAGAGTAGCTAGATAGGAGGTGTTTCTACAGCCTCTTGGAATTTCCTGAAGAAAGATAAAGGCAAGGAAGGGGTCACTGAAGGCTGCAGACGCATTGTGTAAAGTCTGTATTTGTGCATATTTTATAGACAGGTATGGTAAGAACTAGAAATGTTACAGTTCTGTAAGCTTTTGGCTCCCAAAGGATTGAGACTGGCCAAAAATGCAGGTAAACAAAATACCAGCTGAAAACTCCTCTACAAGAATGCTTTGGAATATCACACCTGGATTTTGGCTCCAAGCCACCACAAACAGAGTATGTAGGCTTATTGGCATTGAAACAAGAATATCCATGAGAGAAATCAGGGCAGTCAATGGCTTAGGGGCCTGATAATGGGATATGTTTTGCATCTTATCTTCTGGCTCATATTCAGCCCAGGTGGAAAGTAACTAAAAATGGCCACCTCATTGTGGCCTCTGGGCTTAGACGTTTCCACTGAGGTCCTGGTAAACAAGGATCCACCTCCCTCAAACAAAAGGCCCAAAATTAGAAACTTGAAGCAAATGTCTAATAGATCTGCCAAGAATTCAATGGGCCATAAAAAAGAAAAATAATAATAAGAAGAATAAACCAAGAGAAAAAAGAAAGAATGGGGATAAAAAGCCTCCTCATCCTAACAGGTGATTAGAAACTGGCAAAAAGGCTATTCTTGTGGTAAATCCATCTGGGGTATTGAAGGAAGGCTTGTGTACAGAAGCACAGTTAAGGTATGAGAAGGTCAGTTACCACATTACAATGTAGTTGGGAACATGTCAGCCTCAAATAACTCTCAGGTAGAAGGCTGGATGAAACAGACTTAACTGAATACCTAACTAATACATGAATGTTTGGAGCCACTTACTTCATCACCTCACCCATAAAGTTGTCCTTCATTTCCAAATTCCTAAGCTACAACCATGCTTCTAGGTCAAGTTTTCTCAACCTCAACACTAGTGCCATTTTGAGGTAGATAATTCCTTGTGGCTGTTCTGTGCATTGTTGAGCAGCCTTTCTGCCCTTGCCTCACTAGACAGCAGTAGCAGTCCCAACCTACCTTGAAATTGTGACAACCCAAAACATCTCAAGACATTGCCAGATGTCCCTTCAGGGGAAAATGTGCTCAGTAAAGAACCACTGCTCTCAGATAAAAGACCAAATGAGGTAGTAATAAGAGCATGAGCTCTGGAGCCAGCTGACATAGGTATAAGTCCACATCCCACTTTCTGTGTATGTGACATAGGCAAGTTATTGACCACGCTGGGCTTCAGCCCCCTTGTATGTGCCACTACTACCCTGTCGGGATATTGGTAAGTTTAAATTAGATACAGCCTGGCTCATGACAGGTGTTCAGTTTTCAGTTTTCTTCCCTCCTCTTAAGTCCCTCTCAACATACAGACACCTTCCATATTATTCTAACCTCTCTCCCACTCCATCTGTCCAACAAATTTCTTAATTCTTTCTCCAGTCTGCTCCAGTGCATAAACACTGACCTAAAATCAAAGACAGGAGTTATTCCTTAGCTTTGCACTTACTAACCAGGTGAACTAAGACAAGTTATTTAACCTTTTTTGGATTCTCTAATATTAAATCAGTATTATCATCTTGGTATCTACAAAACTGCATGAGGTTATTACTCCCCTGCTCAGAAGTCTGACCTGGCCTACTATTGCTGTGTGAGTCATTGAAAACATGGATTGCAGGCTACCTTTACTCAACCAAGTTTATGCCTTATTAAATTGATTCGCAAACATGTCTATGCATTAAGATGTCTTGAGAAGATTTTCAAAACAAAACACAGAGGTTCAAGGCACCACCCCCAGAAAGACTTACATAGGACTGAATCAACTATGTTTTTTTTTTAAACTTCTCAGATGAGGCTGCCAAATGGTGAGGATTGAGACCTACAGTCCTAGACTCAGACTCTCCAATCTAGTTAGTGCACCTGTTCACCATCCCTAACTCATGAGTAACTCCCTCCCACTTCCAAGCTTTGCATGAATTATTATTATTATTATTATTATAAACACCTGCACTGCTTTCCCAACTTTTCTCAGTCAATCCTTGGCTTTTCCCTCTTTCAAAACTAACTCCCTTAGGGGGTGCCTAGTTGGCTCAGTCAGAAGAGCACACATCTCCTGATCTCAGGGTTGTGAGTTCAAGCCCCATGTTGAGTGCAGAAGTTAGTAATAAATAAAATTTTTTAAAAATGAAAAAACTAACTTCCTTAGGAATACTTCTCTAGTAGTAGGGCCTGCTCACCCATGAAAATTATTAGTACATGCATGATATGTGGACCTTAGAAAATGGAAGTTTGTTTTCAAACAAAAATAAGCATTATAAAGTACTGTTATACATTACTGTACTTCAGAGGAGAAATTCTGGAAGGGCTTCTGCAAAGAACATCACTAATCAGAACATTAGTTTGAACCCTTTTTGTTGAATGGTTCTTAAGGACAGGTTAGGAGTCATAAAAGAAAGACCATGTCATTAAAATCTACAGTTTATCAACACACCTGGCTCACCACACATGGCTCTAAATACATTGTTGGAATAAATAAGAGTTCCAAGTTGGTTACTTGGATAGAAACACTCATTTGAATAAATAAATTATGATATGTTTGTCTTGAAAAAAGTATCACTATCAATCAAAATATCTTATTACGTTAAGTATAATCACTATTACACGCTTGAAAGCTGTTTGATTAGAGTAGTGATTCTCAATGAGGGGACATTTGGCAATGTCTGGAAACATTTTTTATTGTCACAACTGGAAAAGGGATTGCTACTGGTCAAAAGTGCCATGGTGAAGAACACTGGATTAGGTATTTCCATGGTTCTATGGCATGCTTTCTTGTATATTTTGATCTGTTCTCTCTTTAGAAGAAATTTTTTCCTCATCATACCACTCAGTGCAGAGCTGTATAGATGAAGGCAATAGGAGGAATGCTATGTGACTGACCAACAATTTTTTTCCGGTAATTGGAAATCCCCATTAATCAGAAGTCCTGTCCCAAGAGAAGGAGTGACAGCCAATAGCATAATGTTGTGGTTGGGAATGTGGGCTCTGAAGTTAGCCTGCCTGGGTGTGAATCTTAGCTCTGTCATTTACTAGCTATGTGACTTCATACGATTTACTTAACCACCCTATGCCTAGGTTTCTTCTTCTGTAAAATGGGAGTAACACCATTTCTTACCTCTTATTATTTTTGTGAATGTAAAATAAATTGTGAAGTGTTTAGTGCCTGGCATCTAAGTACTCAATATTTTTTAGTGGTTGTTATGGTCATCACCATCATCAACATCATCATCAGTAAACACCACTGCAAAATTAAAGTGCTACACATTTGCAGAGAGTGCAAAGTCAAATAAACTGATGTCTGAAATTGATAGGACACTAGAGCAGTACCCCTTACCCTTGACTGAATCCTAGAATCACCTAGGGAGCTTTTATAAAACCTCACAGCCCAGGGCCACACTACAGGCCAATCAAATCAAAATTCCTGAGGAGAGACCCAGGTATCTGCTTTTTTAAAGCTCTCCATGTGATCCTAAGTTTGAGGACCACTGAATTAAAGTTATTAACAAAGTATATCTCTCAATGGGATGACAAAAGAATAGTGTATTAAGAAACAAAGATTTGTGAAAGAAGTAAGAGGTGGGGAATAATCTTTGAGTTAATAAATGGATTCAGATTAATAGAGATACAAAGATAAGGATGCCACAGTACTTATCCTTTGAATAATTTAGAATCCCTTTACCAATGAAATATATATGGTGTTATGGGAGCAGGAAGGAAAAGGCACTGAAATATAGCTATGTGAGAAAGTGATAACAAAGCAATTTATACAGAGTTGAGTGACAAAAGAAAAGTCCTGTAGAAAGTTGGGGAGGTACGAACACCCAAGATACTTTAAGACTAGAGATATGTCATCTAGAATAAGATAAGATTTTCAAAATTAAAAAGCAATCACACTGATAGTTCAAAAAGGAGTTCTGAATAACTAAGGAAAAGTGATTTGTTGTTGATATTTTTTTAAAGATTAATTTCACAGAGGTGAAATACTTTATTTCCTCATCCCAGAAAGTGCAGCAAACCAAACATAGAATCTTAAAAACTGGCCTACTCCACTGAGCCCTGTGTTTCATAATATTTGCCAACACTGCACGGGATGATAACCCCCAAGGAAACCCACACTCACCAGTTTGAACGCAGACCACTAAATGAGCAGTGTTCAATCAAGTGAATCCATGAATGAAAGCAAATGGACACTTTCCATTCTTACCCCCAGAATCAAATATAGTAGATGACATGTTGTATACAAAAGACTTACTAACAATCAGGACCTAACCACCTTTTAAGGGCAAAAATACCAAAAAATACTGTTAACAGAAACTTATAACCTCTCGACCTGGGTGTCAGTCTCTGGAATACCAGAGTTCTTTTTCTTTAATTTTGCCTTCCACTTAAACTTAAAATAAAAGCATGTGCAATCTTTACTTGGTAACCACTGAAACAAGTGGTTCTATATACTGGAAGAAATTTTCAATTTGTATATTTGCCTTTCCAAAGCCCTATTAAACAAAACCTAACTGTGGGAGCAAAGCGACCCCCACTCACTGGAACCAGACACAAGCCTTGATATCTTGTTTTATGTTTCTATGTGCATCCTATTATGGACCTATGTAACAATGCAAGACCACCACATAGGGTGGGGAGGGGCTTGAATTATAACAGCTGTGGTCACAATGCAGGAACCGCAGCACACTGTGAAATTCTCCATAACTCTGGATCACAATTAGAGTAGCACCTGTGCAAAACAGGTTTTTTCTGATCCCCTAGAAAGCCCTCTATTTTATGCAGGCCCAAACTGTGTTTGTTGTTCTTAAGCCAGTTCCCTGCCTTGGAATTTAGACAGTGGTTCCACTGCTCAATTTCATCCCTCTAAAGCAATCCAAAGAGTTCATGGGAGATATATCAATGAGTCAGTTCATTCCTGCCTCACCCAACCCTTCTCTATGTGACTCCCTGGGAAAGATAACTTTTACAGGGATGAAAAAGAATATCCTTTGTCTATGATACAGAAAGGCTTTTCATGAAGTCAAATCTTCTACAGTGTTGACGGTATGGAGGAAGACTGGGGGAAGGGTGTGATTCCTCCATTTCAGGAGGACCTACTCCACAAGTGAAAGAGGTACAGCTGCATGCCCCAAAGGAAATGGTCACCAAAATCGAGTCTATCACTTAATGCTGAAAAAATTTACGTGGTTTCTGCTTAAAAATCATCAGAAGAATGTCATTCTTGGATACCACTGAAAACGTGATTAAGACAACTCTTCAGAGGTCTATAATAAGGACAGGAAACGTCAGAATCAAATTTTCAGGCTCAATTATTCATCTCATAAATAAATTTTAAAGATGGATTTGTCTTATGAAAGTTGAGAAGTATGGTGTTTAGCAATTATGCAAACCCTGAACACTTGGCTCCCTGAAACCATTTCTGTTAGTCTTGGAATGCTCTCTGGATCCAAGTAGCTGACAATGTTTTTTATTATTATTATTAATAACACAAGGCTTTAAGGAAGGTATGAGTTCTTTAAGTGAGTAAAGAGATTCTGGCTTAATTCCATTTTCCAGTCTTACTATGGACCAATGGTTGCTAATTTTCCATTTACGCTTTGCTCTTGTCTCTTTTCTAGTAATAATAATTCATTATTCAGTACAGATGAATTCAATATCAAAATATTGGGTCCTTTAAGGAGCCTTACAAAAATATTGGCACAAAGGAAAATCAGTTAAAATCTCGGTAAGTAATAATTGTAATAATTGTTCTCCTGGCACATTTGGCCACTGAGAGTACAGCTTGTTGCTATTTCATATCCATCATAAATTATCAGAGCAAGCATGTGTCCCATGGAGAATTTTAATGAGGTTTCCAGTATGTTCACAGTCCTCGTTGTTCAATATAGTCAAATAGACTAAAATATGTGAAGCTCTGTGAAAAACAACAACAAACAAAAAAACAAACACAAAAAAAGACACCTACAAGCCCTAAGCCCTGTCCTCTAGGGGCTTACATTTTTAATCACTAGATGATACTTGCACATAGCTAGCAATACATATTTAAATGAAATGCTTACTTTGCACTCAGCATTGTGCTAGGCACAGTGGAGGTTCCAGAAGTATGAAACATGCCTCATCTTCAAAGAAGAGTACAGTGGAGTTAGAGATATAGGAAAAATGCTAGAAAGCAGATCAGCAAGCACTGGAAGAAAAAAGTTCCGGCAGAGGTGTACCTTTAAGGATGCCTTGAAGGATAGGTAAGATTTGAATGGAAGAAAGGCATTTAGGCAGGCAAAGATAAAAATGTGAAGGAAGAAATTAGTATGGCAGTCACATGGAATTTACAAGGGGATTCCCTGCTCCCTTTTTTTCTGGTCTTATTAGAACCATCTGATGGGGACAAGGTTAACATTATTTGAAAGAATTTTGCCTCATCTACATGAACTTCCTATGGAATCAGAGAGACAAGGGAGCTTTTGAATGGGGGGAACAGTGATAGCTTGGTGGATTAGAGATGTCTGTGTCTGGGGAAAAAATGTTGAAAGGATATACAATACTATGTGTAAAGTGCTGCCATGGAAATATACAGTCCTGGAGCAGGAAGATTCCCAGGAAGACAGGGCTCCTTTTTGTCAGCTAGGTGACCACACACACACACACACACACACACACACACATACACACACACACATCTATCACAGTTCTGGTTAAACCTGGCTGTAATTATGCAGACTATGAGAGTGCAAACTCTCTGGGTAATGCCCAAGTTTCTCTCCTTCTCTCTGGCTTCATCCATATATTCTCTCATTGATACACATGGAGCCTCTTCATTGGCTTCCACCAAAAACCCATTCGAGCTTGAGCATTTCTTGAATTTATCACCTTGATTACAAATTTAAAGTCATGAAGAGAGATTGCATTACATAGCATGTGACCTTCCGTCATTGGTGGGGAGTCCATCAGTACCAGTCTCTCCTTTCCTCCCCTCTAAGAAGTGAGCAAGTTCTTTGCTTGTCTAGCTCAAAGAGTTCCATCCATATCCTTGGAATCTTCTTCTATACACCCCAAGTGCTTTTCCTAAACAGGACATTTATCCATCTAAATGAATTCTAGTGAATGTACTTTTCTCCATCTTATTAAAATTTCCCCTAAGTGAAGGTGAGAAGGGGACTATTATCAAGTTCTCCCCCATAGGATAAGGTAAGGAGAAGACAAAGCATGTTGATTACTTGGCTCGCAGTTCCCCTCAATACCACAGACCTTCACTCCAAGCCTCAGCATCTTCCATTATTCTCCTCTGGCCTTAGAGAAATCCAGTCTCTAAAGCTCCTGTTGGAATCCTCTTCTGGCTTCGCCTCTTCGTTAACTTGAGGGGTCTCTCCCATTCAGCCCAACCACACAAGGCCCTTTCTGGTAGCAAAGGTGAAAGAAGTCTATGAATGCAGCACTATTGTTAATATAGTCAACAGTGCCATGCTTAAGGGAGCCCCAGGAAGGGGGTAAAACTCCGAATCTAAACCGTATGCCACATTTTCTTCACCCTCAGAGTCAAAGACCACCCTGTAAGGGATATTGTTAAGTGGGCACCCCACTTTCTGTAGGTTTCCTTCTAGGGCCTCATCAACATACAAAAAATGTTAAGTGTTCATATGAGCACCTTTGTTCATGGTGCTGGAGTAGTCCACCTCTCTGGCTTCTTTCATATTTCCTGAACTTGATTTCTGGAACAGCAATGATTTTTCCTGCTGGTAGAAGTTTGCCACAAAATGTCTCTTTTCTCCATTAACAAAACCACACTGCATACCAGGAAGTCCTATGTATATTCTTATGTCTCTTATATTGACAGAAGTTACCACCCATCTTGTTTATAATTCCACATATACCTGGCTTCTTTCTGAAATAGCCAATATTAAACAGTGCACTTTCCCCAAAGGCTATATTGCTTATCTCAGAATGGTTTCCACAATTTGCTCTAAATTTAAATGGAATTTCCAAAATCATCAAAACTTTAGCCAACCCAACAAACCCCTAATCTCCATATACAATGCACCCTACAGTTTAGAAGTCAATTTAAGGCAGTACTCTTGGTTCAGGTCTGCCCCTAATTCCAATAATACTGGAGAGGACCCCAAAATGAAACAGATGTGAAATAGGGAACTGAGAGATCTATTTAAACTTGGAGAAAGCCAAATTCTATAGGACTGTGAAAAGCAGAGTCCTCCTTGTGATTCTTGTGAGTGCTTTACACTGGTTTCCCTGGGCTTCTGCTTCTATACTCCCACACTAGACTAGGCAGGAAGCCCAGTCTATTTACTGGTTTCTACCAAAATCTACTCCTAAAACCTTTATGAGAATTTGGGGACAGTTTCCTGGGGAAGGATCACATGCCACTGTTGTCCATCTTTTCTCCATTCTTCCTCTCTCTCTCTCTCTCTCTCTCTCTCTCACTCTCACTCTCGCTCTTGCTCTCTTTCCTACTCTCTCCCCAGAAACAATAGAAGAAAAGAAAAAGAATATGAAGGCAGAGAATATGCGCCCCTTGAAGAGAAAAACAAGGGTACATGGTAAATTAGTGGGAGAAAGCTGAATCCAGCTAGTGGAAGTGCATGGGGGAAAGATTTCTGATACAAATATTTTTAGAACCAGCAAAAGGAAATACTGAATAGTGATTGGTGACTGAAACTGAATCTATTAAGCTGAACCATATGACACTGCTAATATTCAATTGTTTTTCTCCTGTGGAAATAACAATGCCATATGATTCAACCAAACCTAAATAACCGGGCAATTCAGTAGATGATTACTCACTTTGAGGAGGATGATGGGAAATAATTGTTTGATACATGATTCATTTATTTTTTGCCTAGTAGTTTTAAGTTAAAAAAATACAAGCAGAGATTGAAGTTCTCACTAAAACATAACAAGATCAACTGTTTGCATTTATTTCTTTACATCTTTATTATTTATACTCATATATTCAAATATTTTTATATTAAATGTGTATATATTTTTTAAATTATGAAGACAAGTGTACTGTATTACAATCTCATTAATAATCAAATAAGTAACTACTTGGAGGGCCAGGTAGTTTATTCATTTTAATTTGTATATAATAACATGTCCAAGTTCTATGGAGAGTAGAGTAGAAAAGATGTCACAGTTGTCATTCAGCAAAGGCCAGGGAATAAAATGACAAATGAGTCCTACATTAGATTTTTTTCCTTGCCCTAAAATGAAAATAAGATGGGGTAGGGGAATTGCTAGAATTGGGTGTAGGAAAACTAGTATATAGAATCTATATCCAAATAGAAACACAACTCTTACTTATCAGAGGAAAATATTGCCCATGAAAGCACAGACATCATTATTCTTCAACACAGCCCACTAATGGAATAGGATTCTGTGCCAGTGAATATAAAGTATAATAATACCATAACTATTTATATGGCTAGCTTGAGAATTTATGTTTTGCAACTTTACTTGCTCCAAGAAATGATAAATTGAAGTTTAACAAATACAATAATTTTTGGTCTTTGTTTATTTCCTTTTAAAAGAAAAAGAAAGAACAGAAACTTCACAGTTGGGAATAGAAAATACCTTGTGGATATGGATTTTACTGCAAGCTATGCATCTGAGTTAAAGATGTTAATGCCGAATTCGCCCACCAAGATCAAAACTCCTACAAAACTCTTCCAGCTGCAGCATTTATGGCTCCAGGTTTTGTTTCAGAAAGTGAGGAATATGTTCCAGCATTATGATCTTATTTCTCTTTCTTGCCTGTTGTAAGCATAGCCACAGTCTGCTCTTTTAATGCTATGGAAATGTTCAGTTGGCATTGTTTTTCCCAAAACCATGGAAACACCTGCTTCCAAATTAATTTATAATCTATTTTACACCTATGGCTGCAAGCCACATCTAGTTGTTTTGTTGTTTTTTTTTTAAGAATTTTGGTATAAAGCATACAAGAAAATTTGTAATGTCTGCTTCTTCTCTTTTCTGCTCTTCGTGACATAATGTTGGCTTTTACACATTTCATTTTATGTCCAGCTTTTTAAGATGTTAATAATATGTAAAGATATGTGATATGTTAAAATATATAAAAAGCATATCCCAACACAGATATTGTACACTACACATACTTTTCTTGAATCTTGGTCCCAATTTCTCTTTTTATTTGGCCAGACTAAACCATGCATTAAAGTATCTTTGGAGTTACTTTAACAAAGAAAGAAATCTGAATGTGCCCTCAATTTCACTAAATTCAAATATGAATGATTCACTTCTGTAAAAATATTTATTTCCCCTTAGATTTTACAGTAAGGTAAAGGGAAGATGTGTTTAATATATTCCAGATGATCTGATGGAAGAAGGATTATGAAAATCAATTTAACTACTGTTTCCTTGACTTTACAGAATTCTGTCTCTAAAACAATAGTTAAGCTATTTTAAGTTTTATACTAAGACTGGTATTGGGTTGATATACATTAATTTTTAAATGTTTTTAAATATTTTATAAAAGTAAGCATTCCTTTTTCACAACAAAGGAAACAACAAAAAAAATACAAAAGCGAATCAACTTTAGTAACAGAAATATGAGTCTGACCAAAAAAAAAAAAAAAACAGGCAACTAAAATCAATGACATCACATTGTCTTCAAATATTTGTCATTATCAGATCAAGAATGGAGATGTTATGCTTACTATCCACAGAAAAGCAAAAATAAAAAATGTTCAAGTTAAAATGTTTACTCCTTTTAGTCCTGAACTGTATAAAGAAAAGAGCAGAGAGGAAAGTGGGAATGGAAGCATTTGCTCCCAATAGCAAAACCTGAGCTTGCAAGTCAAGGACAACACTATTCAAACAATTCCAGGTTCCCAAACTGGGGATGAGTCATAATTCACAAGCATCAAAACTAAAGATGATCGCTTATTTCTTTCCATTACAGAAAGATGGTCTGTGTAACTTAAGAATAGAAACAAATATGTCGAGCCTCTAAGTATTTCATGGGGCATTATTAAAGGAGAAGACATTTTTGTTGCAGTCACTGCCATCATTTCCCTACAAGTTAACAAATAAAACAAAGAGGTAAGAAGTTAACTTTTTGAACTAGTGTCTTAGTGGCTTTTAGCCAATATTAAATGGTATTCATGTCTTTCTTATTAAATTTCCATTGCAGACGAATGCATACTAGTTTCCAAGAGATCATTGATTTTTAAGTTTCTGTAATGTGAGAAGTGGGTCGTAATCACTTCACGTCTCCTGAGTTATGTTCTTGTTGCTTCACCATTGTTTATCATACCAGCCTGCAAGTTCACACAAGAGTGTCAGCAGAGGATGCCTTTACGATTCATAGACCAAGACTCATGGTTCAATCCTGCAGAGTCTCAGAGCATTCTTTGCTTCATTTGTCTACCTTAGTAACCTTTTAAATGAAAAAGAAAAGGATTCTAAAATGGAAAAAACAAATATCAGGTACATCAGCAACCTAACTCTATAAGAAGGGATTAGTAACATTGCCTTGTAAAATGATGAGGAGCCATTGCCTAATTGGTAAGCCATTCCCTCCAGATCACAGTATTAGTCATCTATTTGTTTACTTTTTGTTTCATGTATTATATTTGCTTACTGGTTTTTCCCTGTCTAAAGGGCCTTCATGCCCTGTCACACTAGTCTTGTTTGTGCTAAAGTATAAAACCTCAATATCAGGGGCTGTGGCAATAGAGGGACACAATAGCTTTACACAGAGTGAGAAGATGCATTCATTGTGAAATAAACACTTCTACAAAGTCTTTGGTACTCCTAAGGTACTAATTATTTGGGGCACTGTAATTTTAATGGTTCATTTGGTGTTAAGGGAAAAATAAATTTTACTTTAGTTATTCATTTCTGGGCAATGAAGTGGTTCTTTGCTCTTTCAATCGGCAAGCTTCCAGACTGTCTTAAGATACTACCAGAGAAGGGGCAGCTGGGTAGCTCAGTCGGTTAAGCTTCCAACTTCAGCTCAGGTCATGATCTCACGGGTCCATGAGTTTGAGCCCCGCATCAGGCTCTGTGCTGACAGCTCAGAGCCTGGAGCCTGCTTCGGATTCTGTGTCTGCACCTCTCTCTGCCCCTCTCCCACGCACGCTCTGTCTGTCTCTCTCTCTCTCTTTCAAAACTGAATAAACATTTTTTAAAAGTTTTAAAAGATATTACCAGAGGATGATTAAGACTGTACGTATAAGAAGACACTATTGACAAGCTTATACCTTTCAGTTATCACCTATATAAGAACGGTAAAAAACATCCTTAAGAATCAAGTTCTCTTCCTTTCCTGCCTTTCTTTCTACCCTGCTGACATCATGAATACTGTTCCTCCTCCTTTGGGTCATCTTCCTTTTCCCAAGAAATTCTCCTAAAATATGGGCAGCCTCCAGGGTTAAGACCTCAGGCTTTCATCAATTCCTACTTCTTTAAGGGTTAAATAAAAGCTTTCACTTTTACTAGAGTTATGCTGGTGACTCCCCAATATACATTCCCAATCCTAATTTCCCATAAGAATTATTTGCCTACATTTGTCAGAAAATGCCACTGATGTGTCCAAATCCCTTATTTCCCTGACAACTAGTTCTTTTTCCAACACCCCCCAATTACTTATCATTGTAACCTCTCTAAACCACAACCCATTCTCCTTCTCTCCTTAATTTTTCTTTAAAGAATTTACCACCAGCCTTTATGCTGTATATTTTACTTTTTACATTTTTGTTATCTGTGTCTCCCTCTCTTGAATGTAAGCTCCATAACGTCCGGATATTTTCAATGTGTTTGTTCACTATATCCCAGTATGAAAAACATGGTAGGTACTCAATACGTATTTGTTGAATGAGTGAAAAAAATAAGTGGATAAATAAAGAATAAAGTAATAATTATTCAAAACCTCTAGACCAAAAAAATTAGATTTATATTTGAATCTGATCTCACATCTGTCCTGAACATCTAATTAGTTGCAAGTCCTATGATTTGTCCTTTCAACATTTCCTCTCCACTAAGTCTAAATTCTAAATGCCTAACACGCACACGGATTTAAAACAAAAAGTCTCTAGGCTCCCTCAATTTCAATCACTTTCTCCAGATGAATCTTTTTAAAACTTGTTTTCATCACTCTACAGAATACATGCTATCCTTCATAAATTTCATACAGCCTCTTTGGTGTAGTCTATAAAACCCTCCATGACCTGACCTCACTTTACTGACAACATTCTAATTCCCAGTAACTACTCATTGCTCGCTTCTCTTCCTCTTTGGCTGAACTTCTGAGGAGCCCCTCTTAAATACAATGTTCATTCACACTTCCTGCCTTTACTTAGGTGTATTCCCACTAGCTAAAAATGTCCTTCCTTCTCTCTGTCTGTGCAAATCCTGTCTATTTTTTGAGATGTGACTCCCAGCTATGTTCCATTAAACTCACTGAAACCTTCATCAACAATCACAGTCCATATTAATTCCTGCTTTGTCTGGTCTCTGGAAACATATTGTCTGCACCTCACAGTCCATCACTCTGTTTGCCAGTGGTTTAATGGCTTCATCGTGGCTCCCCTATAAGATGGTCAAACAAAGCTGAACCATTCTCATGGCCAGTCTTAGATCAGTGCTGTACCCAACAGAAACAGAAGTCCAAAATTCAAAGATACACTTTAAAATACCTTAAATTTTTACTGAGATTTTTCAAAGAGACAGCAAATATCCTTAAGATCCTTTTTTTCCATCATTGTCTCTTCTTTTCTTCACAGCTGCCTAGTAATCACTCTTTTCTCTCCTTCTCATTTATCTTCTCTCCCCTTAAAACACTGGCCCATACTACTGCTTTATTTCTCAGGATCCCTTACCTCTCAATCTATTCTTCTTCCTGAATAGCACTCTGTCCTGTGTCTTGGATATCAATTTAGGCTTTGGGAGCTCCTTCAAATAGTATACCCCCGACATTAATCAGAACAAAACCCCAGTTCCTGGGACTATTGAAGCAAAAACAAACTAACAAAGAAACAAACAAAAAACTCCCCTTCAAAGGTAGAGAAAGAAAAAAAAGGCTAACAGTATCTACCAGGTTAATTTTTTTGTTCCTGTCATACCTTCTACCTAGCTAAACCTTGGTGGTTATTTACAAATAAGAACATACTGCATGTTCACCCAGGGGCATTTTCCATCAGATTCCAAATCTCTTTTAACCCTTCTCCTACTCCTAAGGAGTTGGAAGACTTATCTTAACAGCAGGGTGGTTGGAGCCAGACAGTGGACTCTCTCCCAAACCTCCAGCTACACTCCCTCTACTAGCAGCACAGCAGCAATTTCCATGCCTTTGATTTCCAAACCACATGTAAGAGCACATCAGATGAGTGCCTTGCTCCAAATCAGCCCTTCCCTCCAGATGCTTTATCCTCTGCTGGAGAGAGACAATCTAGACACCCAGTTGTTTTTCTCAAAGATCAATGGCACTGTTGCATCTGTGGACAAAACAGGTCATGATGTGACAATGGAATAGCCTCAGTGCCATAGAGTATTGCAAGCCCAACCCCTAGAGACATGGGGAGGTGGAAACATCCACAGCAGTAGACTGGTTGCGGGGGAGAGAGGAGAAAATTGTAGACACAATGTGGCAAATGGAAGGGCCCTGGCAAATGCAAGATGACTTTCGTGAGTACCTAGGGGATGCTCCCATTTTCCATAAAACTGGGGAGAGGGAGGACTTTGGAAGAGCTAAGGTCTATCGAGAGGCAGTTTAAGTACAAAACTAAGAATACAATGATACTGTTTATATGATTCATATTTTACTCCTTATCTCTGTAACTGGGAAAACAAGGGATAAATGAAAAATAAAATAAGCATATCCGCCTCAACGGGCTCTTGTAAAATTTATAATCTGTGGCTAGTGTGAACACAGGGCCAGGCACTTTGCAGGAGCATAATGGACAGTCCTCTCCCTACCCCTCTTCCCAACCCCTCCATAAACAGAATCCATACTTTCCAAAATTTTATTCATTAAAATAATATTCATCAAGCATTTACTAGATGTTGGAAATAGAGTGGAGAACAGAACAGAAATAATTTTACCTTACTAGAGAGATGGGCACAGAGCACATGCTTAATAAATATCTGTTCATTGACAAGATTAATCCCTAGGAGTCCCATCTCAGAAAACCTTCCACTAGAATCCCCAGACCTCAGAGAGCTCTAACCAGGGTCTGCTGTCACAGAAAGTAGTTAATGTCGACTTTATGCTGAAGGATAACCAAGAAATGGAAATAAAAATAGATGTCCAGGGAAAAAGAGATGGCTGACACACCTAGCTTAAAAATGAATTGCTAAAATTTCTATCCCATCAGTAGGAATAAAATCTGGCAAATTCCAGGAGGGATAATGTCAACATTTACCGGTAAGTCAATCATAAATCAAAGTAGGAAAGGGTCAAACAAAAATTTTTACTAATGAGATTTGTCATAGTTTTGTGTGTAACATTCAAGTTATGCAAGTTAATTATCATAATTTATAATAAGCTTTATTAAGAGGTCAGTTTACAATTAGATTCCATTTAAACAAAGAATATTGAATAAAATGGAGCCTTATATTTTAAAATATAAACTAAATTTTAAAAATACATCAATAAATTATGATTTCCTTGTAACTTGAATCTGTTTGGGACAGAAGGACCCATAGTATATACCATATCTTCTTGGGTCCCACATTCCAAGGAAACATTTTCTCAGCCAACAAACTATTGACTTCCGCTTAACAGGTACCTTTCTATTCTCTGGAGAGATGGTGATGACTAAAACAAAATATCATGTGATGTGGCATTTATAGACTAGTGTGGAGAAAGATAAATAAATACAATGTAACCAGTACTCTGATAGAGTATGGAAAGAACAGTAAAACCTGGGTGACAAAAGGAAATCTGAGAAAGTGTTGCAAGAAAAATGGTTCTTCAATTAACTCCTGAAAAATAAATAGGAGTTTGTCAGGTAGACAACTGGTAGGTGAGTAAAGGTGAAGAACAGAAGGGACACCCACATGATGATAAAGAAATACGAGGATGTAGCAGAAACCACAAATTGAGAAACCACAAATATTAGCTATACATGGTTGTTTCAAAGGGTGAACCTACCATTAGAGAGTATCATCAATAAGGGCAAAGAAAGTACAACCTCATTCACCGTATTTCCAAAAGATCCCCTGGCATCTGGTAAGTGTTCAATAACTCTTTATTAAGTGAATAAGATCTCAAAGCATAGAGGAGTCCCAAATTATGAAGGATTTTATAGGTTGCACTATAATTTGATCCTCTGTAGGATACCTTGAAGAATTTTAAGGCAAGAGAATGACATGACTAGATTTGGGTTTTAGAAATCTAGTCACTAAAGTGGAATAAGAAAGAAAGTAGGGAGATCAGGTTGAAAGTAACTATAAAAAATGATGAGAGCTGAACCAGAGCATAGCCAAGGGCTGAAGAGAAGGGGGAAATTGGGAGAATCTTTGGGAAATAGAACTATAGTGTCACATGATTATATAGGTGGGGATGTGGCAGAAGCGGGCAGCCTAGAATAGCTCCCACATGTCCAACATCCACCACTAGGAAAATACTATTGCACTTCAACGATATAAGAAATATGGACAAGAATCCTCAATGAAACTATTTATTAAAAACACATTCAGGAGCTCCTAGGTGACTGAGTGGGTTAAGCATCTGACTTTGGTTCAGGTCATGATCTCCCAGTTTGTGAGTTTGAGCCATGAAGCCTGCTTTGGATCCTGTCTCCCTCCCCCCTTGCACTCTCTCCCTCCCTCTCTCTCTCTCTCAAAAATAAATAGACATTAAAACACACACACACACACACACACACACACACACACACACACACACATTGACATGTACATACAATAAAAATCCTGGACTAGATATGAAGATACATGTTGGAAAAGTTGGATTGTTTCATGACTTATTTATTCATTCAAAGAATATTTAATGAGCTCTTGCTTTGTGCAAAGTACTCTACTATGTAATAGCTGGGGCAACACTTGTGAGGAAAAAGCAAATACGGTCCCTTCTCTCATAGAGTTTACAGCTTTGTGTGGAAAATAAACTATCAATTATATTACAGGCAGACAGATGACAAATCATATGAGGCTTTAAAGGCCACCTAAAGGAGGCTGTCTTTATCCTAAGGGCTATAGAGGGCTATGGAAGGGTTTTAGGAAGTGAGAGGAGAGAGATGACCAGATAAGATTTGCACTTGAAAAAGGTTACTCTGGCTATTGTGCAATGAATTAGGGTACACTTCAGTGTCCACCTAGGAGGCCCTTCCAGGGTCCAGGCCAGAGGCAATTGGACCTTAGATTCCAAATTAAAGAAATGACAGTATAACTATTTTGATTGTTTATAACCAGCTTCCATTCTGATAGGTCAGTGCCTTGTGCCACCTATTAAATATTTTGAATATAAATCCACTGGTAAGGAGGTTGTGGTAGAGACAGAAAGAGGTAGATGGATTGAAGAAGTTCCTAGGAGGTAGAGCTGATACCCATTCAGTATGCCAACAGACTTTACCACTGGTCACTAGCTTCCTTTGGCTATTGACCATCAGGGGTTAGAAGGCAGTAAGGACACAAAAGAAAGGAGAAAGAGCCCACCCATATGGCAGCTGGAAACAGCCACACTCTCTTTCTTATTTCTATTCCCCACACTGGCATTTGGCCATCTCCACTGCCAGGAACAGCACCACTTAGCCTTTGGTTTATACATGAGGAAAATTAGGTGTTAGAAAGTACATTTCCCTGGGCAACTGGGTGGCTCAGTTGGTTGGTTAAGCATCTGACTTCCGCTCAGGTCATGATCTCATGGTTCCTGAGTTGAAGCTCCGCATCGGGCTCACTGCTGTCAGTGCAGAGCCAGCTTCAAATCCTGTCTCCCTCTCTCTCTGCCCCTCCCCTACTCTCTCTCTCTCTCTCTCTCTCTCTCAAAAGTAAATAAACATTAAAAGAAGAAAGAAAGTAACATTCCCAGGCTAGTTCTAGTCTATCATGAAACAAATTGTTCAATGCTTATTTCCCCACACAGAAAGGTCAAATACATATTCAATGACACACTTAACATGTGTTGCTCTTTGGCCAACATGACTAAACAAAAGCTACCTGTCCTTTGCAGATTCTTTGCTTCTCCTTCACTCTGACTTGTGCTCCTTATGCTATTCACAGTAGCCAAAGTAAGCAAAGCAAATGAAACTCACCAATTTGTTGCTTATTGCAACTCAGCTCAAATAAAAGGCTCAGTTGATAGGGGGATAATTAAACCTTTGTTCTAAATGAGCTTATAGGATTATCTCTAGGTTTTAGTTCTCCAAGCCATCTTTGTCTCCAGGTGCCGTTCATAATCCCAAGTTGGCCAGAAGCAGGACTGGGCAAACAGGAAAATTGTGAAGTATAACTAAGGCAAAAATCAATAACCAGTCAATATATTTTTACTGAGCAGCTGCTTTTTTGGAAGTCATTATTCTAGCTTCTCTAGAAGGTATAACCTACAATACCTTCAAGAAGCAAACAATCTAATTAAACACACACACACACACACACACATCTACTAAGCAGCAGCATCAAATGAAGCACAAACAATAATTGTTTGAGGGTCCTGAGGAGAGTGAAGTTTGGGAAGTGGCCAGAAACAGGGACAGAGCCGTCAGTGATGGGCAAGGTGACATAAAAAGGAAGTTCAAGGGGACCATAGTCCAAAATGGGTGAACAGGATCTAGAAGGACAGGAAAGGGGTGGGGGAAAGACTGGTTTTTGGACAGTTTCAGAGATTTGGGGGAGAGGGTTTTTTTTGGTTACTTGGTTAATGGTTGGTTGGTTTTCAGATATATTTTATCTGTATAACTATAATGTTGGGGGAGGAGTAAGAATTAGAAAGAAAAGGCCTATATTGTCTACTCTGGCAGATAACTTAGTGTTTAAGAAATATTTTTCTCAGACATGGGTAGCTCAGTCAGTTAAGCATCCTACTCTTGGTTTTAGCTCAGATCATGATCTCACAGTTTGTGAGTTCAAGCCCCATATCAGGCTCTGCACTGACAGGGTAGAGCCTGCTTAGAATTCTCTCTCTCTCTGTACCTCCTCTGCTCACTCGCTGACTCTCTCAACATTAATAAATAAACATTTTTTAAAAAGAAATATTTTTCTTATTTTTGCTCTTTTTGCCTGTGCTTTGGTGTCACATCCAAATTATCACTGCCAAGACCAATGTCAAGGAGTTTTTCCCTATTTTTTTCAGGACTTTTATGATTTCAGGTCTTATGTTTAAAGTCTTTAATCCATTTCAAGTTCATTTTTGTGAATGGTAGAAGATAGGAATCCAACTTCATTCATCTGCATTTGGTTATCTAGTTTTCCCAACACCATTTATTAAAGAGACTATCCTTACCCCACCAAGCATTCTTGGCTCCCAAGTCAAATATTGGTTGACTACGAAGGCATACCTCATTTTATTGTGCTCCACTTTACTGCACTTCACAGATATTCTGTGTTTTACAAATTGAAGGTCTGTGGCAACACTGTTTCAAGCAAGTCTATTGGCACCATTTTTCCAATAGCATTTTCTCACTTCTTGTCTCCATGTCATGTTTTGGTAATTCTTGCAGTGATCTTTGATGTAAATATTGTAATCGTTTGGGGATGCCACAAACCATGCCCAGAAAAGACAGTGGACTTAATCAATAAGTGTGTGTGTTCTGACTGCTCCACCAACCAGCTGCTCCCCATCTCTCTTTCTCTTCAGGCACCCCTGTTTCCTAAGACATAACAATATTGAAATTAGGCCAGTTGATAACCCTACAATGGTCTCTATATGTCCAAGTGAAACAAAGAGTCACATGCCTCTTACTTTATTTTCTTTTCATGTTTGTTTGTTTGTTTGTCTATTTTTGAGAGAGAGAGAGAGAGAGGGACAGGGGAAGGGGCTGAGAGAGAAGGAGAGAGAGATTCACAATCGGGCTCCATGCTGTCAGCACAGAGCCCAACACAGGGCTCGATCCCACAAACAGTGAGATCATGACCTGAGCCAAAATCAAGATTCAGATGCTCAACCATCTGAGCCACCTATGTGGCTCTTACTTTAAATCAAAAGCTAGGAATGACTAAGCTTAGTGAAGAAGCCATGTTGAAAGCTCATATAGGACAAAACATAGGCTCATATAACAGTTGGTCTGCAAAGCAAAAGTTCTTAAACAGAATTAAAAGTGCTACTCCATGGGGCCCCCGGGTAGCTCAGTCAATTAAGCATATGACTCTTGATTTCGGCTCAGGTCATGATCTCACAGTTCAGTTCATGAGATAGAGCCCCGCATAAGGCTCTACAAGCTGACAGCACAGAGCCTGCAGATGATTCTCTCTCCCTTCTCTGTGCCCGTCCACTGCTCACATACTCTCTCTCTCTCAAAATAAGTACATAAACTTTTAAAATAATAATAAAAGATAAAAGTGCTACTCCAGTGAACACACAAATAAGAAAGTAAAACAGCCTTATTGCTGATATGGAGAAAGTTTTAGTTGTCCAGATAGAAAATCAAACCAGTCACACATTTCCTTAAACCAACACCTAATACAGACCAAAGCCCTAACTCTCTTCAATTCTATGAAGGCTGACAGAGGGAGGAAGCTGCAGAAGAAAAGTCTGAAGCTAGCAGAGGTTGTTTCATGAGGTTTAAGGGAAAAGCCACCTCCGTTACATAGAAGTGCAAGGCAAAGCAGCAACTGCTAATGTAGAAGCTGTAGCAAGCTATCCAGAGAATCTAGCTAAGATCATTAATGAAGGTGACTACAATGAACAACAGATTTCCAATGCAGACAAAACAGACTTTAATGGAAGAAGATATCATCTAGGACTCTTCTAGATACAGAGGAGAAGTCAATGCCTGGCTTCACAGCTTCAAAGGGCAAGCTGGCTCTCCTGTTAGGGGCTAATTCAGCTGGTGGCTTTACATTGAAGCCAATGCTCATTTACCATCCCAAAAATCCTAGAGCCCTTAAGAATTATAGTAAATTTACTCCCTGTGCTCTATAAACAGAACAACAAAGCCTGGATGACAGCTCATCTGTTTACAACAAAGTTTACTGAATGTTTTAAGTCTCCTGTTGAGACCTACCGCTCAGATAAAAAGATTCCCTTCAAAATATTACTATTCACTGACAGTGTACCTGGTCACCCAAGAGCTCTGATGGAGACATACAATAAGATTAATGTTGCTTTCACACCTGCTAACACAACATCCATTTTACAGCCCATGGATAAAGGAGTAATTTTGTCTTTCAAGTCTCCTTAGTTAAGAAATACACTTTGGGAGTGCCTAGGTGGCTCAGTTGGTTAAGCATCTGACTTTGGCTCAGGCCATGATCTCACGGTTCAAGAGCACAAGCCCCACATCGAGCTCTGTGCTCACAGCTCAGAGCCTGGAGCCTGCTTAGGATTCTGTGACTCCCTGTCTCTCTGCCCCTCCCCCACTCGTTTGTTCTCTCTCTCTCTCTCTCTCTCTCTCTCTCTCTCTCTCTCAAATAAAGAAACATTAAAAAAAAGAAATACACTTTGTAAGGCTATAGTTGCCATAGATAGGGATTCCTCTAATGAATCTGGGCAGATTAAACTGAAAACCTTCTAGAAAGGACTGACCACCATTCTAGATGCCACCAAGAACAGTTGTGATTTGTGGAAAGAGGTCAAAATAATAGGAGTTTAAAAGAAGTTGATCCTAACCCTCATGGATGACTTTGAGAGATTCAAGACTTCAGAGGAAGAAGTAAGTGCAAGTGTGGTGGAAACAGCAAGAGAATTAGAATTAGAAGTGGAGCCTGAGGATGGGACTGAATTGCTGCCATCTCATTATAAAACTTTTAGAGATGAGTTGCTTCTCATGGATGAGCAAAGAAAGTAGTTTCTTGAGATGGAATATATTCCTGGAAGATGCTATGAAGATTGTTGAAATGACAACAAAGGATTTGGAACATAAACTTAGTTATAAATCAGTGACAGACTTTGAAAGAATTGACTCCAATTTTGAAAGAAGTTGTGGGGCACCTGGGGTGGCTCAGTCGGTTAAGTGTCTGACTTTGGCTCAGGTCATGATCTCACGGTTTGTAGGTTTGAGCCCCATGTCGGCCTCTGTGCTGACAGCTCTGAGCTTGAAGACTGCTTCGGATTCTGTGTCTCCCTCTCTCTCTGCTCGTCCCCTGCTTGTTCTCTGTCTCACTCTCAAAAAATAAATAAATATTTTAAAAAATAAAATATTTGAAAGAAGTTCTATGGTTGAAATGCTATCAAACAGCATCACATGCTACAAAGAAATCATTCATGAAAGGAAGAGTCAATCAATGAGTTAAACTTCATTGTTGTCTTTTTTTAAGCAATTGCCATGGCTACCCCAACTTTCAGCAACCTGCACCCTGATCAGTCAGCAGCCGTCCACACTGAGGCAACACCCTCTACCAACAAAAAGATTAAGACTCCCTGAAAGCTCAGATGATGGTTAGCATTCTTTAGCAATAAAGTATTTTTTAACTAAGATATATACATTCTTTAGACACAATGCTATCACATTTAATAGACTATAGTATAGTGTAAACATAACTTTTATAGGCACTGAGAAACCAAAAAATTCATTTGACTCACTTTACTGCAATATTCACTCTATTGAGATAGTCTGTAACAAAGTCTGCAATATGTTCAGGGTATGCATGGATTTATTTCAACAAATGGGACTACATCAAACTAAAAAACTCTGCATAGGAAAAGGAACAATCAACAAAATGAAAAGGTAGTCTATGAAATGGGAGAAAATAGTTGCGAACCATCTATGTGACAAGGGGTTAATATCCAAAATACATCAGGAACTCACACAACTCAAGAGCAAAAAACCAAACAGTCCAATTAAAAGCTGAGCAGAGGACCTGAATAGACATTTTTCCAATGAAAACATACAAACGGCCAAAAAATACATGAAAAGATGCTCAACATCATTAATAATAAGGGAAATGCAATCAAAACCATAAGTAGATGTCACCTCACAACTGTTAGAATGTCTATTACTAACATGATAGATAACAATACTGAAGAGATGTGAAGAAAACGGGACCCTCGTGCACTGTTTGTGGGAATGTAAATCGGCGCAGCCACTATGGAAAACAGCATGAAGGTTCCTCAAAAAATTAAAAATAGAACTACCATATGATCCAGTAATAACACCACTGAGTACATAACCAAAGGAAATGAAATCAGGATCTTGAAGAGATATCTGCACTCTCGTGTTCACTGCAGCATTATTTAGAATAAACCAAGACATAGAAACAACCTAAGTGTCTATCTACAGATGAATGGATATAGAAAATGTGGGCAATATATACATACAATAGAATATTATTGAGCCACAAGAAAAAAAAAAAGGATATCTTGCCATTTCCAACAACATGGATAAACCTTGAGGGCACTATGCTATGTGAAATAAGTCAGACAGAGAATGTCAAATGCCATATAACACTTAGATGTGAAATTTTTAAAAAGCCAAAGGCATAGAAACAGAGAGTAGAATGGTGCTTATCAGGAGATGGGAGGTGGGGAGATAGGGAGATATTCATCAAATGGTACAAACTTCCAGGTCTAAGATGAATAAGTTCTGCAGATCTAATGTATAGCATGGTGACTACAGTTAATATATAACTATAATAACAACACTGTATACTATACCTAAAAGTTGTTAAGAGACTAAATTTTAAATGTTCTCACAACACACAAACACACAAAGGTATTTATGTGAGGTGATGCAGGTGTTAACTAACCTGACTCTGACAATCATTTCATAATATTTACAAGTATCAAATCATCATTTTGTACACCTTAAATTTATACAATGTTATATGTCAATTATATCTCAACAAAACCATAAAAATAAGAAATTTTTTCTCACTCTGTCAAAGAGTTCTAATCAATCTGTGTTCCTTCCCAACATTCTTAAAGACTATTGGGGTTCCCAATAGTAACCTTTAATAAAGACAGTGTGAAAAAGTAGGACATAGCAGAATTTCATGGGAAAGGCTCCCCTGTATGGTAACACTTTGAGAACCCCTGGATTAGAACATATGTGAGAGGCTGTGGCTTGTAGGGTGACACCAATCAGAGATTCCTAGGTGTTAAATATTTATGTTCATGTTATAGTTTGGAAGTTGAAAAAGGAAGAGTAGAGTATACCAGAAGCTCATTCCTGGGGATCTCAGAAGTTAACAAACCAGGGGCATCATCATCTACAGACTCCTCAATCTAGAGAACTCTTGCGCCGAATAGCAAAAATTAACAGCAATGGAATAGCATATCAGAAAGCTGGAGAATTATGTTGGCATCAGGTCCAGGACATAGCAAAAACCCATAAATATGGTAGAGGTTCCATGGTCCCACCAGGTAGGACTTAACCTAGGACATTCTGAGCTGGTCCAATTAAGATTTCAAAGTTTTAACCCAATAAAGTGGAACTGAAGGAACCATGTGCCTTCCAGCAAGCAAATTCCTCTGGGGATGGCTTGTGCTTAAAGAGGGAACCACTTCAACACTCAAGTAAAGATCACTAGGGGCCTGATCCTGACAGAAATCCCTCCTGAGCAGGCAGTGGATAGCATATATATAGACCACAGCTCTTCTTGCTCACAGTCCCCTTATTCTAGGGTCACGTGAGTAAGGGCTGTATATCTTAGTCTCCCACCTCTCTTGGAACCCTAAATCCAAGAAAATCCACACAAATACAAAGGCAGAAAAGCATTGTGGGCTATAGTATCATGGAACATTTTCATGAAAAAATAATATGAATAGTAATAGCTACTCTGTATTGAACATCTATGGTTATGGGGTTGTGCTTGGCATAGTTCCATATTATCTAATCCATTTTTTTACAACTCTGTGACAGAATTAGTATTTTCAGGGCTACTAATAAGATTCCAATCCCAGCCTAAGTCTGAAATCTACTGTCATTCTACTGAACCCTAAAGTTTTAGTTCAGAGAAGCTGTTGAAGCACTTAGTATGACTTGATGCAGAAAACAATAGGAAGAAGAAAAGAAAGGGAACAGCCAAAGTGACCCAGTGAAAAAGCACAAGGCAAGTCTAAATGAAGTAAAAACACAGAGGAGGTGAGGTTACAAGGGTAACTGGCAGTTTTTGAGCACCCACATTAAGGAGAATAGAACATGTAGGTGACCACATGAATGGACTGGTAGGCTTTGGGAAGATAAGGAGGAGTGGAAACATAGTCAAGGGAGATACTAACACAAAGAGAAGTTGGTGAGTGTCCCAGGGCTGGGTTCCAACATGACAGGCATACTTGGCTTGACAAACCGGAAAGTGTCTCAAAGAAGAAAGCCTGGATGGAGATGAAAGGAAAGAAACAGACACACCCACCTGCTGGAAAACAGAAATGGACCTACAGCAACAGCAGCTGATACCCAGCATTTTCAAACGGGCTGAGCCCTAACAAAGAAGTGACAGATTGTCAGCAACTGTTTTCAAAAGAAAGACTGCAATCACAAGGCACAGGACATATCTGGATCTACACCACATGTCACTAGAGCGAGCACAAATGAAAAGCCTCTACCCCTAAGGGCTCAGTTAGGTTAAGGGAGTTTATCTCTGAGAATTCTTTGTTTTTCAATGCATTCTAATGGGCTAGGACTGCCATTTCCAAAAGGTTTTCATGTCTCTCATTTTCTTGATGAGGGAAATTAGTCATGGAGTCACTAAGCATAACACTAACTCTTCTAGGGACTGACCCTGGGCAGAATCATGAAAAGCCTGAAGTTCAGCTTTGATATTTCCCATTCACCCAAACTCTGCTCTCCTTCATCATGCAATATTCTTTTGTCCTCCTCAGGTGCCTATCCTGTATTCTAAAGGGTTTTGTTCTCAGAGGGCTTTCATTGAATCATTTCAGAGATTCTAGAACTTCACTGGGTAGGAGAATCACCATGGTTTATTCATCTCCCCACCCTGAGATTCTGTCCAAACTAGTCTAGAGCCTGGCCCCAAAATCAGTGTTTTTGACGGATCTTCCAGGTGATTCTGATGCAGATGGTCAATCAATGGAAAAACACTGCATTAGGGTGTTTGTTAGCAATTAAAGTATTCATTGATAACAGCTTAGGTTTTCCCAAAGTACTCTTGACTGGAAGTATATAAAACTGAAGTTTGCATCTCTTATGGTGGAATGTTGGCTAGAGAATGAATATTTGAAAGGCAGAAGACACTTTCTGGTGCTCTCTTATTCAACATCCTTCATCTTATAAACAAATAGGGCTCAAATCAAATCCTGTAACAGACAACTACTCCCTTGCACATAAAGTTGACCCTTGGAGCTTCTCTCTCATGGTGTCAATACATATTTCTGCCTTGATGGTCAGGAAAGAGCCACAGAATCGTCTGAATATTTCCAAGGTATCCACATAAGAATATAATCATACAGAAAGCAGAATTTAAGTTTAAATTTAAAGGTGTTGCCATTTTTCTCAAAGTCACAGTCAAAATCAAACATCAAAACCAGTCACCACATAGTAAATGACCATACCTCTGTTCTTCAAAAGATTAATTACTCTACCTATACCTTTTTCTACTGTATTAATTTTGAGTTATAACATCTTTTTTACACTTTTATAACCATTTGTATAACACAGGTTTTAACTAACATGAGTTGATAACCAAAAAGAATGAATAATAAAATGTTAAATGCATATTCTCTGGGTCACATTTGACCTTTACTCTTTCTACTTTTTTTTTAAGTTCATTTATTTTTGAGAGAGAGAGAGAGAGAGACAGAGAGAGAGAGCAGGGGCGGGGCAGAGAGGAGAGGGGGACAGATAATCCCAAAGTGGGCTCTGTACTGACAGCAACAAGCCAGATGGGGGGCTTGAACTCACAGCTCAAACTCACAACCCTAGGTCATGACCTGATTTGAAGTTGGACACTCAACCAAGTGAGCCACGTAGAGACCCCTATTCTTTCTGCCATTTCCATCACTGCTTTAGAGAAATCTGAGAAAAGGTATGGCATTTTATCCAACCCTTGACCCTAAAACAAATCTCTATTAGAACCCTCTAGGCCTAAATTTCAATAAGCTCCACTAGAGAACAGTTTTCCAGGTTTGTGCAAGGTAAGATTTAATCAGCCAGGACTACTTACAATTGTCTAGTTGTTCTTTTTTAAACATATCACTTTAGTCGGGGAAGGGATGGCAGAGGGAAGGGCTCATAATTCCAACGGACATATTTTCAATCCTACCTGTAACTGATCAAATTACTATGTCCAAATTTGGAAGTTTTGTTTATTTTCCCAAAACCAACTAAAGATCAAGTATATGACTTTCCTATCACATTCTCTTCTGAACCAGAATGCACTTTTTTTAAAAGTGTACTTTATAAAAACAATAATGAATCACTTAACTGTTGCCCCATGTGAACATAATTAATTAATACAAAGTAACACTACTCGTTATCACTTAAAAATAATTGCTCAGTAGAGTTCATTTCAAATAAATGACCTTTATATACTAAGACCTACCTCTTACCTTTCAGAAAAGCTATAAACATTAATAGAACATATTCCTAGAACATCCTGAGAATGAATTTTTACGAATTCAGAGAGTTAGGGTTCTAGTTGGGAACTCTGTGGGAAGTACAAAAGGGTAAAGACTCTAGAACTTCTCTGTTCCTCCTTTATAGAGACTCCAATGAGTCTGAATATGTACAAGTCATAAAAGATGCTGGGATTCTCTAACAGTGTTTTCATCTGAGAAGGGAAAGTGAGAGTAGCCTCCACCTACCAACTGTTATTACCAAGAAATCTTCCAACCTCTCTCTAAATTGAATCATTCAACAAATATTTATTCAATACTTTCTAGTGCCAAAATGGTGTAAAAGAATCAACAATGCATTAATCAAACAAAATTGACCTCATCCTCATCATCAATTGGTTGGGATTTTAGGAATGTGATCAAACTAATTCTAAGACCAAATATTCATAGGTTACAAAATGTACTTTTTAATGTTTTTATCCTTTTGGAAGTAAAGTAAAATTCTATAATATCATTTTGTCTAGATATTGAAAGTTTATCAAACCATGACCTAAAACTTCTCATCTTCAAGCCATTCGCTCCAAGAGAAATTTATTCATCTATTCCTGAAGATGCTATAAAAGTGAATTGGGGGGCACCTGGGTGGCTCAGTCAGTTCAACATCCGACTCTTGATTTTGGTTCAAGTCATGATCTCGCGGCTCATGAGTTCGAGCCCCGCATTAGGTTCTGCACTAACAGCTGGAGGCTGCTTGGGATTCTCTGTCTCCTGTCTCTCTCTCTCTCTCTCTCTCTCTCTGTCTGCCGCTCCCCTGCTCACAAGCTCGCTTGCTCTCTCTCGCTCTCTCTCTCTCTCTCTCAAAAATAAATAAACAAACATTTTTAAAAAACAAATTGAAACAGGGATTCTAACATATTTAAAAAGAACTATTAAATATTATATAATTATTCCTCCCAATTCTCAGGGCCTAGCTCAAATATCATCATCTCATTGTTAAAATCTTTCTAAAATTCTGGGGCACCTGGGTGGCTCAGTCAAGCGTCCAACTTTGGCTCAGGTCATGATCTCGCAGTTTGAGGGTTCGAGCCCCGCCACAGGTTCTGTGCTGACAGCTAGCTCAGAGCCTGGAGCCTGCTTCATATTCTGTATCTCCCTCTCTCTCTGCCCCTCCCCTGCTCACGCTATCTCTCTCTCTCAAAAATAAATAAAACATTAAAAAAAATTTTTAAAAATCTTTCTAAAATTCTACTAACCTCCTACAAACCAGAAACAACCTTTACCCTTGGGGGCTACAAAGCACTTATCACATGCTGCCTTATATCATGACCTAGGTGTGCAGCTGTACATTTATTTACCTTGTACCTAGAAGTAGTGCAGTGCAGTGCAGTGGTTCAGAGTCAGGGCTCTTGCCCACATTTCCAGAGTTGACTCCCTTTTCTGTATGACCCTAGCCTCAGTTTTCTTATCTGTAAAAAAAATAAATAAATAAACAAATAACAGTCCTATCACATGGAATTATTGTGATGACTAAGAACACTACCATAAATCATCACAGCCATCACAACACACCACATCACATAATTCCTATCACATGGAATTATTGTGATGATTAAGAACACTACCATAAATCATCACAGCCAAGAGCAGCCTAAGAAAATGTGATGACTAAAGGTATTGTGGTATCCTGGGTGGGTCCTAGAACAGAAAAAAGAAATTAGATAAAAACTAAGGAAATTCAGGGGCCCCTGGGCTCAGTTGGTTAAGCATCTGACTCTTCAGCTCAGGTCATGATCTCACAGTTTGTAAGTTCGAGCCCTGTGTTGGGCTCCTCGCTGACAGTGCGGAGCCTGCTTGGGATTCTCTCTTCCTCCCTCTCTGCCCCTCCCCCACTTACTCTCTCTCTCAAAAATAAATAAATAAACTTAATTTTTAAAAAAACTAAGGAAATTCAAATAAAGTATGGACTTTTGTTAAATAATAACATATCAATGTCGATTCATTAATTGTGGCAAATGCACCATACTAATGTAAAATGTTAATAATAGGGGAAATTAAATGTCAGATAAATGGAACTTTTTGTTCTACCTTTGTGACTTTTATGTAAATATTAACTACTCTACAATAAACAGTTTATTTAAAAAGCAAAAATTAGAATTAGAAAAAAGTTTAAATATTACTACAGGTAAAGCATTTGGAATAGTATATGGACTTACTTTACTTACTTTAATATTGTTAAAATGTCCAAACTATCCAAAGCAATCTACAGATTCAATGCAATTCTTATCAAAATCGCAATGTTAATTTTTACAGAAATAGAAAAAACAATTCTACACTTCATATGGAACCACAAAAGACCACAAATAGCCAAATCAATCTTGAGAAAAAACAACAAAGCTGGAAGTATCGTACTTCCTGATTTCAAAATATATTATACAGTAATGGTACTGTCATAAAGACAGACATATAGACTGATAGAATAGATAAAAGAATTCAGAAATAAATCCATGCATATATTGTCAACTGATATTCAACAAGAGTGCCAAGAATACATAAAGGGGAAAGAACAGTCTTTCAACAAGTGTTGTTGGGAAAACTACATACCTACATGCAAAAGAATGAAATTGGATCCTTATCTTATACCATACACAAAATATCAACTGAAAATAAAAAGACTTAAATGTGAGATCTGAAACCATAGAACTCCTAGAAAAAACATAAAGGAAAAGCTTTATGACATTGGTCTTGGCAATGATTTGACACCAAAAGCACAGGCAAAAAATAAATAAGTGGGATTACATCAAATTAAAAAGCTTCTACACAACAAAGAAAGTAATCAATAGAATAAAAAGGCAACATATAGGATGAGAGAAAATATGTGCAAACTATCGATCTGATAAGGGGCTAATAACCAAATAAGGAATTTTTACCACTCAATAGTAAAAAAACAAAAAAACAAAAAACTAATAACCCAATTTAAAAATGGGCTAAGAGCTTGCATCATTATTTCTTCAAAGAAGACCTACAAATACCCAATAGGTATATGATAAAATGCACACTGTCACTAAAGGTCAAGAAAATGCAAATCAAAACCCTAATGAGATACAACATCACGAACCTGTCAGGATGGCTATTATGAGAAAAATGAAAGAGAACAAGTACTGGCAAGGATATGGAGAAAGTGGAATTCTTGTACACTGTTGGGAGAAATGCAAAAGTGGTGAAGCCATTATGGAAAACAGTATAGAAGTTCCTCAAAAAAAAAAAATTAAAACAGAACTACCATATGATGCAGTAATCCCACCTCTGAGTATTTATCCAAAAAAACTGAAATCAGGATCTCAAAGAAATATTAGCACTCTTATGTTCATAGCAGCACTATTCACAATAGCCAAGATGTAGAAACAACCTAAATGTCAGATGGAAGGACAAAGAAACTATAGTATATACATATACAATGGAATATCATTCAGCCTTTAAAAAAAAAGGAAATTCTGCAATATGCAACAACACGAACTTTAAGGACATTCTACTAAATGTAATAAGCCACAGAAAGACATATACTGCAGGAATCCACTTACATAAGGATCTAAAAGAGTCAAATTCATAGAATCAAAGAGCAGAATGGTATTTGCCAGGAGCTGGTAGGGAGTCGGGAGGAGGAAATAGGCATAAAGTCTCATCAGGCAAAATAAAGAAGTTCTAGAGATCTGTTGTGTATACACTGTACCTACAGTCAACTATATTATACATGTAAACATTTCTTAAAAAGGTAGATCTTTACATTTTAGTGTTCTCTCTAGTGTAAAATATTTCTAAAACATAGATATATATATAACCCGGAGCAGGAACTCAATCAAAGCTAAGTAGCAATTGGTAGTAGTAGTAGTAGTAGTAGTAGTAGTAGTAGTAGTAACAGCAGCCAACAAAAGCTTTTATGTAAAATCATGAATTTCTTGTTCCTTATGCCTTTTGTTTCATTTTTAATGTTTCTTTTTGGGGTTTTCTTTTTTATACAACATTTAGCAAAAAGCTGTGACTAAATAAAACTACTATTTAAAGTATTATTTTTCAGATTTATTGTTTCAGCATTATATAGGGAAGGGTTTGGCATGCCAAAAACTGTGTAAGGTCTTTTGGTCAGAATGATCTGTGGTGTGATTAAATAGGCATGCCTGAAATGTCAACAGCAACTGTTTGAGAGGCTATGAGCCTATTCCATAGGCTCTCTTTAAGTGGGTTTTTTTTTTCTGTTTTTTGTTTGTTTTGTTTTTTTTAATTGTATGATTCCATTTACATAAAATGTCCAGAATAGGCAAATCCATAGAAACAGAAAGTAGATTAGTGGTTGCCAGGGGCTGGAGAGAAGGGAGCCTAGGAACTGACTACTAAAAGGTACAGGGTTGGAAATGCTCTGGAATTAGATATCGGTGATGGTTACACAACATTATGAATATACTAAAGCCCACCAAATTGTACACTTTAAAATGGTGAATTTTATGTTCTATGCATTGTATCTTAATTACCCCTGTAGGTGGTCAGATTTGCCTTGGTCTAAGAGAACACCGTCCAGGGGCTGGTCTGCAGCTGGGCTGTGCCTATTCTCTAAAGGGGGTTCTCCTCCCTTTGCCCTAACTCGGAGATGGCCGGCCCACCTGTGAACGGAGTGTACCTTCATAGACAATGCCCTAGTCACCTGGTCTGGAAGGGTGCCAGCTTCCAGTGCTGTCCACTCTTCTCCCTCAGCACCACCCCGGTAGGCAAAGCCTCAAGCCAGGCGGTCACCAGACTCTTCTGCGTCTGAGGGGCTTCGCCTGCTCATCTGCGTGCTGCTTTTGGGGTTGGGGAGTCTGCTCCCAAAGGACTCGCTCAGTGTGTCTCACAGGGACTGAAGGTATCTTCAGACTCAGAACTGTCACTGAGAAGAGGGATGATGGAAGAACGGGGACAGAGCTGACTCATTTCACTTTCTTGGAAGAAATTTCAGAAACAGCATTAAGCTGTCTCCTTAGCCTCGAAGGATGACACAAGCAGTATGACAAAGGTCTGGGACCTCCCACGATCTCCGAAGGCAAAGATCCGAAGTGGTGGTGGAATTTGAATGCTGCTTCAATACTTTTGCCAGTCTAGACAGAAGGTTATCGAGTTTGACCAGGTCATGGTCTGGCCCTCAGATTTACCGGGCTGGAAACTCCATCCTGACGGAGAAGCGTCCTTCTCAGTAGCTCTTCGGGAACTTCCGCTGCGGCTGAAAACGCTGCGCGCGCCTCCTGCACGTTGAAGCAGGACTGCGCCTGCGCAAGCTGGAACAGTTGTTTTTGCGATTTACAACTTTTGTATGTACTTCATAGTAAGCATTACAGATCTAGTCATGTTTCATTGCCTTTAATGACTTTAAGGATCCGAGTCTAAATGTCTTAATATGTCATTCTACTACCTGCACGATTTAATCTTCCCAAACCCCAATCAACTGCCTTCCCCACAGTCCAGTACTCTTCGTACGTTTATGCTGCTTATTATTGTGCTTTTGCCTGGAATATTCACCTAGGCATTCTTCTCGTAATCAAGTAATTCCCGTCTTTTGAGGTCTTTTCCATATGTTATGACACTTCAATGTCTTCAGAAAAATTAATTACTGACTCCTTCATCCTCCCATAGCGTTTTATCTCTAGAGACTATAAAAATTATAATCTTCTGGCTAACCCTATGATTTATTCATCTTTATTTTTTTGAATTGGATTTGTTGATTTCAAATGATCCTTTCTTGGAAACATAATTAACAAAGCTAACAGATCCACACCGAGTATTTTCCTTTTTTGAATTCCTTTAAATTATGTGTACCACCTTCACCACATTGTTATGCACTGGCTTTAGGTTGCTTTGGGATAAGTCCATTGCTGTTCAGGTCTATACTCTCTACCTTAATTAGATAATCCTTAAGGGATAAGATCACATCTATGTCTTTTTTTGTTTCCTTTTGGGTCAAAGGCATCAGTCACAGTAAATGTATATAATAAAATGAATAGCCACATGTATTTATGAGCATGGGCAACCTTCATTTTTTATTTAAACACTTAATCCTTAGTGTTTATTCTCTTCAATTGTATTTCTGAGGATTGATGAACCCCGATACTCAGGGTTCTCTCGTCTGACCAAGAGTCTGCCTAAAAGTATCTTTTATCCTTAGGCACCTGAGCATCCATAAAAAAATGCTGCTTCACTTTATATAAGGCTTGGGGTCTCCTCAAAGATAACCATAGATAATTGGTAAACATATGTATTTTTTCTTTACAAAATTAATATACTGATTACAAAAATTCAAATAATACCTAAAAGTAAGAAGGCATATCCCTCTTTAATTTCCTAATATTGCAATTTATTGCAAAATGTATAAAACATCTCATTCCTATATACACTGAATGTTTCATATTTATTCAGTATATACTTTTTCTAATTTTTATACTCCTATCCACCACTCTACTTAATATAATAGAAATCTTCCTTTTTCTATACTTTATCTTTTATTTTTATTTTGACCAAGCCATATAAACCTATATGGAAAATTACAGTTTCAATTAAAATTTACAGTTCAGTTAAAGCAGAATATGGAATATGGTAAAGAAAACAAATATACAAATGTCACATCTGTCTCATAGACATGTTCTTTTCCTCAATGAAGCAAGAGGACCAAGTTCTGTGGTATCAGAGATGATCCTAGAAAAGCACAGAACTTAATTCTTAAGCTTAATCTTGACCCACATTATTTCCACACCTTTGATACTTCCACGTTCAATGTATTTTGTTAGCCTAACTCAGATTCTTACACCAGATTCTTAACAAGTAGTATCCTGACAAGAAGATTTCCCTAAATTCCTAAAATAATAATGAAGCCAGCATGTTAGATTTGGTGGCAGACTTTACACTAGCTATGAAGTCTGCTTTCCACCACCAGTTGAATTTGGGTACATCTATTTGTGCAGTGTGCTAGACAAAACCATGTTTCTAAAAGCCAGAATCAGACTATGCCCAGCATCCTCTTAAATATCAAGCCAGCACAGAAGGCAGTATCATACAACATTGGTGCATTCAGGAACTTCTATATATTCAGTGACTATACTTCTAAACCCAACGTGCAAGAAAATGCATTCAATTCCATGGAATTTTGTCCCAGATGATGCAAAATCATACCAATGTAAAAATGTAATCTGAAGCCTGAGGTGATATTACTATCCTCATGAAGGAAACTTCCAGAAATCCACTGGAAGAACTAAATGCAAATTTAATCTCCTAGGCAACTTTTTCAGAGATGCATGGGTAGCCTGGAAAAAAAAAAAAAGACACCTTCAAAAAAATTTCTTTCTGTAGACGTCACCTCAAAAGGACCAAGGCATGGCACCAAGCAGTCAGCTAAAGTAAACTTGTGCACTATAAGCATCCCTCTAAAGGAAGGGCAGTAACTTGGACTCTCACTTGTTTCCCCCCAGAAATCTCCACAGCATCACCCACGTGCCATAATTAACATCAGTGGAAACACGTGAGTGCCAAAAACAAAGATCCAAAATGTAGTCACTCCATTAGGGTCTAAGCTATGCTCATTGAATCTCTGTCCCTGGAAATATGCATTAGCCACAGCAGCTGCACCCACCACAAGCCAAAGAAGCTTGATTAGAAGCAGGGTCAACAAAAAAAAGTGGGAAGAATGTGTAGAAGTTCAACAGTTAGTGATGCCGAATATCCTCTGACTCCTGGGAACCATGGCAGGCAACAGATCAATGATGCCACATTCTTCAAATGTACAGTAGCTTTTGTCAACCAAGATTTCATCCAGCCCCACAGGTGAAGAGGGAAAGCCACTACATGATAGACTATCTACATGTGTACTTAGACAAGATGGGAATGAGTGTCATTAATGGAGCTGCTTTGAGCCCCATTCACACACATGAATAGTAATGCTGTCAGCAGCAGCATCTTCTAATACTAAGGACAAAAATAAATACTTCAACATGAAATATATACACAAGCCAAGACAGGTCTCTCTTGAGTTTCAAATTTTCATCATGGACTAAAGATGATTGATGGTGATGGTGCTGTAGTTAATGGACACATTACTGTATTTCCTATCACTTTTCCAGTACACGTTCCTGATCCCCTTGATTGTTTTCAGCCTCCACAAGTGTTCTTTTTCCTGAAATCCCCACTCCACTTTCTGTTGCCTCAGCTAACCAGTGGTTTCACTGAGCCATCTGTGTGCTTCCTTTCATTTCTGTCCATGTAGCATGTAAGCTTTCATTGTTCAGCTACCTGAGCATTTTTCCTTGCCCGAGCACCCTCCCCCCAACCATTTCATCCCAGACTGTGCTAGTCTATCAAGATGAAAGCAACACTATGACACTCGGAACAAACTTCTCCTGTCAGATGCACACAGGGGCCCTCTGTTGCACAATCTGCATTTGTCCTGCATGCAATAGAGATTCAACTGGCAGATATGAGATCCAGACTGCAGATCAGAAGGGAGACTGACTTCTGCCCTTCATTTGGGCCAAAGAATACTTATCTCCTTATTTCCAACTTCTTCTCAAGTTGCAGCTAGACCTAGGGAGATGTAAATATGTAAGTAAAACCCAAGACTATATTCACAGGTTATCCCTTTCAAAATGCCAGCACTTCTCAGTTGCCTTATCACAGGCTGATTCAACTCCTTATTCATAAAAGGCCAATAGCAAGAAAAGGCAGCTCAGTGTGTCGGGAGGACTGCGGGAGTTACTGCCATATACTAATCTTTTGTTCTGAAACATTGGTGTGTGGGATTAGGCTGTGGGCAAAGTTTCTATGTCTCTCTTTCTTGCAGCTCCAGGCTATCCTTAATCCATAGCTCTGCTAAAGAAGTCCTTTCTGGAGCAGACATAACACAGGAAACTTCTACGATTGTTGTTGGTGTTTAATATTTATTGAACACCCACAACTGGACCAGGCTCTCCACTGATGTATAGCTTGCATCTTATTAGAACTTTCTGGGGTGGGGGTGGGGGGAACATTTTGGCTGAAGCCTAAAAGCTGTTTAACCATTATAAGGGGAACAAGAACATACATTCCTCAAATATCTCCAATTGCTTCCCATAACACAATGCAATTTTCTGCTTCTACCATTAAAAATAGTCATTAACATACTCAACTAAGCCTACTAATAGCTTAAGATGAAAACAAAATCACCATGTTAGAACATATTTTTAAAGTTTTTTTTCCAGAAAATGTGTAATATAATTAGTAATAGACTCATTTTCAACCTGCACAATGTTAATCCTTATTTTAGTTGCCTCTCTCTTCCTCAGAACCCAAGGTTGGAACCTCTGATGAGCTCCATGGATAGAGGCTGAGTCTGTCTGCTTTCCGGAGATAGCACTATCGGGGGAAAAGATGCACCTAGAAGCCATAACCCTACCACTCTTGTAGAGCATGGAAACAGATCTCTTTCCTCAGACCCAGGAGCCTTCCATCCTGTCTTCCATATCTTCTTTGTTGATAGATAGATCTGGAACCCTGCTCAAAACTCAATCTGCAAGCTGAGAACCTTCCCTGAATGCTACTTCCTATCAGCCTTCCTTCCCAGAGCTAGACCCTGAATGTTGATAGGAATCCTGGGAAGTTAGAAGTATTTCCAGAATACCTAGATCTGCCTGCCTGGTTGGACTGGTATTGGTGATGCTCTGAGTTATTGCTTTTATACTTGGAAAAACTCTGGATGAACATACACCAAAGCATTAATAATTGCTATCTCTGGGTGGTAAGGAAACATATGATTTTAATTTTCTCCTTTACTATATTTTCACATGTTCTGCAGTAAAACATATTACTTTGTGCTCAGGGAAAAAAATTGTATTTTGCTTAAAATTACCAAGATATACCATTACTACTCTTCTCCTGTGTTTCTGCTTCAGTAAATTCTCCTTTCTCTTTTCCAAATATAGCCTGGTGAAAAAGAACTTTCTCTCCACAAAAAAAAGGCCAAAATCTAAGAACAAATTCTAAAAGAAAACATTTACTAATTTTTTTAATGTTTATTTATTTTTGAAGGAGAGAGATATGAGGGGGTGGAGGCAGAGAGAGAGGGATACACAGAATCCAAAGCAGGCTCCAGGCTCCAAGCTATCAGCACAGAGCCCAATGTGGGGCTCAAACCCACGAGCCGTGAGATCATGATCTGAGCTGAAGTTGGGACACTTAACCAACTGAGCCACCCAGGCACCCTGAAAACATTTTTTTAAAGTTTTAAAATCTTTCGTAACATAAAAAAGTAAGACTTTGAAAACTTTTTATAACATAGGAAAAGGAAGATAAGTGATTTGTTAACAATGTAAGGAATCAAGATTTTCATGGCACTGTGAACATTATAAAAATTTTTTCAGTTAAAATCTACAAAATAATAAATCAATGTAATTTTTTAATGTTAATTTTTTTGAGAGAGAGAGCATGAGTTGGGGAAGGGCAAAGAAAGAGGGCGACAGGGGATCCCAAGTGGGCTACCCACTAACAGCAGAGAGCCAGATGCAGGGCTCAAACCCACAAAGCATGAGATCATGACCCAAGCCAAAGTCAGATGCTTAAACAACTAAACCACCCAGTACCCCTAATGTAATGTAGTTTTAAAACTGAATCAGAAAATGCAAATCAAAGCCACAAAGAGGATAAAGCAAGACACAATAAATTATGCCCTAGACACAAAACCAAATGACCTTAAACTTCAGAAATCGCCCCCTCCCAACCCACCCACTCATTTCTTCAGTGCTTTAGTTGAAAAACTTGGATATTTCTGTATTGATAGGGGGTTACCTTCTTGTAACCTCACAGCTTTTCACTCTACCTGAAAAATATATTTCTTCTTGAAATGGATTATTTATGTTGTGCTGCAAGTTCTCTAAGCTACTTTTCCCAGCTGCATCCACCAGTACCAAAGTTCACTTGTTGTGCATTTAAATTGTTTTACTTTGAAATTTGTAGGTTGCTGTCATTTGTTTCCTCACTAGAAAATCTCTTTACATGACTTTAGCTTCAAATAGAATTTATGATTTGGGGGGGGGGCTAGATATTACTTCACACTTATTAAGACAGCCATAATCCATCTTAATAACATGTAGGGAGCATGTAGAGAAACTGGAACGTTCATACATTGCTGGTGGAATATAAAGTGGTATGAACAGTTTGGAGGGGCACCTGAGTGGCTCAGTTGGTTGAACGTCCGACTCTTGATTTCGGCTCAGGTCATGATTTCACAGTTTGTGAGTTTGAGCCCCTGCGTCGGGCTGTGCACTGACAGCACTGAGCCTGCTTGGGATTCTCTCTCTGCCTCTCTCTCTGCCAATCTCTCTCTCTCTCTCTCTCTCTCTCAAAATAAATAAGCATTAAAAAAACACTATTTGGAAAACAATTTGGCAGCATCTCAAAAGTTAAGCATAATATTAGCATATGATCCAGTAATTTCATTCCAAGATATGTAAACTCAAGATAAAGGAAAATATGTGTTACACAAAAACTTAAATGAGTATGTTCATTGAAGTGACAGCTAAAAAGTAGAAACAACCCAAATGTCTATCAATTGATGCATAGAAAACCAAAATATGGCATATCCACACAATGACATATTATTCAGCCATAAAAAAGTAATGGAACACCAGTATAGGCTACAGTATGGATGAACCTTGAAAACATTATGCTAAGTAAAAGAATCTAGATACAAAAGGCTATGACTCCATTTACACAAAATATCTAGAATAAGCAAATCCATAGAGATAGTATGTAGAATACTTGTTGCCAAGGACCAGGGGAAAAGAGGAAAAAGAGTGACTGCTAATGGGTACAGAGTTTCTTTTTAGAGTAATAAAAACATTTGTGAATTAGATGATGGTAACGTTTGTGAATATTCTACAAACCACAAAATTGTACCCTCTGAGAGTGAATTTCATGATAAGTGAATTATACCACAATGAAACCACTATTTTTAAAAAACTACATAAGAAATATCAAAATAAAGGTATTACTTTTAACATAAATTTTTTCTCTAGCTTTTTCTAAAATCTAGAAATTTTGCAATGTCACTGCCTTAGCAATGAGCACGTCTAGCACCCAGATATTCACCCTGGTAACATTATCGATTTAAAACAAAGCAAACAGATGAATATAAGGGAAGGGAAGCAAAAATAATATAAAAACAGGGTGGGGGACAAAACATAAGAGACTCTTAAATATAGACAACAAACTGAGGGTTGCTGGAGGGGGTATAAGTGAGGGCATGGGCTAAATGAGCAAGGGGCATTAAGGAAGACACTTGTTGGAATGAGCACTGGGTGTTATACATAGGGGATGAATCACTGGATTCTACTCTTGAAATCATTATTGCACTATGCTAACTAACTTGGACATAAATTTTAAGAAGAATAAATAAATACATTTTAAAAACAAAACAGGGCTCCTTAAAGAAAGACTAATTCCAGCCTTCACAGCAGCAAAGATACAAGTTCAGTCTAGGACAATGTGTGCCATAAAGCAAATAAATTTTTCAAGTTAATAGGATTGCATGGAAAGGAAACAGAGGCTACCTACCTTGAAGGAACTTCCACTGGCCAAAGTTACGATGATTTAAGCTATAAAAAACAATGATTGTAGTTGATGGAATATCACCAAATCTATGAATATTCATGAGCTCATAATGGTATTCTTTGAAAGCCAATCTTTTAGAAAGAAAAAAAATGCAAAAAACTGAAATTGTTAACATCACGTGAAATAGCCATTTGACCAACAGCTTACTTTGAAAAAATGTAAAGGAAGAAAACATAAGCATTTACTCTGCCTCTTCAGTATAAACTAGGTTTCAAAGTAATCAATAGCCTTGCTTATAAATATATATAATTTATCATCGACTTTTATTATATATCATAGAAAGATAGACAGATAGATACAGATATACTCACTAATATTTGCACAGAGACCAGAAGGAAGTAAGGGAGCAAACCACGCACATCTCTACAATAAAAGCTTTTCAGGTAGAAGAAGCAACAAATGCAAAGATTGCAGGAGAGGAGCATGTGTGAAAACCAGTGAGATTGCACAGAACTAAAGGAGAACATTAGATGATGGAGTCAAAGAGGCTGTGGGGGGAAATGCCCATAAGCACTGCCTAGGACTCATAAAAATGATTCTGTCTACATCACCTGAAAACAATGGCCTTTTTTCCCCTTCTTTCAGTGTATGTAATTACCTCCCATCTTACCCTCAATCACCTTTATCTTCTAGTCTAAGGATGACAAACATGGGTAAATGACACACTTCCATATGGTACCCAAAACAGATATTACTAATTGTTTATAGACTTAGAATCCTTTTCTGCTCTCATTAAATCAAATTTGCCTATTTGTCATTTCTGTCCTATAATCTTAGGAAGCACATATGTGTAAACTTCATCCAAACTGAGCCAAAAAGTCAATGTTGTATAAAAAAAATTCTGTATAACCTAATGGCCTCATTGGTTCCTTAAACCTGTTAGCAGTGTTTCACTTGTTCTCAGTTTTAGTGTGGGTCCCCCAGAGAGCAAAACCTGAAAGAAGGCTTAAGTCCAAGATCTTTACTGAAGAGTGTGGTTCAGGAGTGAATAGTGAGAGATAGAGGAGAGAAGGAAAGGAGAATTTATACAAAGGTGCATTATCCAGCTGACATTATCACCTTTACTGTGACTAGTTGCTCAATCCCACAGAATAACCTGAAATTTTTCTCAGGACCATCTATCTGGGGGAGGGAATGGGGAGTATTTATCCATAAGCTTCCATTATTTTTAAAAAAAAAATTTTTATGTTTTTATTTATTATTGAGACAGAAACAGAGCATGAGTGGGGGAGGGGCAGAGAGAGAGGGAGACACAGAATCCGAAGACAGGCTCCAGGCTCTGAGCTGTCAGCACAAAGCCCGATGCGGGGCTCAAACCCATGAACCATGAGATCATGACCTGAGCCGAAGTCAGATGCTTAACCCACTGAGCCACCCAGGGGCCCCATAAGCTTCCATTATTGATAAGATCAGGTAAGTTGTTCTATAGAATGACTTACCTTCTGAATTTGATGGTATCCTGGAGGAATAGTTCTTCTATCTCCTTAATCTCCTATAAATGAAAAGTTAGAGTCAATATCTTGGTTACATTCAATTTATACATTTGGGACTATAATTCATCATGGGTGATGTTATTTCCTTGCATTCTATTACATCAGGATACACTTATAGTTGGTTGCCCAACCTTAGTGATACAAAGATTCACCAGTGGATTTGGATGACAACAGCCTGATCCCTCCATTCTGTTGCGGTTTCCCTCTTAAATTAGGAACTCATCTGGTTTCTTTGGCACCATATACATGTCAATATCCCATCAATCATCCATCTAATGGTTTCACTGTCAACTGGTACTCAGTTATACTTAGCTAATTCTTTACACACAACAAATATTGTTTAATGTATGAATAAATGTCAGAGATAGCTGGAGATGGATTTCTCATCTTCCACTCTCTCCATCCCCACTCCAGGTACTGCATCCTAGATAGTAATGCCTACTGGAGACTGAGATCACTTTACACAGGACAAAGATTCCCACACAGTTGTATATCTTGAGAGAGTGGTTGGTCCCCTTTCATCCTATCCTTGTGTAAGTCTATATCTTGAGTTGCTGTTACCCTTTAAAGTTAGTACTTAAAAAGTGCAAAGGGAGGGGGTGCCTGGGTGGCTCAGTCAGTTGAGCATCTGACTGTTGATTTTAGCTCAGGTCATGATCCCAGGATCATGGGATCAAGCCCCACATTGGGCTCTGTGATGACAGCATGGAGCCTGCTTGGGATTCTGTCTCCCACTCTCTCTCTCTCTCTTTGGCCCTCTCCTGCTTGTGTGCATTCTCTCTCTCAAAAATAAATAAATAAAACATTTTTTTAAATTTTTTTAAAAAAGTGCAAAGGGGAACATGTATTTTCTTGGGTATTAGTCTATAAAACAACCACCCATTCTTGTTCATTTGTTTAAGTTAGTTCATCCCAAAATGCTTTCTATTCTTGGTTGTAATTGATCATATCTAGGTAGATCTGGCTGTTTCCAAGGTGAGAAAGGAAAGCTAATCTTCGTTACCCATAATAGATTTATTTGTAAAGATAAGCTTGGCGGGGCACCTGGGTGGCTCAGTCAGTTAGGCGTCCAACACTTGGTTTCAGCTCAGGTCATGATCTCATGGTTTGTGGGATCAAGCCCTGCATTGAGCAGAGCTTGCTTGAGAGTCTGTCTCCTCTCTCTCTCTGTCCCTCCCCTGCTCGTGCTCTCTCTTTCTGTCTCTCAAAATAAATAAACTTAAAAAAAAAAGATAAGCTTGCCAATCTAGAGCATTCAAAATTTCTTGAATCCCATAGGCTTCTTAAACACAGTGCCAAATAAAAACCTGCCCCTTTTCCATTATCATCTGTCTCAGGAAATGATACCACCATTCACTCATTTATTCATACTGGAAACCCAAGAGTCATCTTTGTCTCCTCCTTTTCTTTTATCTCCCCACATTCAGTCAATCAATGGAACCTATCAATTCTACCTTTTAATCATCTCATGAATCCATCTTTGGTGAAATCCAAGTTTCACCACTTGATAGAGTTCTGCTACTGGGATGTCATTCTAGAAGGTGGCCTTTCTCCACGGCTAGTGCCTTCCAAATCTATCTCTACATTCAGACAGAGAGAGCATTTCTAAGTGAAAAATGGCTCATGCCACCCCTTACTTAAAATATTTCCATATATTTCATCTGGAAAACAAATTAACCCAAGATTTTATAATAGCTATTTAATCTGTGCCATTAACTTCTTCCACCTCCTGAATTTCCACTATTCCTCTCAAAGTATGTCGTTTGGTCATTATCAAACTTCTTTTGATTCTTCAAATGATTCCTCTCTTGCCCCCTGAACTTTAAAAATACTATTCCACCATTTCCCTCAAGCAACTCCTTCTCCTGGCCAACCCCTCCTCAAATGTAAGGTCTCAGCTAAATGTCACTTTATCAGGAAGATCTTCCCTGGCCATCTTCTTCACAATTTATTACACGTACTGATTTAATATCTTCCTTCTCTGTTATCCCAAAATCCCAAGAAAGCTGCAACTAGATTTATCATATTTTCTCCTCTATCCCCATCACAGGATCTGGAGAATATAACAGATATTTAATAAATATGTGTTGAAATTGTATTGGAAACTAAGCCACAAAAAGGCTATGGGCTATTTTTGCTAACATATTTTATGTGCTTCAAATGCAGATTTTATGAGTAATCTAGGTATAAAAAATTATCTATAAAAGTATGTTAAGTTGCTTAGAATATAGTAGTAATTACAGAGGAATTTCTTTTTCTCATTACTTCTTGGAAATCCTACAGTACAATCTCTCCCTAAATGCTGGGCTATACAGTTTTCCTGACTGAGCCTTTTTTTTTATGCTTTCTGGAGGGATCTAGGACATGGTGTTAATAATACCTACCTGGTATAAAATATGTGGGCAAAACACTTGGGCAGACATTTCACAAAAGAATCTAAGTGGTTTATCAAGAATCAAGTGGTTGATAAACACATAAAAAGGTACTCAACTAGTCATTTAGGGAAATTCAAAGTAAAACCACAGTGATGGGGAACCTGAGTGACTCAGTTGGTTAAGCATCCAATTCTTGATTTCAGCTCAAGACACGATCTCACAGTCATGAGATTGAGCCCTGCAATGGGCTCTGCACTAACAGCATAGAGCCTGCTTGGGATTCACTCTCTCCCCTCTCTCTCTGCCCCTCCACCACTCATGCACACACTCTCTTTCTCCTTCAAAATAAATCAAAAAATATTTTTAATGTAAAAAAGCACAATTATATATCATTTCACACTCAAACTCATACTTAAAACTGGGAAAACTGACAATACAAGTGTTGGTGAGGATGCGCAGCCACTAAAATCTTCCTCCTTTTCTGATTAGAGTATAACATGGCGTAACTACTTTAGAAAACATTTGACAGTTTCTTATAAATACATGCTTATTTTATAATCCAGCAATTCCACTCCTAGAGAGCCACCCAAAAGACATGAAAATATATGTTCACCAAAAGATGAATATTCATACAGTTTTATTTGCAATAGTCCCAAACACGGAAATGACTCAAATGTCCATCAATAAGTGAACAAATAAACAAATTGCAGTACATTCATAAAAATGGAATACTGCTTAGCAATAAAAAGGAATAAACTACTGGCCCACAACAACATGGATGAACCTCTGACTCAATAATCCACTCCTAGGCATAGACCTAACAGTATATACTTCAGTGTTTATATGTGCACCAGATATAGTACAAGAATATTTATATAAATGTTATCATAATAGTCAAAACAGTAATCAACTCAAATGAACTTCAAGAACAGAATGAATAAATGGTGATACATTCATTTAATAAAAAAGTATAAACTGTTACACACGACAGTATGAATGAATCTCATAGCATCTATATGTTGAAAAAAATAATATCTATCTGAATATATAGTTGTGGTGAAAAAAATAATATCTATCTGAATAGATAGTTAAAAAATTGAGATGGTATATTGTATGTGCCTGGCATGGAATAGACACTGAAGACATATTATTAAAGAACAAAATAATAGACAGAGGTATATTGGAGTATGTGTGTCTGTTTTGAACTCTCTCAAGACAGTTGCTGTAATGGTGACACTGGTTAATTTTGTCAGATACTCTAATATATGGAATTGTTCCAGGGAAGGCACACTGACTGAGATCTGAAGTGTTCTTGAAAAGCAAGTAGACTGATTAGGGTGTACTGGCAGAATAATCAGCCCATTTAGCAGTTGAATCTTTCAAAATCAGGATTTGTGATCTGGAGTTCATGGAACCCTAGAGGATCTATCCATGGACTTTTAAATGTTTATGGCCTCCTTAAAAATGAATGCAAAATTCTGGGTGGGTGTATATGTGCTTGGGTCTGTGCACTGTTCTGGGGAGATGGTTGATATCTTCAGATAGCTTCTCAGAGGGAATGTGAATAAGAAAAAGTGAGGAATCACTGCCTAAACATTTCTTCAGGAAATCTGGTGCTCTGGCAAAAATGAAAATGTTGACAGTGTGATGGTTGTGTCATCTGGCTGGCCAAAGCAATGTTTTCTGCTAAAGCAAAGATTAGAAGTCTCGAGGCCAAAATGATCTCAACTAAATGGTTCAACACTGTGTTTCCATCTGCCCAGCATGTGAACTATTAACACATGGTTCCTGTTGATGATTTTCATATCTTTATTTGCAAGGAAAATGCACTGAGACCAGTTCAGAATAATCATTTATCTAATGTATTAGAAAACCAAATAAATGAGTCTCCTTTATATACTAAAATTTTGTGTTGCTCAAGTGTGGCCATTTGTGGGAGATTATTAAGCACACATTGACCAAGACTGTCTCTAAGTCATTCCTTTACAAATGTTCATAATATATATATATTCTTATTCTAGTCCAAAAAATAACAAGTCTCACCATGTGTTGAAATAATTTATTTCAACACTTAATGCATCATCTGTCCCGTATTTTCACATGTTGTGTCATCACCATTTGACCTCAACCCATTGTTAAATATTTAATAGTACGGTTGGATAAACAATACAAAGTATAGTTTACTTTTAAATGTAACATTTACATGAAAAAAATAAGCCAATACATGCTGCAAAAGGTACAATTTTAGGTTATAGTACTACTCCTTCTGGTGGATGGAAAATGAGATATAAAAGGAAAGGAAACTATGGGGAGGATGAATGAATCAGGGAGACAATGACAAATGAAAAGATGCCATAAATCTCTAATAAAAAATAAAGACAAAAAGTAAGTGCTACCCAAATGTTAGCTCAATGGGAACTGCCTATTTCCACTGCTTAAAACTTGAGTGTAATGATGCTTTGAGTCTTCTCACATAAAAATGACAAAATAATATTCAACAAAACACTAACCATTAGAGGATCATTTTTAACACTCATTGAGTATAAATGTCATCATGACAGAAATTGCTCATTTAAAGAAGTGACTAAAATCTAACAGAAACACCAAAAGAATCCATGCAACAGATTGTAATGAGTTAGCACACCACTCCTGGGACATATGCTCAATATATTCTTTTTGACTCACCATAGACAACCTTAGGAAGTACAGAGACAAGAATAAGCCTGCACCAGAAAAATCATTGTAACTCATTGAGCTATTTTGAGGTAAAGAGCTGAAAACTGCATTTATTATCCTTCAGCATGTTTTTCAATGACAGTGAAAATACAAAATGCATCTACAAATCATAGTTGAGAGAAATTAAAGAAAATGTAAGTAAATGTAAAGATATACCATGTTCATGGTTTTAAAGACTCAATATTGTTAAAATTTCAATTCACCCCAAATTGATGTATCCCAGTCATAATTCCATCAAGCTTTTTTTTGTAGAATTCAACAAGCAGATTCTAAAATATATGAAAATGTAGCCAGAATATCCAAAGCAATCTTGAAAAAACAAAGTTGGAGGAACTACACTACCTGACTTCATTACTTACTATAAAGTCACAATAATCAAGACAATGTGTCTTGCCTTAAAATCAACAAACAGATCAATGGAACAGAATAAAAAACCCAGAGATAGATCCACACATATGAGGTCAGTTCATTTTTTATAAAGGTGCAAAGGCAAAACACAAAATGAATTTGAATTAATTCCACTTTGAGAAAAGATGACTAAGTAAAAATTCATATAAAGATGCAATAGGACATCTAAAGTCATGTATAACTGCCTTGTGAACTCTGGACCTATCATAAACATATTTTGCTTTCTGGGCAAATTAGACATCAGAAATGAGACAGGATTCATGTTAAATAAAAAATAAGTAGAGATGACAACATGGATGATCAGACAGCAATCATATCAAATACTGACTGTAAGATTAAATAGGCAAACACTTAAAAAAAAACTAATTATTAAATGTGCAAACCACTGCCACTCTATGGAAAGCTAAAATGAGGTAACAGAAACCAAAATATACAAAACTACAGCATGCAAACTCACCTTCAGCCAGTGAATAATCCAGGAAAGTGGCTTTTTACTTTGATTGATACATTGTTTCAATCATAAAGAAAACAAAGCAGCAAATACTGGTTTGCTCTCCTCACAGCTTCTATGCAGTAGAAAGTGTAATTGGAATCAGGGGTTAAAAGTGTTAAACATCAGGGGCCCCTGGGTGGCTTAGTCACTTAAGTGTTTGACTCTTGATTTTGGCTCAGGTCATTATCTCAAGGTCATGGGATCAAACCCCATGTTGGGCTCCACACTGGGCAAGGAGCCTGCTTGGGATTCTCTCCCCTCCTCCCTGCTCCTCCACCGACTCATGCTCTCTCTCTCTCTCTCAAAAATATAAACAAATAAAATCATTAAAAATATTTTTAATAAAAATAATATAATTTTTTTTTAATCTTTAAAAATAAAGTACCGAGGGTGCTCCTGGGTGGCTCAGTCTGACTTTGGTTCAGATCATGATCTCACAGTTTGTGGGTTCAAGCCCCATGTCAGGCTCTGTGCTGACAGCTCAGAGCCTGAATAATGCTTCTGATTCTGTGTCTCCATCTTTCTCTGCTCCTCCACCCCCTCTCAAAAATAAATAAAAATTTTAAAAAAACCTTTTTTTTAAAAGTGCTAGGGGCTCCTGGGTGGCTCACTTGGTTAAGCCTCTTACTCTTGGTCTCAGTTTGAGTCATGATCTCCCGGTTAGTGAGTTCAAGCCCCACATGGGTCTCCATGCTGACACCACTGAGCCTACCTGGGATTCTCTCTCTCCCTCTGTCTCTGCCCCTCCCTCACCAATGCATGTGGGCTCTCTCTCTCTCTCTCTCTCTCAAGATAAACAAACTTAAAAAAAATGTCATACAAAGGGGTGCCTGGCTGGCTTAGTGAGTAGAGCTTGTAACTCTTGATCTCAGGGTTGTGAGTTTAATATTTTTTTAAAATGTTATACAGGGGCGCCTGGGTGGCTCAGTTGGTTAAGCTTCCAACTTCAGCTTAGGCCATAATCTCACCGTTCGTGGGTTGGAGCCCCGCGTGGGGCTCTGTGCTGGCAGCTCAGAGCCTGGAGCCTGCTTCCGATTCTGTGTGTCCCTCTCTCTCTCTGCCCCTCCCCTGCTCATGATCTGTCTCTGTCTCTCAAAAATAAATAAAAATGCTAAAAAAATTGTTTAATGTTATACAGAAATAAGTAGTATCAGAAAGAAAGAGATGTCCATGATTGACTGGTTCTATATAACATCAACACAATAGAGAAAAGAGAAAAGTTCAGGTAATCAAATGTTTTTCAGTACTATATTAAAAACACATATTCTAATGACTTTCTAAAAATTTAATCATTTGGTTTGGACATCTTGGATAAACATTGCTTTTATGTACTCACATTTCTTAACTTTTTAGTTCTGCAACAATTCAGCTAATACAGAACTATTACCCCCCACCCTACCTCAAATCCTCATTCTAGCCTATGAAGTTGCACAATTTCAAACCATGACGCATTAAGTAGATGTTTTTGTACCTAGAAGAACAAAATCTGATTTTAATCATTTCAGCCTATTCATCAAGTGTTTCAATTCTACAAGATTATTTATTTGCATTTGAAATCTTAATATGCATTTTCCAAAACACCTAATGGCAAAAAAAATTGAACATTTAACTTTAAGGAAAAAAATAAAAGCTACACAGTTCATGACTTTCAAATTTTCCATACATAACTTCATCCCACCCCCTCCATATTCTCTTATTAGAGATTAAAATTTAACCAGGTCAGTTCTGGTCTCAAACAACAATTTCATATGATTTCAAATAGGTATCCTCAGAGCAGATTGAATCATTTGCTAAACTATAATATTTTAAATTTATAAACTTCAGAAGGAAGACAGCTTTTGAAGCTGACAAAAAAACAATCAGAGAACAGCAGTCTTTTTGTGTGCTGCCCAGAAAGTCAGTTACAAAGTGGTCCTATTGTGTTTCTCATAATTTACATTTACTTTTTTGGCAGAGCAGAAAGGAAAAAAATAAGTCAAACTTAGAGGCATACAACAAAAATGAAAGAAGGCATTTTTATTTTAAAATGTCCCCTTGACATTTAGACATCCACAAACCCAATATTTAACATTTACAGGAGATAAAACAGTAAAAAAAAAAATAGCAGCTGTTTTTCTGTGATGGCATTGAACAGGTGTGATACCATTTCATACCACAGAAATTGGATGGGTCTCTTGTTGATGCCCATAGGAGGCCCATATGGAACCAGTATTGACCTATGTCTCATTTCCTTGAATTGGCCAGAAGATAACCCAGGCCAACAAGACTCCTGATGACTGATCTGTGCCGATTCAGAGCAGACATTCTCCCAAACAGATCAATACTATCCAAGGTGCAGCTGAAAAACAGGATGAGCTTGTATCATTAAACAAACACCAAGCTGCTTATTCACAAGGGCAAAAGCAACACAGCATTTGTGTTTTCCACAGTGTGTTTGCTAGTGACCTCAACCCTGACCTGCTGGGCCACCCTCACTGGAGCGAGAAGTAATCCTGTATTGGGTCTGCCTCTGGTACTGGAGCACTCTTATGAGAGTTGGCATTTTTTTACAAGAGCTCCTATGTCTGTTTTGGCCAATCTAGACAATTACATGATGCCAAAGCAACTAGTCAACGCAGTTGATTTAGTCAAATGACCAGTCCAAGTATTTGGCATTATGTAGACAAAAAGTAAAATAGAAACAGAATTTTTACTTTTTACCCATCATATGGAATTGTGTAGACACACCTTGGATTAAATGAATTTAGAATGTGCTTATAACACCAGTTGTCTCTCTATATATAAATTAACTACCTAGACAAACCAAATACTTTTGCTCAAAAATCCAGATAAATATTTTTATTAAACCCCCAAACTGACTCTATTACAATTTTTATTTAGTCACATAGATTCTCCCCAAAAAGTCATATTGTACATAACTGTTATGTTCTTTTTATATCAACATACTGTATATGTAAATGTAATTGAACAAGTTAAATCTAATAAGAACATGCAAACTACATCACTATTTTCATTGATATATGTTATAAAATATAAAGAAATTATAGTCTCTAGAATCATCTTTCCAAAAAGATTGGGAAAAATAAACCATGGATTAAAATGTGAACCTACGTTCCTCTAAGCAAGACGACTTCATATATGACCAACCACAAGTAAAATTTTAATGTTTTGTATGGTCCTAGGCTATAAAATCTAATTACAATCAAATTTTCCAAGCTTTAAGAGACTACAGTAGATTTAGGACCAATAAATGTATTTAAACAGGGGACAAATATAAATTCATATAATTACATTTGGGTCTTAAAATTTTTAAATGCGTTTTGGTAGCACTGCCATAAGATCTGATCACCTACCATCTAAGATCTTTTATGTATTTAGAATATATAATTTATTTTCCAATTCGACATACACGGTTTGATCAACGTAGCTAGAACAAAAGCTGTCTCTTGCTGCTATTAGACAAATTTTTACATACATAAAAAAGTCAAATAACAATAATTGTTAACTTTCCCCTTTCTTTCGGCTGTTTTCCTTGGGAAAAAAAGACTTTAAGGGAAGGAAACAAACTTTCCCTCCAGCACTTTACTATATACAAGCACTATATCCACCTCCCTGAATAAAGAAGAAATAAATTCAACTTTGGAACTCTGCCATTGAGTGGCGGCTCCTGCAATGGGGAGTTTGCTATTAATTGTTAATGTCGTCTGCCATTAGAGGGCACTAAACAACTCTACATTAAAGCTGCGTTGGAGGGAAGAGAGAGAGGAAGACGGGAAGGAGAGGGGAAGGAGGGGGGAGTTTGAGCAGACTCGGGGATGAGGGAGGGAAAGAGAAAAGAGAAGGGGTGGGCGGACGCGAGGGAAAAAGAGAAGAGGAGAGGGAGAGAGAGAGAGAGAGAGAGTGTGTGAAAGAATAAATCTGGAAATATTAAGGAGGATGTGGAGACCCCAGAGCCGTCTGAAGTCAGCAGAAAGCCAGCCCCCACCCCCAGACCGCCCGCACCCCTCCTCTCCCGTCCTCAGGACGGTAATTATAAAGCGAAAAGCAGCGGCGAGGTCACCCGTTTTTACCAGCCTGCTGCACCGAATGCGCGCGGTGCAGGTGCGGCGGCCGCGGGGCTTTGTGATTCATGCCCACTTTCAAAGGGGGGCTTGGGCCCGTCTGAGAGGCACCCAAACAACTGTCTTCTAATATTAGCACGGCTGTATTTCGGGATCTATTATAGTCTGTCCAGACAGATCCCATTGTAATGGGATCTTTTATTAAAAGATTAGCACTATCTCCTGCAGTTGGTGGAAAAAAATCTGTTATCACTGAGTTATTTGCAGTTGTGGAAAGGGGGGGGGTGATGTTAGGTGGGGGGGTGGGAGGGCGAGAGGAGGAGTGGGGGGTGGGAGGGCGAGAGGAGGAATGGGGGGGCGGTCTGGCGGGGGGAGGCTTGAGGGAGGGTGAAGAGGGGCGGATTTGAAATCCGTGGAAGAACAAATCCCAATGACCTGCGAATGTCCAAGAATTTTGTCTGCATACTTCGCTGTCTGTTGTCCTTCGGGCTCCAGAAGCGAAAAGAATGGAAATTTAAAAGGCAGCTTTGGAATAAACAATATAGCATTTTCCGTGAAGTAATCGTTTTTATATAAAAGGAAATATCGCCTCCTCAGTTTCATTCAGCAGTGCCAAAAATGTTATAAATGAGAGACCCGCCAACTTTCAGCGAAGAATGCCAGGCACTGTGCTTAATAAACTGAGGCTACAGAAGTTCATTATCGATGTTGCAATCTTTTTTATTCCGCGAACCGAGAGAGACAGAGACAGAGAGAGAGAGAGAGAGAGAGAGGAGAGCGAGCAAGCTGAGAAGGAGACTGAGAGAGAGACACACAGGACAGAAACTGGGGAGTCTCCGAGCCGGGGAGGGGGGGCAGACCGCCTACGTCGGCGCCCCCGCTCCAGGCTCCGACTCCAGACGCCGCGAAGTGAAAGGGGAGAAAAGAAAGGGAGAGGGCGAGACTGTGACGGGGGGAGGCCGGGCCCGAGGTGTTAAACATTTTTGTTTGCTAGTGACTCGTCGAGACCGAGGGCCGCGTCTCGGCCCCGCTCAGCCAAGGTGGAAGGCGCCGGCGCTGGGGTTCTTAGCCCCAACTCAGGACCGGGGCTGGCCGCAAAGTCAGGCACGCACAGACCCAGACACAAAACCTCGCCGGTCCCGCGCCCAGGCTGCGGGGGCCTAAAAGTGCCGCGCGCCCCGGCGGAGCCGTGGGGCCAGCGCGCTCCGACCCGACCGCGAGCGGGATATTTCAGCAGCTCCAGGCTCCCTGGGCGTTTGCAAAGTCTTTCTGGAGCGGAGGAGCGGGAGGAGAGACAAACTCCCGGGTTCCCCACCACCACCACCACCGCTCCGCCCGCCGCCGCCGCCGCCGCCTCCTCCTCCTCCTCCTCCAGCGCCCCCACCGCACCCCCCTTACACACACACACACACACACACACACACGCCACCCCAGGCGCGCCGGCGTTGCCTGCGAGCGGCGGCGTGCAGGACTTGAAGTGGGTGTTCTTCCCCACTCCCCACCCCCGAAGCGTCGCCCCCACCCCCCGCCCGACCGCCTTCCCCCTCCCTCTCCCTCCTACGCAAATAAGAACTCGGCGATTCCCCTCCAGCCGCTTTGATTTCGGGCACCTCCAACAGATAATTGGGAAGGGTTTCCAGAAGGTGGGAAATGTCACCTGATTCACACTGAACTTTTAAAAGCTCCCCACCCCCAAGGAGCCGCGCACTCCCTTGCTCGCGGCCGCCCTCCCACTGCCCCACACACTGGGAGACCGCCCACCGCAAACCGCGGAGACCCCCGTCTAGATTTAAAGCGCGGCTGCGCCCGGCTTCTGACGTCCATTGAATCGCGCGGGCGGCCGGCGGCGAGCGCGGGGCTGCGCCGGGATCGCTGCGCCCTCCGCCGCTCGCCTTTGCGACGCGCGCCGCTCGCCCGAGCCACCCGCCGCCGCGCCCGCTCCCCGCGCCGCCGCACTCCTCGCCCCGCGTCTGCCCCCAGGATGGTCGGTCCCAGGCACCAGCCCGGCGGGCTGTGCCTCTTGCTGCTGCTGCTCTGCCAGTTCATGGAGGACCGCAGCGCCCAGGGTAAGCGAGGGGGGATGCGCTGGGAGGCTCGGCTGCGGGCAGGGGTTTGTACTTTACTGTCGTCTGCACCCGGTCTGTTCTAAGCAACGCTGGTCTCGGAAGATTTTGGACCAACTTAGCTACTCCGGGATGGAGCGGAGTGGGAAAACTCAAGGCAAGTGACACTTTAGGACTGCCAGCCGAGTTTGGAGCGTGGTTATCCTTTAAAAGGAAAGGGAGTAAGCTGGAGTCTCTCTCAGTAGTTAGGGTTAGATGCTCCAAGTTCTGGACATAATGAGTTTAGATGTTATCTCCCCTATTTTGGCTCTGAAGAAGGGGACAGGCTTCAGTAGCCTGGAGATTTCAGCCGATCCATTTGCATTGTAAGTTCTTTCCCTCCCACATCTTTTGGATACTTTAAAAAATGACTGGGGGATGGGGGTAGATACTGAAATTTCTTCGGTGGCCGGGGGACGTGGTTTCAGCAACTTTGCCCAAACTTGGAGATGCGGGTGCTGAAAATTTTAGAGGGAACTGGATGCTTCCTCCAACCCCCCACCCCGCAAAAAAAAAAAAAAACCCGGAGTGTTTTGAGTAGTTTACAATTTTTTTTTTCCTGTGCCTCATTCCTCCGACTAACTTTATGGAAAACAGTGAGGACCTCACAACTTCTTTAATTTCTGAGATGCATTAAGAACAAATTTATAAAGTTCGGGGTTTTTTAAATTAAATTTATTTCAATTAGTCCTTGGGCACACTTTTTAAAATAATCCTAATATCAGCTTGCGGTCCAATTATTGTTCAAATTGTATTGATGCTGCATAAGAAGTCTTCCTGACCAAAATGCGAACCTGAGAAGGGGGAAGGAAGGAGGGAAAATTACTTGCAAAGATTTCTCTCGGTAGGTATGAGATGGATATATGCTGCTGTGAAATAGTAGGAAGCCCCCATCCCCCGCCCCCGTTCTTTTTTTCCCCTACACTTTTCTGGAGACAGACGTGTAACTTTCCTTGCTTTAGCGTTACCGTTTTGAGTGTGTTGTAAACTGTCCCCCTGGGCACTTCCCCCTCGCCGCCCGCACCTTTCGGGGCGAGGCGCTCTGCCTGGGTGCCGCGGACGTGGGCGCCGGGAAAAGCTGCCCTCCGAGATTTCGAAAGACCGCGGTGGCCGCGGGCGTCCTCTGGGTCTGGCCGATTGCAAAACGGGCCGGCCGGGCGGGCGGGCTGCTCCTCGAGGCCGCGCGGGGCAGCTCCGGGCAGGGCCCGGCTGCTTTTTTTGCTTTCATTTTTCACAAGTGCCTTTTGCTTGATCTGTTCCTGTTGTGTGTGTCTGTGTCGGTCTCTCTTTCTCTTTCTTTCTCTCTCTCTCTCAAGTTCCCCTACTCTCTTAACCCCTGTCACAAATAATACTCGTACCGCCTACATGAAACCAACATGTAAAAACATCCGTCGCATCCTGTTTTTGTCAGGTTCTTTAATCTGCTCTTCGAGTGGCTGCAGGTTATGAAATGGGACGAATAAAAGTAAACAGTCTAGTAAAAGTCAATGCAAGCTGCACGTGTTGTGTCTGGGTCACTGGTAACTGACATTGATATGGCTGGGGCGCTCTGGCTTCTCGCTCTCGCTTTCCTTCCCCCTCGCCCACCTCCCACCTCTTCCCCCCTCTCTTTCCCCACCCTTCCACTCCCTTCGATTTATTTTCAGCTTTTCTCTCCCATTTCTCTCTACTCCTCCACAGTCATTCCCTCCCCATCCTCATCCCCGCTGGGTCTCCTTCCCTTGCAAGCTCGCCACCTCCCTCCCCCTACTCTGCGGCTCACTCACGCACCTCCCCACCCCTGTCTACTCGCAGCTGGGAATTGCTGGCTCCGCCAAGCAAAGAACGGCCGCTGCCAGGTCCTGTACAAGACAGAACTGAGCAAGGAGGAGTGCTGCAGCACCGGCCGCCTGAGCACCTCGTGGACCGAGGAGGATGTAAATGACAACACTCTCTTCAAGTGGATGATTTTCAATGGGGGCGCCCCCAATTGCATCCCCTGTAAAGGTAGGACTCTTCCTCCCCGGTTTCCAGGCCCTCAGTAGAGGGCGTCTTATCCTCACCTTCCCCGTTGCCCAGCTGGGGTTTGTTCATGGGTTCCCTCTATCTTCCCCCAGCCCTGTAAGCCTTTTGGGTTCAATCTTGTCTGTTACACACTTTGGGCAAAACATGGTTGCCAGAGGTTCCTGGAGTTACTAGCCAAGTGTGGTGGTGAAGCCAACCAACTGGCACTCTTTGAGAGAGATTTGGGCATAGGGTGCAGACCACTGACCCCACCTCCACCCCCTCCTCAATTACTAGGAGAGAGCTGGACCCCTCTGGTGGGAACTCTTGGCCACACGGTCATGAAAGACCTCCACAGCTCTCCTGGCTGGCCCTGGCTTTGATCCATCCCTCTTTCCAACCCTTAGAAACATGTGAGAATGTGGACTGTGGACCCGGGAAAAAGTGCCGAATGAACAAGAAGAACAAACCCCGCTGCGTCTGTGCCCCAGACTGTTCCAACATCACCTGGAAAGGCCCAGTCTGTGGGCTGGATGGGAAAACCTACCGCAACGAATGTGCACTCCTCAAGGCCAGATGTAAAGAGCAGCCGGAACTGGAAGTCCAGTACCAGGGCAAATGTAAAAGTAGGTCTTCCCTGGTTCCTCTCCTCCAGCTTTCTGCCTGAGACGGACCCACTGGAAGACCCCTGGGGCGGGGGTGGGGGGGGGGGGATGGTATTGTCACCGGAAGAGCCTAATAATGATGATGATGCAAAAAAAGTAGCCTTTTTTTTATGTTCTGAAGACTTCTCAAGAACACGGATGGGACCAACCTAGAGTCCTAGATTTTCTCTTCAAACCACTAGGGCTCCCAAAGTGCTTTTTTGAAACAAGCCGGGTGCTTCCTTTTATGATTTCCTTGATAATATCAAATACTCCCTATGGGCCAGGAAGTGCCTATTATTAATGTGTATTTCTTTCCTTCTTTATTTCAGAGACATGTCGGGATGTTTTCTGTCCAGGCAGCTCCACATGTGTAGTGGACCAGACTAACAATGCCTACTGTGTGACATGTAACCGGATTTGCCCAGAGCCCACCTCCTCTGAACAGTATCTCTGTGGGAATGATGGAGTGACCTACTCCAGTGCCTGTCACCTGAGAAAGGCCACCTGTCTACTGGGCAGATCAATTGGATTAGCCTATGAGGGAAAGTGTATCAGTAGGTATTCTGGATTAAGGAAGGAAAAGTGGAAACAGGATCAGAAAGGCTAGTTCTAGTGGTAAAACTGTGAGGTTAATCAGATAAGCCCAAAGCCTCCCCATAATGCATAGTTTCACCAAAGGGAGAACTACTCTCCAGTTTGGGTAAACTGTGGTAACCACAGCATTCCTCAAGGAAACAGTTATCTTCTAGAAGCATTGGCATATATGTTGAAATGCCAGCAAGAAACGGGAAACAATTTTCTGTCTTGGAAAACTCAGAATTCACTCAATTTTACACATTTCTTAGGTGCTAGACTTGCTGTAAGCAAGAAATAATTGCTCAACAGTTACTGAAAATCTGTTATCAGATTCTGATACTAACGGAATTCTTTATTTTTCAAAAGATTTCCCTTGAGGGAAATAATGAAATCCTTATTTAATTCCAGGATACTGTGATAACCTGTTTCCCCAAAATATTATTTTTGTGTACTAATAGGATGTGTAGGGAACGTGTGTAAGTTTCAATTTTATTATCAAGCATTTTTCCATGAGCGCTCCATTATCCTATTAGTAAGTCATAAGCTGTATGTTTGTCTTTACTGACAGAGGGCTAAAGAAAGGGAGAAACAGGGAGAGGGCGGAAAGCAATTTACTCATCACAGGTGTATTATATCCTAGAAGCAAAGTCCTGTGAAGATATCCAGTGCACTGGTGGAAAAAAGTGTTTATGGGATTTCAAGGTTGGCAGAGGCCGATGTTCCCTCTGCGATGAGCTGTGCCCCGAGAGTAAGTCCGAAGAGCCTGTCTGTGCCAGTGACAATGCCACTTATGCCAGTGAGTGTGCCATGAAGGAGGCTGCCTGCTCCTCAGGCGTGCTGCTAGAAGTCAAGCACTCCGGATCTTGCAACTGTAAGTACAGTTTCTAACCTTTGCTGCAATGTGAGGCCTTCCCAGGCAAGCCTTAGGGAACGGAGACCTCAAAAGCACGAAAACCTTCCAATATAAGCCCATTTCTGTTCAAACTGGGTAGCTGCTAGGGGCACCTGAGTGGCTCAGTCGGTTAAACGACCAACTTTGGCTCTGGTCTCAGATCTCACAGCTTGTGGTTCGAGCCCCACATGGGGCTCTGACAGCTCAGAGCCTGGAGCCTGCTTCCGATTCTGTGTCTCCCTCTCTGTCTCTGCCCCTCCCCTGCTCACGCTGTGTCTCTCTCTCAAAAATAAATAAGTGGTAAAAACAAAAATTTAAATTAGGTAGCTGCTAAATTTCACCAGCAATTCAGTGGTCCACAGAAAAATTCCCTGGAATGTTTCCTAGTGTTAGGACTTGTCCAATGATCATCAACGGACTTGCCTCTAAAAACCTAGTTCTAGTCATTTGCCCTTAATTCTTTCCCTGTAGTAATATGCTTGGCCGTTTGCTTTATTAACACTTGAATCTAAACTAACTGCTTCAAAAGTATTTTTTTTCTTTTTCAAAGACAGCTGTATATTATCACACCTGGGCTGCTGCTTTTCGCAGTTGCCTCTACTAACTCTGAATTAAGGACCCAAAGCAGTTATACCTAGAACACGAGCGCTTTTTATCTAATTTCAGGAATCTGCCCGTAAAACCTGAGCCATTGATTCTTCAGAACTTTCTGCAGTTTTTGACTTCATAGATAATGTTTTAAAAATATTTTTTAAAATTATTGCATAACAGCAGATGCCAAAAACAAAGCATCTCACTGCAAGTCACATAAAAATGCAACGCTGTAATATGGCTGTCTCAGAGGGCTTTGAAAACATACACTGAGCTGCTTCTGCGCTGTTGTTGTCCATATTTAAACAACAGCTCCCCTGTATTCCCCCATCTAGCCATTTCGGAAGACACCGAGGAAGAAGAGGAAGATGAAGACCAGGACTACAGCTTTCCTATATCTTCCATTCTAGAGTGGTAAACCCTCCACCAATGTTCAGTGTTGATATAGCCTTTGGGCAAAAAAAAAAAAAAAAAAAAAAAGAAAAAAAAGAAAAGAAAGAAAGAAAAAGAAAAAAAAGAAAAATGAAAAGAAAAGAAAAAATATATTGTCCATACTGTAAATAAGTGTATGCTTATTTATTTGGGGGGGAAACTATACATAAAGGACGTTTGTCCTAGAGCTCTCTCCCAGGCCACCTTGTTACTCATTGGACACGGAGAGGCAGTCATTTTGAGGTCTACTGGATGAGGCCCATAGTTGAGACTTGTAGACATTTATTTATACTGTGTCATGTTTTATAATTTATACATAAAATGTCTGGTTGACTGTACACCTTGTTTTTGAAGAAATTTATTCGTGAAAGGAAGAGCAGTTGTTATTTATTGTGAGGTCTCTTGCTTGTAAAGTAAAAGCTTTTTTTTTTCCTTGTAAACCATTTAAGTCCATTCCTTACTATTCACTCACTCATCTGTCTCCCTTCATCTCACTGTTGTTAGACTCTTTTCCACTTTAACAAACTTGCATGTCAGTTTCCGTCATGTTTATTTATTGGATTCTCTGCTGCCTGTTCTGTACATACATGATCCCTCGGGTTTTGTTTACAAGGAATCTTGACTGACCAAAAGGCATTATAACTGACTCAGATGCAAGGTACAGAGGATACATCTTTGAGGAAACTCCTAGTTCAGTTCTCTTGTCATGATTTGGGAGAGAAGGGGTGATAGTAATGTTAGAATTCTAATAATGTACTTTTAAGATGTTACAAATCCAAAGAAATTGAGTGATATGGGTATCTGGAGACTGAAGGAAGGGAATGCTATACATTCAACCTTTTGTTAGGTGTTTCCTGTAAGCTACTCTACTGTACCTTTTAAATTAGTTCTTTTTCAAACAATGTGTCGCTAAAAGTTATATCAAAGCTTTATCAGTTCAAGTTTCTTGCTTTTCATAATACTTTTTTCTGATGCAATTTTATATTTTCAAACATGGCAAGTTAAATATAAATTCATTTAAATATATAGTTTTGTACTTTTCTACCATGTAAATGTGCAATGTATATAAAAGTTATAATGTGTATTTGTAAATAAATGATGAGTGAAAAAATAAAAAAATTTTAAAAAGCCAATGGTCTCAATTATTGATGTGAGAGAAGTTGTTTGGGCTTTTGAGTTAAAGTGCATATGATATATTTGCTAAGAAATCGAGTGAACTAGGACAATAAGCTCCAAAGCAAGGTAAATTACAAATCACCTCAGTGGAGTCTGAAACATAAAGGGATCTGAGGTCCGGCAACCCCTTGACAGGGGTGACTACATACCTAAAAGCACCATCATCTCACCTGTCCATTTGTATGCTCTTCTCCATAGCGAGGGGAACCCTTTCTTTATCTTCCTTCATCTAAATAAAATGGATCATAGATCTTTAACAACCAAAGTGCATCATGATCAAGGAAAAATGAAAATTGCCTAATATTTGACAAGCACATTGTAGAAATCAGAATATCAACTACAGAACTAGGCATTAGCGTTGGAATTCTAGGGACTTGGGGTGAGGAGGAGGCAGAGGTGGATTTCCACAACGACATGGATGGTTCATCAGGATTAAGTGATGACACTGTGTGTCATGTGTGCGGGTTACGTTAAGACAAACAAGTCCCACTATTAGAGCCTAAGATTGGCATTGGCATCAATTGGTGGTCCTTATACATAGTAATACATAACTAGGTAATACAAATATTCAGTTCATTGAGTGCTAATTCATTGCCTAAGTATATTAAAAATATCAAAGAAATGCAAGATGCAAAGAAGTGAGGACTGGGTCTGTGGGAGGGAGAGAGCAAAGAACACTCATTATTGCCAACATTGCTCAACAAGTAGATACAATCTTTCTTTCAAAAACCATGACTCAAGATCTTTTTAAAGGTTTGGACCTTTTAGGGGCCCCTGGGTGGCTCAGTCAGTTAAGCGTCCGACTGGCTCAGGTCATGATCTCCCAGCTTATGGTTTCAAGCCCTGTGTTGGGTTCTGTGCTGACAGCTCAGAGCCTGGAGCCTACTTTGGATTCTGTGTTTCCCTCTCTACCCCTCCCCTGCTTTCACTCTGTCTCTCTCAAAAATAAATGAAAATTAAAAACAAAATTAAAAAACAAAGGTTTGTCTCTTTTGTGAAAATCCTCCTTAATATAACTATTAAAAATGATTATAGGAGACTCTTGGCTCTCAAATTTGGTGGAGGCAGAGGGGCCTTTTGGGTAGGCGGTTTATGTAATGACGAAACCTGTAGGGTTTGTTAGCCTTCAGCCCCAGTTTCCCAGGGAAAGGTGAAAGGGAGGTGCAGAAGACAAACAGGCTGTCATTAACTCCAGGGAAGACAAGGGTCATAACTTCTCCAGTGCCCAGAAGCTACTGGCATGCCACTAGGGATGGGCTCTCAGGAAAGGAAAGAGCCAGCAGATATAGTTTCACAGCCCTTCCTGAAGTTGATTTGTTACTTTGTCCTGGGATACTACAGACGCTTTAAAGCTGCCATTGACGATCAGAGTAAAAACGTCAGATTTAACAGGCACCAATGTGTGTCTTAGCAAGGGGGAGTGATAAAATCAACAGCTTGCCTTTTAAACAACATCCTGATTATTTATTTAAAATCTATATTTTATACTTGTCACCATCAATCATCCCTTTCAAACACTAGGCAGTATATCATTTTCCTTCTTGGAGTTTCCTACTTTCCCAGTAATCCTGTAATAAACTAATTAGTACCAAAAAATGGAAGTCTCTTCTAAAATTAAAATTAGATCAATATCATTAGGCTATTGTTAGAATTTCAACTATGATTCAAAATGCCAAAAAAATCTAACTTTCTTTAGCTTAGCCATACAATATAATATAAGCCATACAATAATAAACTAATTAGTACCAAAAAATGGAAGTCTCTTCTAAAATTAAAATTAGATCAATATCATTAGGCTATTGTTAGAATTTCAACTATGATTCAAAATGCCAAAAAAATCTAACTTTCTTTAGCTTAGCCATACAATATACAACTAATTAACTCATTAAAACTAGTTTTAATTAGTGTGACTATACCCTAATCATCATTTAGGAATTCTAAAATATCAAGTAATAGTGAAAATATCTACCAGAAGTCTAATTTTCATCAGATGCCCTCCTACATTAAGACTTTTACATGCTGTATGGAGACCGTTTCTAGAATATGGTATGTATATAATCAGGCATAATTAGTTATTCTCAAATATGGCAACTAAATGCAGTAACTGATCTTAGACCGGATCCTGTACCCAAGGAGGAAACTGCTATAAATAATGTTAATAGGCCAATTGACAAATTGGAATACTGTTCATAAAGTATTGAATCAATGTTGAATTTACTGAAATTTATTGCTATAATGTGGTCACAAAAGATATTAACCCTATACGTGGGAAATACGCATCAAGGTATTAAGGGGAAAGGGCCAAACGGTATGTAACTAACCCTTAAATCATTTAAAAAGAAAAAATATAACTTTGTAGTTTTTTCCCCATATGTATTCAGAGAAAGCACGCAAATGGAAAGAATTAGAGTAAAATGTTAACAGTAAGGGAACGTGAGTAAAAGGTATATGGGTATTTTTAATGCTATATTTTTGCAACTTTTCTGTAAGTTTGAACTTCTATACAAATAAAATGTTTAAAAATCTAATGTCATTCTCAAGAAAGAGAGGTGCATACTACATTGCTTCTCTCATTCTCTAGGAAAGCCACTGAAAGATCAGAGTCATTTAAAAAATCATTTGTATGACCAAAAGTCTCTGGAAAATAATTTGAGTGACTTTACCAACGCTGCGTGAAGAATCGAAATTGGCAATGAGGGAGTTCATGGCACCTAAACGGTACCCAAACTGAGAAACAACCTTTTCTTTTCTGTAATCATCTTTAAATTTAGAATGATTAGTAACTTTGCTAAAACACTGCAAACGCTCTAAGCCCTGGTTTTCTCCACTGCTTGCTAGCTGTTATTTGGACAAGTAATTTAATCTTTCTGTGCCTTAGTTTCCCCATGTATGTAGTCAGGATAATGAAAGTGTCTCCCTCATAATAATGCTGTGAGGCTTAAAAGAGATACGATGTGTAAAGTGCTTGGATGGGTGTCTGGCACATTAAAATGTCAGTAAATGAGTATTCTCTAAGATTATAATAATTTTTACTAATTAAAGAGAAACAAAGGTGGAACTGTGACTCATCAACCAAACTCTATCTTGAAAATGCAGTGAATGAGGTATAGTACTAATCAAGACCAGAAACACAATTGTGAACACTTTTTAAATGAAAGGTAAATATAATTTTAAAGTACTCTAGCCATGTTAATATTTAACAAATTCACAAAGTTCTAGGTGGGATAGCAAGAGTATACAGTTGAAAATAACAAGTTTAAATATATTATTTCCTATCGAAATTTAAAAAAATTCACTAATCCACCAACATTTCCAAAGCCACAAAATATATGTCTTTTGTCCTTTTGCTCACACAAACAATATAATCCTAGGTAGTAAACTAAATTAAATCAATCTTCTTTCATTCTGATATGATTGCCTACCCAAGGACTATAGATTCCTAAAGATAGTAATAAACTATTTTCAAACTATCAAAAATCCTAATGTAAATTGTATAATTCCATAAAACAAAAAGACGATATATTTTTTAATCAATAAACTCATTTATTAAAGAACATTTATCAAAACCTGCGTCCTAAGACAGACACATTTCTGTTCTTCCCACTCCACTTTCCATTCAGATCAGCATACAATCATTCTTCAGCCAAAAGTTGTCATGTAAATAGACTCCAGGCATGCCTGCCCTGCATATTCAGCAGACCTGCCCAGACATGTCCAAATCCCAGCTTCTATTTAGCTGGAATCCCCCCATGAGTACTGAATGGTCCCTGGGTTTTGCCATCATTGGACCTCAGATATCTTGGCTGGTACCATCAAGATTCCTGTGGCTGAGTTCTTCAGACACTTAAAAACATATTCTCTGGATTACACCAAATGTAGTTTTGGCAAAGCTGTAATTGGTCATTTTTCTATTTTAAGAATATGGCCTAGGAACCAACTGGTACTGTTGGAAGCCAGATACACTCCCACCAAAAGTCTCTTGTATTCGTTTCCTAAGGACTCAGGTTTCTGGCTAAGGAATGAGTATAAGCTTTTCTCAAAGAATTTGAGGCAAGCAGGGATGCCTGGGTGGCTCAGTCGGTTGAGCTTCTGACTTTGGCTCACATCATGATCTCACAATTCGTGGGTTCAAGCTCTGCATCCGGTTCTGTACTAACAGCAAGAGCCTGCTTCGGATCCTCTGTCCCCCTCTCTCTGGCCCTCCCCTGCTCTCTCTGTCTCAAAAATAAACAAACATCTTTAAAAAAAACTTTTAATAAAAAAAAGAGTTTGAGGCAAGCAAAAAGAGGAAAAGTTACAATTGTAGTGAGGAAGAGGGAGCTTTAGATTCTTCTAGTTTGAAGAAGAAAACTTGATAGATCGCTGTCTTTTTCAGCACCAAAAAAATTCATGGGACAATTTCATGGTCATGATACAACCCATAAAAGCCAATCTTTATAGTTTCTTGAGATCTGTGGGTTTATGGTCCAATGACAACAGGTTACAGAAGGATTAGATTACTCAAAAGGCCAGCAATACCCAGAATTCCTCAGGTAGAGTCTTCTGAAGGATCAGAAGCCCAGGAGACATCATCAAAATAGACTTAGGACAATGTATTCATTGGATATGTGGAACTGGAATGCAGCCAATGAAATTCCCAAACATAATTGGTGCTACATAAATGGTGTGGTGCCTGCACCAGCAGTATCAACATTACTTGGGAACTTGTTACAAATACAAGCTCCCAGGGGCTACCCCAGAACCACTGAACCAAATCCACAGAGGTTAGAGCCCAAGAATCTAAATTTTTAACAAGCTCTTTGGGTGATTCTTTATCATGCTGAAGTTTGAGAACTACTGCCCCAGAATCATTTCAAGTTCCATGTAAGCCCTGGCTGCCTGATGTTCCAAAGGCAGCCAGAAAACCCATGTATAATGGGTCTCTGGTAGACCTCCAGGAAGGCCATGTTCAGCCTCTTCCCCCAGCCTGACCTGGCCAGAATTCTCATGCATAATGTGGCCTTCTGCTGCAGGAGTGTGCCTACAGGTGATAAAGGCACTTAGCCATAGTCATCACAAGGCCCTTTTCCCCTAATACTCTCATCCTCCACTATGTTAAGGGAGATCTTTCCAGTGAGGCTTAAGCTGAGGTGGCTAGGAGTTGTGGACTTGCCTCCACCATCCCTTCCAGCACGATGTGTTAAGAAATAAGTTTATCACGAAGAGGCTTGATTTTTTTTTTAAAGTAATCTCCATGCTCAACATGGGGCTTGAACTCACAACCCTGAGATCAAAAGTCACATGCTGTACTGAATGAGCCAGTCAGGCACTCCTAGAGACTTGAATTTTGAATGAATAGTATTGACTTTCCAATACTGGTCCTCCCTTAAATTGGTATGGGGTCCACTTCCCTTCCCATGCACTTGCTGGCAACTTCCAGTTCTGCATCATCTTTTTCAAGTAGTACTTCAGTTTCATCCATGGCTCAGAAAGCAAAAACTCCTACTCATCTGGCCCACCTCTTCTAAGAACAGGGAGATCTAAGCAACTGTATGCCTATGCAATAGACATACAGGCTTGAAACTATTGTAAGTGACATCGTCCAGTGGACACATCCAGATCAACAACATCCCAAGGTTCGTAGCCTGAACCAAGAGTAGAATGGCCTCTGTTTCTATTTCCTGCCATCTTATTCCCTCCTAGTCTCATATTGTTTCCTACTTCAAACACCTCAATGATTCCTTCCAGAACCATGGTTTTGTGAATTCCTGTCCATTTACCTACATCCTCTGGCCAAAATCCTAACTGTGGATCGGTGAAATCACCTTCTCCACACCTATACTTATGCTGCTGAGCAAGGAATGAAATGCTCAAAAGGTACAAATTGGTGCCCCTACACAAGTATGGGATCTAATCTGAAATGGGGTTCTTTAACCTTCCAAGCAATATTTCACATATATGTCTTTTGCCCATCCCCTTCTGTGGTGTTTCCAAACCCTCACCACCACTGTGCTCAAACGACATATCCACTCCACTCCTCCCACTTTCAGTGAACTTTATCTCATCTGTATAACTAGAAAATTGCTTCTGTAAGAAGGAAATACATCAGCTTTCTCCACTTCCACCAGAATGACCCAGGAGTCTGCCTGATTCCAAACCATTTCTGATTGTCTTTCCTCCAATCTCAGAGAATCCCCTTTTCATATCTGTGTTTCTACCACACCCCCTCCCAATCTCCTCCAGAAATTCACTGTTAGCTTTCCCTCCATTGTTTTTAATTACTCCCCCTACAGTGGTTTTATTAACCTGAGCCTATAAATATACTTCATAAACTTTTAAAAAATAAGGTTATAGAGGGGTGCCTGGCTAGCTCAGTTGGTAAAGCATGTGACTTTTGATCTCAGGTTTATGGGATAAAGCCCCATGTTGGGCACAGAGCTTACTTTAAATAAATAAATAGAGGGGCCTGGGTGGCTCAGACGGTTGAGCGTCCGACTTTGGCTCAGGTCCGACTTCGGCTCAGGTCATGATCTCACGGTTCGTGAGTTCAGGCCCCGCGTTGGGCTTTGTGCTGACAACTAGCTCAGAGCCTGGAGCCTGTCTTCCGATTCTGTGTCTCCCTCTCTCTGACCCTCCCCTGCTCATATTGTCTCTCTCTCTCTCTCAAAAAGTAATAAAACATTAAGAAAAATTAAATAAATAAATAAAGTTATAGAAAATTGAAATAATATAACTAGGAAAGCTTTCCTAATTCAAAGATATACATACCTGCAGAAACACATAGGTAAAAAAGCTTTAGCCTTGGCTAGGCTTTCCAAAATAAATAAATAAGCCTTCTGTGTCTCCCCCCAGAAACAAAGGGGGTAATCTTCACTCCGTCTCCACTGCCTCACTCCTCCCTCATTCCTCAACCCTCTGCAGTTTGTTTTTTTCTATTATTCAGCTGAAGAAGTTTGACAAAGGTTATCAATGACTTCCAAGCTTCTCATACAATAGACACAATGGACATTATTCTGTCCTTATCTAACAGACCTCTCTTGGATTTACACACTGTTAACCGGACTCTACTTTTGTCGATTCACCCTGGCTTTTGTATTCCCACACCCTCCTATCTCACCATTCTTCTTTATGAGCCTGTGTTCTCACCAGTAACAGAGATCAAAAACTGGCAACCTGTGGACTGTATCTGACTTATATTTTATGGATCACCCAAACCTGTAAAATAATTCTGAGTTAATTGAGAATATTCAAAATTTAGGAAATTCTACCCCAAAAATCTGGATTTCTACTTTCTTTTGAAAAATCTGAAAGCCAGATGTCACTGGGCCTGTGTATCACACAGGCACAATTACTGAGAACAGAGCAGACAGTGGCAACTCTCTCCTTCAGATGGGTGTGCCTTCCCAAGTTCACTGTGTCTCCCATTTCCCCATTGTCCTTTACCTGGCTTCACACATCTATATGCTCTGACTGCCCTTTGTAGGCCAAAAGTTCCATTCTCTACTCCCTTGCTTTTCAATATGCGCAGTCTTCTGTGCCTTCCACAGTATTCCAATATTATCATGGTTTGCACTACAATTCACATGCTAGTGACGGCAGAACTCTATGACTAGCCGTGACATTATATGGAGCTTCTAGGAGCAAGAAATCGCACCTCTACAGTAGGCCCACAAAACCTACTGCCTCAAACATAGGGATGCCCCCTACCCCACTTCTTTCCTCACAGAGGTTCCTTCCAAATCAAAATCTTATAGGAGTACATCTGATTGGTGAAACTAAGTCCCTAGAGAAAGAATATGGGAAATGCAGGGTTAAGTTCTAAGTTGGGAAGGTGGATAGAATTCAGTAGAGAGAAATATAAGGTAGAGAGGGTGTCTCAAAGATCTTGGCAGCCACAATGGCAGGTAGATACGACTAACTAGTCTAAACAAAAATACGCATAAAGTGGTTAAAAGTAGAACCGCAAGCCAGAAGGAAAGTACAGAGTTCATCAATATCAGATCAAGGGTTGTTTTCTCAGAAGCACTCAAGGAAGAAGGCATTCCAATCTAGTACCAGTCAAATGCCCCATCCAATAAGATGGCCACCCGCAAACAGTCTGCATTGTCGCAGCACGGTTAGAGGACCAGGGGAAAGACCGAGAAATAAAGCAGACAACCGCAACATCAAGCAAAGACAAACACAAGCAATTTTCCAAATAACGAACAACAGGTAACATTTGGCGGAATGTTTAGCAGGTGAAAACTTCCTGAACTCCAGCCTCTGGTGGAACAGTGCAGGAGCTAGTGCTTACAAATAAATATCACTGAGGAGTCTGAATTCAACCTCAAGCAAAGGCTGGTGAAAAACTTAAAATATTCTGACATTAGCAAAGACCCTTATATGGGAAAGTCAGATCTCCAGTGCTGACGACATAGGCCAAAGATTCAGGTAACAAAAAAAAAAAAAAAAAAAAAGGACAGGTTAAAATAAATATTTCCCTGGGACACCTGGATGACTCAGTCATTTAAACCTCCGACTTCAGCTCAGATCATGATCTAACGGTTCATTTCGTGAGTTCGAGCTCTGCATGGGGCAGTCTGCTGCCAGAGTGGAGCCTCCTTCTGATCTTCTGTCCCCTTCTCTCTCTGTCCCTCTCCCTCCACATGTGTGCAGGCACTGACACTCTCTCTCTTAAATATAAACATTATGAAAAAATAGATAAATATTTTCCTTCACCAATATCCAGGAGCAGAAGGAATGAATATAGGCTAATATAACATTTTAAAAGTTGTTTTGTTTCCTTGATTATCTGTTTAAAATTCTCCTGGAAGGCTCTAGATTTTATGGGCCAATATTACATTTCAATGAAAACCCACAGAGGCCATTTATTTATATTTTATGACAGCAGTTTTGGGATCAACTGTAAGCTTTTCAAAAATCTTATATATGAACTGACTATTAAATTAATGCAAAACTTCAATAGTTAATGAGGAGGAAAATATAAATAATTTTATATCAATATATAATAAATCAATAAAAATAGATAATCAATCAATAATTCAGAATCTGTCAGAGAAATATTGCACCTTTAAAAAATTGGCCAAGATGTCCAGAATAGACAAATCTGTACAGACAGAAAGATCAGTGGTTGCCAGAGGCTGAAGGGATGGGATGGAAATGGGGGGGGAGGTTGACTGCTGATGGATATGTGATTTCTTTTTCAGAGGATGAATATGTTCTAAAATTGATTGTAGTGCTGGTTGCACCACTCTGTGAATATATAAACACCATTGAATTGTACACTTTTTTAAAGTTTATTTATGTATTTTGAGAGAGACAGAGAGAAAGTGAGTGGGGCGGGGGGTGGAGGTGAGCACAGACAGAGACTCCCAAGCAGGCTCTATTTTGTCAGCACAAGACCAACTCAGTGCTCAATCCCACAAACTGTGAGATCATGACCTGAGCTGAAAATGAAGAGTCAGAGGTTTAACCCACTCAGCCACCCAGGTGCCCCTGAATTGTATATTTTAAATGGATACATTGCATGGGTAGGTGAATTTTATCCTTAGTAAAGCTGTTTTTTTTTTATTACCCAGATAATTTAAGTGGAAGAATTTCATAGTTCCACTTCACTTGAAAATTGCTTCAGTGTTACAATTTATAAGAGACACACATCATTACATTTTAACACATTCTAGTTGTGTACTCTATACAGTATTTACTATAAATTTCTATACTCTTAAATACCAGTTTTGAAGGTGACAAATATAAGTCAAGCATTGAAATTAGAATTGTAGAAAATTTAGTCCTTTTAGCCTCAGCAGGAGAAAAACTAAACATCTTCACGATTAAAAATATGTTACACTTTTATACCCAGTTTTATGACAATAGTAACTACACTAGTAACACAGAAAAGGTAGGGAAAGGAGTCAGAATTTTATAGGAAAAAAAAGATTTATTTTATCAATGTACATTTCTTTTAACATTGCTAAGAAAATTCTCAGATTAGGAAAATGATAAAAATCCCAGTCCTATCATATACTACTTTGTATTAAAAGCATTTAGCATCGAATTAAAGGAATAACACCCAAATTCATATAAAAACTTTACCAAAAGAGAAAATAATTTTGGTTCCACCTGGCTATTAACATAGTCAAATAGTCTGAAAGCAATTAATTATGTTATGTTTTTTATTGGTGTGCTGCCGCTTTCCATTAGGACGAAGTTTTTTCCATTTTCAAAAAAATGTGATGCTGGGGAAAAGAATTATTTGTATAGAACAGTTTAATCTATTGTAATATTTTAGTTTTACTTGTACTCCATCTTGGAAATGAAACGTTTGCAACTTTTTTTGGCAACTGTATTTATACACACCCATTCTTTTTGATGAGAGTAAATTATTCCCTCTTTAAGAAAAATTTTCACATCCAAAATAGTGCTTTGACTTTCCACGTAGAAACTAAGTAGAGGGGTGCCTGGGTGGCTCAGTCGGTTAAGTGTCCAACTTTTGGTTTCTGCTCAGGTCATGATCTCCAGGTTCATGAGTTCAAGCCCCTAAAATCGGGCTCTGTGCTGGCAGTGCAGAGCCTGCTTGGGATTCTCTCTCCTCCTGTCTCCCTCTACCCCTCTCCTGCTCGTGCTCTGTGCCTCTCTCTCAGAATAAATAAACATGAAAAAAAATTCTTAATAAAAAAAGAAATTAAGTAGAAAAATTGGAAAAAGAAAAAAAACTAAATACAAAGTTAGACCTTACCATCCAAATGCTAATTTTTCTTAACTTAAACTATTTTCCACTAATTACAGTTTGGAAATTGCAGCATTCCCTTTCAGAATGAGGAAGACAGAAAGAGTTAACTATGTCTTTTCTGCTGAACATGATCTTTCACAAAACCCTCCAAACTTATTCAGATTCTTATTCTTTAGTTAAACTTGGATGTGCATTTTTTTTGCAGATTTTAATTTGATCATTCAATTCCTCTGGGCAAAAAAACTTGAGAATTTATGCAAGCACTTGGTTGTTTATCTAGAATATTAATTATATATCCCTACATATGATATGCAACATCCTATGGCAATGATGCATATGCATATATAATGAACAGATATCCAGAGAGAATCTTTCCTCATAACCCTACCTCAATTCACATAAGGATCCCTTGTGGGGCTCCTGGCTGGCTCAATCAGTACAATACATGTGACTCTTGATCTTGGGGTTGGGAATTTGAGCTCCACATTGGGCATAGGGATTAATTTTTAAAAAATAATACATAAAGGGGCACCTGCCTGGAATATAGGATTTCCATAATCACCCAAAGCTGGCTGGGGTTTACACAAACCAGGGTTACTAATAGTTTACTTGTCAGAGAAACACATATCTTGTTCCATGTTGGAATTTGTGCAGAAAATTCTAATGCATACAACACTGAGTGTGCTAATTATTCTGTTACACTTCTACACCCCATCCACTCTTCATTCTCCTCTCTCCTGCTCTGTGCCCTAGAAAGTTGAACCCTGTGGACTGCCTCTCCCATGCCCCCTTTGGGGGTTGGTTTTCCTCTAAGTTTAGCCAGATCCTGAGAAGAGAGCAGAGGGTGGGAGGAGAAAGATGGGGGGTATTTATTCCTTGCTCCTTCCTCGTGTCAGCACCAACTCTCTGTCTGTAGCTGCTTCCCTCCATGACCATCCAGGAGAATGGTCCAATGGACCATCCAGCTCTCTTTGAGTTCCAGAAACTCTACTTCCTCCCCTTATCCCTTCTATGGGGAAAGTAAGAGCTTTCGAGATGCTTCACATAGCTTGCTCACTCCCTTACCTTTTCCCATACCATAGTCCTATCCTGAACATACATTCTGACAAACCATCTGGGGTGAATTCTCTCTTCCTGCCAGAATCCTGACTGACACAAGAGACATCTAAGACTTTCTTTTCAGACCTGATTTTTGGTCAGTCAGTCCTTAATTCATACAGGAAAAGGAGGGAGAAAACACTGAGGAAGAGAACAATTTCTCTACCACAGACTGCTTCTCAGTTTGCTCTATCTCACTTCACACAATTTAAAAAACACTGCTTTTGGGACCCCTGGGTGGCTCAGTCGGTTAAGCATCCAACTCTTGATTTCGGCTCAGGTCATAATCTTGCAGTTTCATGAATTCGAGCCCTGTGTGGGGCTCTGTGCTGACCCCACAGAGCCTGCTTGGGATTCTCCCTCTCTATCTGCCCCTCTCCCACTTGCGCTCTCCCTTTCTTTCTCAAAATAAGTAAATAAATTTTAAAAAACAGAAAAGCAAAAAAACACTGCTTTTGCTGACCTTGCTTATAAACTTTGGATCCTTACCCAATATACCCGAATAAACTAAATATATTTAGTTTTTTGTGCTTCATTTAGTGAACACAGTACTTTCATGCTCTCAGATTGGGACTAAGCAGCAAAGACAGGCAGCTTCCACCAAAACCCAAAACAGACGTTTATTGTGGCCTCTTCACTTGTTATATTAACACACTCCAGTTTGAGAGCTAAAACTATCTATTCCACCACCACCCTGTTAAGACTCATCTCCAGGACCACAGTACCAATTTGCTTGAAAGCACAAGTTTTTCTATTGTGTGATAATGAGTGGGCTATAAGCACTGTTTTTTTCTTTGCACAACTGAGGAGAAAAGTCTAGACTCACAATCTGCTGCATTTTGTAATTAGCAAGGGAATTTATCCTATTTACATAATGGAGAGGATATTTATAATAAGACCAGTAAGATCATATCAATGTGTTCATTATCATAAGAAGATATATTAATATTCCTAAGACAAACATATTTATTATTTTAAGTGAGTAAACATAATTTTATATAACAAGTATTCTAACATATACAGTTTCTTTTTTTTTTCTTAGAGTATATGAGCAGGGCAGAGGGGGAGAGAGGGGGAGGGGCGGAATCTTAAGCAGGCCCTCTGCTCAGCCCAGAGACCAACACAGGGCTGGATCCCACAACCCTGGGATCATGACCTGAGCCAAAATCAAGAGTTGGATGCCCAACCGACTGAGCCACCCAGGCACACCTAACATACAGTTTCTTATAGTAAACATATTTAAACATGCTTTGAGCTTAACATAGACTTAAGTTTCTAGGTTAAAATTGTTAACCAAAAAATTAACATTTATATTTAGAAGATGTGTATCACATTAACAGACTTGTATAAGGAATCACAACTGAGTTTTTTTATGTTTATTTATTATTGAGACAGAGAAACAGAGCATGAGTGGGGGATGGGCAGAGAGAGAGGGAGACACAGAATCTGAAGTAGGCTCCAGGCTCTGAGCTGTTAGCACAGAGCCCGACACGGGGCTCGAACCCACAGACTATGAGATCACGACCTGAGCGGAAGTCAGACACTTAACCGACTGAGCCACCCAGGTGCCCTTCACAATTGAGTTTAAATGAGGCAAAATTTATACAAATTTAGAGTTGAAGAGCTTTCCTCCTCTTCTCACCCTAAGCTGTGTTATTTATACATCATGTTCTTAAAAACATTTAAGAACTTTTTTTAAAAGCTGTGTTTGATTTGAATAGGAAATGCATACATGTGCTATGAAATTCAAAAGGCACAAAAAGATATTTAGGGAAAGTATGTTTCTCTTCCACCCGTATACCCCGGTCACCAAGTTCCCCTCTTCTGAAGCAACTAATGTTATCAGTTTTCTGTGTATTTTTCAGAAATATTCACTGCATAAGGCCGCCTGGGTGGCTAAGTTGGTAAAGTGTCTGACTAGGTTTTGGCTCAAGTTATGATCTCACAGTTCATGAGTTCAAAGCCCACATCGAGGCTCTGTGTTGACAGTGCAGAGCCTGCTTGGGATTCTGTCTCTGTCCCTTGCTCTCTGTCCCTGCTTGCTCTCTCTATATAAAAACAAATAAAGAAGCTTTAAGAAAGACACATATTTACTGCATAAACAAGCATATACCTGTGTTTTTGTTTTGCTTTGCACAAATAGTATCATACTATAAATTCTATTGTACATTTTATTTTGTTCACTTTTTATATCCTATAGACTTTACCCTGTTGGTATTGAGCTGGCTGATTTTTTTTTTCAAGGATAAAGTCTTGGGGCACTTGGGTGGCTCAGTCGGTTCAGCATTCAACTTTGGCTCAGGTCATGATCTCACAGTTCATGGGTTCCAGCCCCACGTTGGGCTCTCCACAACAGCTCAGAGCCTGGAGCCTGCTTCAGATTCTGTGTCTCTCTCTGCCCCTCCCCCACTCATGCTCTGTCTATCTCTCAAAAATAAATGGTAAAAAAAAATTTTAAGACGAAGTGTTAAGTTGCATAGACATACCACAACTTGGTCTATTTTATAAGACCCTTCTTGTTTTGGATGCCCTATGTCAGCTATTCACCAACCCTTTATTTTCTGTCCTCTTTTTTGGTTTGCTGTTTTGTTTTCACTTATATAGCAGGAAAGATATAAACAGATGTGATGATGATGATGATGAAGATGATATAAGGGTATATGACAGTTAAGAGACAATTTGTTTCCCCTGAGGATTTTTTACTGTTGTGCTGGTAAGTGTTATTTAACAATCAGCTCTCCAGGGAGAAAAAGACCTGAGTTATGGCATTTGGTAATTATCCTTTCATATTAATTTCTCACTACCAATGTGATGTCACTGAACCCAGACTTGAGAAGAGATGTGCCCCATCCTACAGTGCTTGCACTGAATAGATACAAAAAATTTAACCTCATCATCATACACAGTATTAAAATAATTAGGAAGTGATCAGTTTTAAAATAGTATCAGTGGGGTGCCTGGCTGACTCAGTCAGTTGAATGTCTGACTCATAATTTCAGCTCAGGGGCATGATCTCATGGTTTGGTTTGAGTTCTAGCCCCACATCAGGCTCTGTGGGGATGGTGTGGAGCCTGCTTAGGATTCTCTCTTTCCCTCTCTCATTGCCTCTACCCGACTATCGCTTTCTGTCTCCATCTAAATAAATAAATAAATATTAATTTTGTTTTAGTATAATTTATTTAATATGCTTTATACATTTATATAGCTTAACTTTGAATAACAGCTTCTTAAATTTTAACAATTAGCTCATAAAATTCCTGAAAATGTAATGATCAGCTCTCAGGAGCTGCCGTGAACCAGCTCTAACACACCTCTAATTGTGTTTACATTCATTGAAGAGGTACCTACATTAGCATGTATCTACAGACATCCTCTCTAGACTCATAATCATCTCAAATTGAATACATTCAAAATCAAATTTCTGATTAGCTCTATCCCCAAACCTCCCTTCCAACAGTCTTCTATATTCCAGCAAATAGCAACTCTGTTCTTCTAATTGTTCCAGTCAGAAGCCTTGGAGTCATCACTGACTCTTTTCTTTTGTACACTCCATCTAATCTGTCCATAATCCTGTTGACTCTACTTTCAAAAAATATCCAGAATCCAACCACCTCTCACCACCTCCAATGATACCACCCTGGTACCTCCTATATGTCCAGCACCAAGAATTCTATCTAGGACATACTAGATATTGAACAAATATTCACTGAGTGAATAAAGATATGAATGCAAGACAGAGCATTTTTTAAATGTTTTTATTATTTTTGAGAGAAACAGAGAGACAGAGAGAGTGCAAGCGGGGATGGGGGCAGAGAGAGAGGGAGACACAGAATCTGAAGCAGGCTGCAGGCTCTGAGCTGTCAGCACAGAGCCCAACGTGGGGCTAGAACTCACAAGCCATGAGATCATGACCTGAGCTGAAGTAGGACACTTAACTGATTGAGCCAGTTAAGTGTCCTACTGAGTATTACCCAGGCTACCCCATGTAAAATACATGTATCTCATTTTTGTGTGGTTTCACTTTCCTTTGTCATTACCTAATCAAAAACTTTCAATGGGCCCTTATTTCCTAGAGATTTATTTGCAATTTGTAAGCTACTTAAAGTTTGCAAAGGGTCCAACAAATCCATGTGTACATCAAACACTGAAATATGTCTGGTAAAATATGAACACCCATTTTTTCCTATGTCTGCAGATGCTTTGGTGATAAATAGAACACAAATTTATTTTAAAATATTGAATTTAGGGGCACCTGGGTGGCTGAGTCGGTTAAACATCTGACTCTTGATATCAGCTTAGGTCACAATCTCACAGTTCATGAGTTCAAACCTCACATAGGCTCCACCTTCGTGCTAACAACTCGAAGCCTCCTTGGGATCCTTTCTCTTCTTCTCTCTCTGCCCCTCCCCCTGCTAATCCTTGTGCATGCATGTGTGTGTGTTCTCTCAAAAAATAATAAATTTTGAAATAAAATAAAATACTGAATTCATAAAAACTTTTTTGTGATTATAAATTTTTTCAAGAAAGCCCAAAAATATGATTATGAAGGAGTTCTTCTACTGGAAAAAAAAAACAATTAAAAAGCTAGTCTAGTGGAACATGTCTAATAATTTAAAACTCACTAATTACAGGGTACCTAGCTGGCTCAGTCAGTAGAGCTTGCAACTCTTGCTCTTGGGGTCATGAATTCAAGCCCCAGGTTGAGCATACAGCTTACTTAAAATAAAAATAAAAAATAAAATTCACTCATTAAAATTGATTGGTATCTATAGTACAAAGGAGCGTTCTGGCTTAGAGAAGGATAACAACATGAACAGGACATGTCCTTGATCCTACAAGAATTTTAATCTACTTGGGAGATAGACACAATTCTAAATAATTCTACCATGGGTTCTATTCTCAAAAGTATACAAAGTACTATGAGGCTATCTGAAAAAGAGATTAATTCTGCCTAGAGGAAAAAGACTTATCATCAGAAAGGCGGGACAGTCTGAGCTGGGTTGTAAAGGCTGTCTAGCTAGAAGGTAGAACACATTCCAGGCAAAGGGGACAGTTTGAATTAAAGAATGTGAATGAAAGTGGAGAGTGTACTCAGAGAACCACAGCAGAATGGTTTTGATAGCTAAAGGTATATGGTTCAAAGGAGTAGAGTAATAGATAAGCTATAAAGATAAGTTGAGTCAAATTGCTGAGGGTTAGCAATCTGGTCTTTGTTCTGAAAGTGAAAAGCAGTCATTAAAGTTCTACAATTGTATTCAACACGTATCTACTATGTGACTGGCAGTAAGCCAGGTGCTAGAGATGGAATGGTCACCAAGAAAGACAAGATGTAGCCTACCTTCAATCTTTGAGCAAGAGAATGGTGTCACCTGATCTATAGTTTTGGAAGATAAATCTGTAGGAAAGATTGACTAGCTTCTTGCTTTTTCAGTCACTTGTAAGAGGAAATTATTTTAATCAGATAAAATGTGTTTGCTACTAACAATTCCCCTTACCTGTAATTCCCTCCAACCCTTTTCTTTTTTTTTAAATACAATTTATTGTCAAATTGGCTAACATACAGTGTGTAAAGTGTGCTCTTGGTTTTTGGAGTAGATTCCTGTGGTTCATCACTTATATACAACACCCAGTGCTCATCCCAACAAGTGCCCTCCTCAATGCCCATCACCTATTTGCCCCTCTCTCCCCCACTATCCACCCTCAGTTTGTTCTCTGTATTTAAGAGTCTCTTATGGTTTGCCTCCCCCCCTCTCTGTTTGTAACTATTTTTTCCCCTTCCCTTCCCCCATGGTCTTCTCTTAAGTTTCTCAAGATCCACATATGAGTGAAAACATATGATATCTGTCCTTCTGGCTGAATTATTTCACTCAGCATAATACCTTCCAATTCCATCCACAATGCTGCAAATGACATGATTTCATTATTTCTCATTGCCAAGTAGTATTCTATGGTATATATAAACCACATCTTCTTTATCCATTCATCAGGTGATGGATATTTAGGCTTTTTCCATAATTTGGCTATTGTTGATAGTGCTGCTATAAACATCCACCAACTCTTTTCTAAGAAAGATAGACTCTAAGAGTCTTTCCCTTATGGAAAAGAATGAGGACTAGGAGGATTGGTATAGGTTGAATTAATGTGCTGTAGTCCTTCTCTCAATACATCAGAACGTGACTTTATTTGGAAATACAGTCATTGCAAGTGTCATTAGTTGAGATGCGGCTGTTTAGGGTGGACCCTAATCCAATTTGACTGGTGTCCTCATAAAAGGGGAAATGTGGATGCAGATGCACATGAGGGGAAGGCCATGTGAAGACCACAGCTGAGACCAGGGTGATGCTTCTACAAGCCATGGAATGCCAAAGATTGCCAGCAAAACCACCAGAAGCTAAACAAGAGGGCTGGGACAGATTTACCCTCAGAGCCCTGAGAAGGAATCAGTCCTGCTAATAACTTGATCTTGGAGTTCTAGCCTCCAGAACTAGGAGACAATAAATTTTGCTTCTTTAAAGCACGCTGTTTATAGTACTTTGATATGGAAGTTCTAGCAAACTAATATAAGGAGGGAAGCTAAAATATTCCACATTTGAAAATAAATAGAGAAAGCCCCTCATTGGCATGGTGAAATCAGAGTGGTGAAGGCTAGGAGGCTAGGAAGCAGCACAGGCTGCTTAAAAGGTCAAAGGTAATACAACAAGTTAAAAAGGAACCTTGAGTAGAAGAATGGAAATGTCTAATAGGAATTATCTTTTTGTAAATTTTTTTTTGAGGGGGAGAGGGGCAGAAAGAAGGAGAAAGAGAACTCAAAGTAGGCTCCACACTGTCAGCACAGAGCCCAATACAGGGCTTGATCGCACCAACTGTAAGATCATAACCTGAGCTGAAATCAAGAGTCAGACTGAACCACCCAGGCACCCCCAATAGGAATTTTCAATTAAGCTTTACTGTGAAATATGTGATGTTTCTCTTCTTCAGCTCCCAAAAAAAGTATTCAGTAAAATCTACATCATTCACTTTCTTCAGTGGCTTTTTTTTTTCCAGTAAGCTGTACACCCAACGTGGGGCTTGAACTCACAACCCCTAGATCAAGAGTCACATAGTCTATTGACTGAGGCAGCCAGATACCCCTCTTAGATGATTTAAAGTTTTAAGATGAAACAAAAGCTGAGTCCTCGTTCGAGGTAAAAATAGAGGTGACAACAAGGTTTCCCTTTGATGCTGTCATATCTACATCACAACTTTATTCATTTCATAGGTATTTATTAAGCACCAGCTATGAGTCAGACACAATGCCAGGCATGTGGAATGTAATAAGAAACAAGATAAACACACTCCCTGCCCTCATGGAGCTTAAAATCGATTGAGAAACATAAGCAATAAATCATTCATCACATTTCTATTAAAATTAGTATTGGTTTGAGTAATTTTACTTATACAAGTAATATGTGTAAAGGCAAAGTATAGGATACTGTAATAATATATAACCTAGCCTAGACTGAGACTTGGGGCTTGAGGAGAAACCAGCTGGTAGTGGTTGCCTGGTTTGGGATAGGGGTGGTGATGAAGACCTTCTCAGACAGACAGAAACAGCTGGTGTTGATAATCCTCTGAGGGATCAAAGAGCTTGGTTTATTTGAGAGACAGCAAATATGACATTGAGTTTGAAATTCAGTGAGGGAGGCTAAGAAAGGCAGAAAATAAGGCTGAAGAGGTGAGCAAGAACCAGAATATGCAGAAACTTGTAGGATTTCAAATTCTATCCGAAGTTCTATCCAGTTGGAAGTCAAAGAATTTGGGCAGGGCAAGGATATCATCAGATTTTGATTTTTAAAAATTCTACTGTCAGCAGAATTGAGGAAGAAGGATTGGGGAGGAGGGAGGAGGAAGAGGAAAGAGGAGGGATGGTAATAGGTGCAGGAGGCCAGAGAGAACTGTCTTAGTTAAAGATGAAAGTGACTTAACCTAGGGGAGGTAAATTCTGGATGTTGGCTTCAATACACGTACAACCATTGTTGGCTGTAGTAATGGTTATTTGGGGAAACTGCAGTCTTCTTCCATTCTCCTTGCATGGAGATTGCTGCTTCCCATGCCAACCATACTCTGGGAACATCTCTGGTGTTCTCTTTAGAAAAAGTGGAAACAAGGTAAATATATTAAAGAGTGAAATGTTTCTTATAAATTCTCCTTATTCGTATTTGTGTTTTCTTTCTATATCTTGATTGTGACTTGCACCATTTCATCTCCATTGACCAGACAGCATTGCTTATTAGAATCAGATTTCCTTTGGCAAAGACAATTGATGTCTGTTTATTTTTTATTATACACTTACTAATGCTCATTCCATTTGGTTTCTTCATTTTTTAAAGACTTGATTCTACATAGAGCGTTATTTAAAAATCAAAACAAAACAAAACGAAAACTCAGTTGGTTGAGTGTTTGACTCTTGGTTTTGATTTAGGTCATGATCCCAGAGTCATGGGATCAAGCCCCATGTTGGGCTCCACACTGAGCTTGGAGTTTGCTTAAGATTCTCTCTCCCTCAGGGCACCAGTTGGCTCAGTCAGTTAAGCGTCCAACACTCAGTTTTGGCTCAGGTCATGATCTCACGGTTTTGTGAGTTTGAGCCCCACCTCAGGCTCTGTGCTGACAGTGCAGAACCTGCCTGGGATTCTCTCTCTCTCTCCCTCTCTCTCTTCCCCTCCCCAACTCATGCTGTCTCTCTCAAAAATAAATAAACTTTACAAAAAAGATTCTCTACTCATGAAATCATTGTTGTGCTATATGCTAACTTGGATGTAAATTTAAAAAATAAATTAAATAAAAATTTTTAAAAAAGATTCTCTCTCCCTCTGCCTCTGTCCCTCTCCCTTGCTCATGCTCTCTCTCCATAAAAAAAAGAAAAAGAAAAGAAAAAAAAAGACTTCAAAGAAATGGTTGTTTTCTGCAAACGGGAATTTTTTATTTTTTAAATTCCAAATGTTTACATTTATTTGAGTCTCTCCTTTCTGTGCTGATCTGCAACATGCTTCAGATTCAAATGAAGGTCATATCTACAGAGTTTTATCTGAACTAGTAAAAAAAGATTATAAAACTAGCAATGTTTTTATGAGATACTTGTTGTCTATTCACTGTAACCATATAACTTCTTTCTTCAACATCATAGTTAACTCTAGTCTTACTACTTTAGTTCTCCAAGGATCTCAAAGAATCAAGACTTAAAAAATAAGAGCGCCTGGTTGGCTCAGTCCGTTGAGCATCTGACTTCAGCTCAGGTTATGATGTAGTGGTCCATGGGTTTGAGCTCTGCATCCAGCTCCTGTGTTGACAGCTGAGAGCCGGGAGCCTGCTTCAGATTCTGTGTCTCCCTCTCTCTCTCTGCCCCTTACACACTTGCACTCTGTCTCTCTCTCTCTCTGTCTCTCAAAAATAAATAAACATTTTAAAAAATGTTTTTAAAGACTTAAAAATAATTTTTAAAAACACCCCATATTTTTTCAATACTTAAACATTTTTCTGATGTTTTAAAAAATGTGTGAAGGATGAGATATAAAAAGAGTATGCACTTTCCCCAGCCTAATTTTGACAGCTTAAAAAAGAAGTGTCTATTATAAAACATTATTGAGACTGAAAAGAAATCTAAACAAGACTTCAAGACATCAATCTGTACTTTGAACACCAAATCAGCCAAGAACTTGAGATTTTATGCTTCCTTTGTTGTGAGGCGAAATATTATGGGGTGTAGTATTATGGAATATAATATACCTGACCCAAAACTTGATTTCCTTTCAAATGAAATATGAAAAAGGAAACTAAATCAATTTTTTATTTGCCATCACTCTACGGAACATTGCACGCACCAGCAAACCTCTCATCACGGAAGATAAGACTAAGAAATTCATCTCAACCATTTTATTCAATATATTAGTATCTGCTAGATTCTAAACTCCCAAGCTCAGGAACAATGTCTGTCTTGTTCATCACAGCTCACCCAACACCTAAGACAGTGCCTAACACATGTAAACTCTCACTAGATATTTGTGGAATGAATAGCTGCACCCAGTTTTAGCATAATTCATCATTACATAGGTTTCTATATCTAGATTTCTTCACTCCAAAGAATTGCCATCTACCTGCCTAATCCACTAACTTGCATTATTCCCCATAGTTGTACCCACTTAAAAAAATTATTCAGCTGAAGTCACCTTAAAGCCTCTGAGAAGTAGAAATCACAATAATTAAAGTAGTCTAAGTCTTTGACCAGGTACAATGCCCTTTAAACTGAATTTCTCAACAAAGTTCCAAAAGCCTTTCTAGTCAAAGAATTATTATTCCAGCACACACACAAAATGAACAGCATAAAGATGATTTAAGTGACAGAATATCAATATCAAAATTCTCTAGATAGGGAAATAAGAGAAAAAGCCATGTGCCTGACAAATGTTAAAGGGCTATGATTGAAAACAAATGATAAGCTCAAGGTTTTGTAAAATCATCCAAAATCAGAACTGAGGCTATAACCTTATTTAGATATCTTTATTATCTAACAATGTGCCAGAAGGACTACAATGACTCCCCAGAGTGCTAGAAGCATTTTTCCTTGAGCACTGCTTTGAATAGCACTGATGTATTACAGTGCTGTCGTTTCTGAAGTATTTCATATTAAAAACCTGTGTGTCTGTATGTGTGTGTGCAAAAAACACATGGAATACTTCTTAGTAGGCATTTTTCTCCTGATGATTCAATTTGTAACACATCATCATACACCTTACTGACTGCCTTCATTTCAGTCAGCATGCCAATCTTTTCTTTTCTTTTCTTTTCTTTTCTCTTTTCTTTTCTTTCTTTCTTTTCTTTTTTTCTGAGGGGGGGCAAGTGTGCGAAGAGCAGAGAGAAGGAGCAGAGAGCGTGAGAGAAGCAGGGCTCACCCAAAGCAGGGCTCAAGCTCAACCAATGCGGGGCTTGAACTCACCAACAGGGAGATCATGACCTGAGCCTTGTGACCTGAGCTGAAGTCAGATGCTTAACCAACTGAGCCACTCAGGCACCCTGCCAATCTGTTTCTTTAACACAATAAGATTGAAGGCAAAAAATGTTGGAGGGAGGGCTTGGCTGGCTCAGTCAGAAGAGCATGTGAGCCTTGGTCTAGGGGTGGTGAGTTGGAGCTCCATGTTCGGTGTAGAGATTACTTAAATAAAAACTTCTTTTTTTAAGTGGGAGAAAGCCATTATTTCATGTTTTGGTGAATAGTTTCAGCTCGTGGTCATTGATAAAAGATGTCCAAATGGGAAAACTGAGAATGCTCCAAAAGTGCCACTCATGAGTCATTTTGGATGTTCAAATGCTTGAGAAGGATAAGTAACTACTAGGAACTAGCGTAAGAAATATGTGGCAAAAAGCAGAGCCATTTAGGGATGGCGACCTTCCTCAGTCCTCACCACAGGTAAGAAGAAATGACCAACAGCTTGATGAACAGTGCTTGGGAGAATACAAGGCCAGGAGCATTCTTCAACTCAGGATATTGAAAGAGAGTAGAATCAAAGTTGTCAATACAATGCACAGAATGTAATCCCATGTAATTATCTGCTTGCAGTTAGCATTCACTTTTCCATAATGCATCGCTGAGCTAACAGAGTATGACTACATTAGAATGACTTCATTTGGCTACTTTAATGTTCAAATGGAATCATCACAGACTACTTAGTTGATACCATTCAAGCAACAAGTATTTTTTGAGGATTAGTCTCAAGCCCAGCACTTCCCTGATTGCATCAGGTTTATAAAAGAAATAAAAGTTTCTTCCCATGAGTACAGTGGGAGTTCACTGGTGAGATAAGAAATTTTCAAATAACTGGAAAATAATACTAAAGAATATATAATTAGGAGCTAAGCCTAATGTGAACCACACAGTAAGTTTTATTTAAATTGAGCAAGTCCAGGCACAGCTGATGATGAGGTCGGGACTTACATCAGTTCATGAAGTTTGGATAGAATCAGGTTCAGAACTGAGGATGAAGGCATTCTAGATAGGGGAACATCAAAAGTAAAAGTAGAGCCTTTGCGCACCCTGGCGGTGGAGAGGCCTTCTGCGGTCCCCTCCACAATTGGGCTCCCTGGCCTAACATCTGGGTCCCTGTCCCCCCCCCCCCCCCGATCGTGCGCCGAAGCCCGCAAGGGGTCGTCACCCAGGTTTCCACCAGCCCACAAGCGACAGAGTGACAGCCATCCCTCCAGAGGTTCCGCTCGCTCGTGGCCACCCACGACTGTCATTGGCGCCACCTGGGTTCCACTTCCAGGAACAGTTCATGCAGACAAGCAGAGCATCCTGGGGAAGCCATCTCTCACCACACCGGTCTCCCCGGTCTCCCCAAAGCCAACTCAGGTCACTGGTGAGCGAGCTGGTTTTTCGGGAAGTCCACTCTCCAGTTCATGGCTGCAATGTTGGGCTCCCCAGGACGCTTGGAATCTCCCCAGGCCTCCAACGGCACCATCACCTGTGGCCTGGCTCTGGAAGCGAAGAGGAAGCGGCCTGGTGGTCAGCCTGGCAAAGCCAACACCGGCCCCAATCCTGGGTGGCCACCACCAGCCACCAGGCTTTAGAAGGAGCTGGGCTCATTAGAGCCCCTCCCTTCCCATCTCCTCCCTTTCCCTCCCTGCTTACTAGGCAGGCTGCAGCAAGCAAACGCACTTGGGTTCTTTTATATCAAAACAGCAAAACACCAAAAAGGAAGTTGAGAGAATCCCACTCTTAACTATCTAGGCCCCATGCAAGCCTCCCTGACACCCTGTAAAGGTGTGCCTTGCACCAAGTGGAAAATAAACTCCAAGAAACCAGTAAAAGCAAAGCAAAACAAAACAAAACAAAACAAACAAAACAACACAGAAAAGTGAGAGCCAACCTGGTAGGTGCAACGCAGTAATGAAAACAGTTTAGAGAAGAGGCTTAGAGCTTTTCTAAAGCACTGCACTAGTGCTGACATGTTATTTGAGACTAAACTGGTTATGAATCTCCTGTCCCCCAAGAAATCCTGTTCCCAATTATCATAAGTTGTTTGCAATGACTACTATTATAGGTAGTCTTGGCTTTAGATTACAAGCATCTGGAGGGTTCAAGCAATACTGCCTTAACTTTTGAAGAACTATGCCTAAATAACAATGTGATGAACAGTGTCTCATTTTGTCAATATGCTTAGAAATGGCTAGGTTCCCTCATAGTAAAAACAGTTCTCCACCTTTGGTAGGATGGGTTGAAATGTACCCAGTATTCATTAGATGTACAAAAAAATTATACATTTCTTTATTTTAAGTGATCTCATCTTGTCCTTGAGTCCTCACTACAACGGATCATTGAAGAGAAACTTAGCATCTAGTTAAAATTAACTGCCTCTCTTGTTAAAAGTCTCTTAATCCAGGGTGCCTGGGTGGCTCAGTCAGTTAAGTAGCCAACTTCGGCTCAGGTCATGATCTTGCAGTTAGTGAGTTTGAGCCCTCCATCAGTCTCTCTGCTGTCAGCACAAAGCCTGCTTTGGATCCTCTGTCTTCTTACTTCTCTGCCTCTCCCTGCCTGCACTCTCTCTCTCCCTCTCTCTCTCTCAAAAATAAATAAACATTTTAAAAACTCTCTTAATTCATAATCCAGAATTTTAACTCCCTATCAGAAACCTTTCTTACTGCTGGAAGGGTCCCCTCACCTCTCTTCCTTGCCAAGATGGTTTCTGAGAAGAGAAGGAGGGGAGGCTTCTATGTGTTTATGATGGTGAGTAAGAGAAGGGCCTGCTGTTCTCTGTATCTGTGCTGTCCAGTTCTGTGGTCACCAGCCACATATGGCCACTGAGCACTTGACATGTGGCAAGACCAAATTAAGATATGCTGTAAATGTGAAATACACACTGACTTTCAAAGGCTTAGTATAGGGGAAAAATTATATAAAATGCCTCATTTTTAGGTTGATTACAAGTCGAAATGAAAATATTTTGGATATATTGGATTACATAAGATACAGTTGACCTTTGAACATGCAGGGGTTAGGAGTGCGGACCCTGCACAATTGAAAATCCTAATATAATTTTTGACTCCTCCCCCCTCAACTGAACTATTAATAGCTTACTACTGACCAAAAGCCTTACCTATAATGTAAACAGTAGATTAACACATTTTTTATAGGCTATATGTATCATACACTGTATTCTTAAATAAAGAAAGCTAGAGAAAAGAAAATGTTAAGAAAAGGAAGAGAAAATACACTTATAGCACTATACTGTATTTATTTTTTTAATTTGATATAATTTGACCTACACAGTTCAAACCCATGTTGTACAAGCGTCAACCATATGTTAACTTTTTTTAAGTAAGCTCTAGGCCCAACATGGGGCTTGAACTCACAACCCTGAGATGAAGAGTCACATACTATACTGACTGAACCAGCCAGGTACCCCTGTATGGAACTATTAAAATTAATTTCATCTTTAAAAAAAAATTTTTTTTTTAGAGGGAGAGACAGAGAGACAGAGCAGGAGCAGGGGAGGGGCAGAGAGAGAGGGAGACACAGAATCTGAAGCAGGCTCCAGGCTCTGAGCTGTCAGCACAGAGCCCGATGCGGGGCTCGAACTCACGAACGGTGAGATCATGACCTGAGCTGAAGTCAGCCGCTCAACCTACTGAGCCACCCAGGCGCCCCTAAAAAGTTTTTTAAAAACTTACTTAGTTTGAGAGAAAGAGTGTACACAAGCACAGATGGGGGAGGGGCAGAGAAAGAATCCCAAGCAGGCTCTGTCTGCACTGTCAGCATAGAGCCAGACATGGGGCTCGAACTCACAAACCATGAGATCATGATCTGAGCTGAAACCTAGAGTGGACACTTAACTGTCTGAGCCACACAGCTGCCCCAATTTCATCTATTTTTTTTATCTTTCCAATGTGGCTACTAGAAAATTTTAAATTATGTTTATAGCTTGCATTATATTTCATTGGACAGCATTGCTCTGGGTCTTCTCTCTCGAATGCATGTGGTTAATTTTTTTCTTCAGCAGTGGGCATGGGCATTTGCTGAAGAGTCTGGTCCTGCATGTTAACTACTACTACTGACTACCATCTCCAACATGGCTTCTGGTTGTAAGTTGCCCCAACTCCAGCTTTCTTTTCTCAAGCCAAACCACTTTGATCTGTCAATCTGTGATATTGGGATTTATAATAAGACATGTATATTTGATCTTTGTCCCCATTTCTGGCACAGAGCTTCTAAAACCTTGGAATTTCCTGGGATGCAAGCAGATACAGGTGTCTCTTATTATGTTAATGAGGTAACTTTGGAACTTCACCTAAGGATTGGGGCTGGTTGCAGGAGTACCAACCCTGTGATTAGAAGGTTGGAACTTTCAGTTCCACCCTCATCACCCCTCTGGGGAGGGGATAGGGGCTGGGGGTTGAATCAATCATCAATGGTTAATGATTTAATCAATCATGCCTTTGTAATGAAGCCTCCATAAAAGTCCCAAAGGACAAAATTTGGAGTGTTTCCAGGTAAGTAAAATGTCCAGTAAGTAAAATGTTTTTCTGACTTTTGTGAGCCGCTCTAGGAAATTAATTAAACCCAAGGAGGGCATCATGGGAATCTCTAATGTATAGTCATTTGGGTAGAAGCACAAGTAACAATCTGGACTTTCCATTGGCATCTGAAGTGGGTGGAGGTTGGGGAGTAAGAGAATTGGGGGGAGGGTAGTCTTGTAGGACTGAACTCTTAACCTGTGGAATCTAACACTAATCTCTGGGTAGTAGATAGTGTCAGAATTGAATTGTAGGACACCCAGCTGGTGTCTGAGAATGCTTGCTTGGTGATGTGGGGAACTCCTCCACACATACCCACTTTGGAATTGAGTGTAGAATTCTTACAATCTTTGAGCATCTCTGCATCATATCACTAAGTAGCATATGAAGGTCATCAGCTGTGGATAACTTCCCAGGACCTTGCAGATTTGCCATTCCAGAGGTATGATAGATAAAGCAGTAAGTCAGACTGTAAGTCTGGAGGTTCAGATTCCTCCTCAGGCTATCTGGGTTTCCATTATCTTGCCACACCCACCCAAGGCCCAGAATGATGACTCACCAATCTTTCTTTAGGAGTCCAGCTATGCTTCTTGTCTCTCTGGTTGCATTCCTTCCAAACCTGTCTTCTTTTCTCCCATCATATAAAAATTTCTCTTTCCTCTTCCTGTCTGATAGTTAATTTCCATCCATTATGTTCTCCACGGTCTTTATGCTATGGGTTATGGTAAAACTCTGCAATCTGAGTTCATGAGATTGGTTCTTGGTATTCAAAGGAGAATTTTTCTAAAGTTTTTTAAAGAAAAGTTATTTAAATAACCTCTACACCAACATGGGACTTGAACTCATGACCCTGAGATCAAGAGTCACATGATCTTCTGACTGAGCCAGCCAGGCACTGCTCAGAGGAGAATTTTCAGAAAATAGACTATAGAGTCACTAAGCTCTACCAGAGAATACCATATCATCACTAATGTTGGTGACATAAGTGGGTGATTTCCATTTTGCCTACACTGTCAGTATTTCCTGAAATTCTATATTCTCTACATAACAATTGCTTCCAGTTTTCACATAAGCAATTTCATTCCTTGCTTTATTATATGTTAAAAATAACTGTAGCCATATATATGGTAAAATTACACATATTTATTTCATTTTAGAAATTTCATGAGAACAGAAAAAGCCAAATAAGAAAAAGAAGCCCAAATACCAGCACCTAATGATAACTTGCTGCTAACAATTTTGTGAATATCTTTCTAGATATTAGGATTACAGATTAGTATGCTTAGTAATAGATTTTAAATAAACGGAATTATTCTATATGCACTGTCTTTTTCACTCATAGAATCTTTGGATATATTTTCACATGAATTAATATAGAAACATTAATTTTAATGGCTACAGAGTATTCCACTGTAGAATTGTACCCTAGTTTTCTTGTCCAGTTCCATATTAATGGATTGGGAAGAGGATTAAAAAAAAAGAAAGAAAGAAAGAAAGAAAAAACAAAGCCAGAATGGACATTCTAACAGATATATACCATTATGCACTTGTACAATTACCTCTTGGAATAAATTCTAGATCAGTGGGTCAAAAGCTATATACGTTTTATATTTTGATACATTGTATCAATTTGCCTTAAAGGAAAATTCTATTGATTTATGTATTCCCATGGATTAAGAGGGTCTGTTTTCCTTCACATCCTACAACAGTGAGTCACTTCAATCTTTTAGAACTTTATAGATGTGAAAATTATATTACACAATTGTTTTTAGTTACATGTCTTTGATTATTAATCAAGTTGAGTATATTGTCATTTTTATTTACCAAATTGTGTTTTTTTCTTTTTTGTCTTAATGTTTATTCATTTTCATGGGGCACCTGGGTGGCTCAGTTGGTTAAGCATCCGACTTCAGCTCAGGTCATGATCGGATGGTGGTGGGGGGTATCGTAAATTCCAGCCCAGCATTGGGCTCTCTGCTGTCAGTGAAGAACCTGCTTCACGCTTCAGATCCTCTGTCTCCCTCTTACTCTGCCCCTCCCCTCCTCATGCTCTCTCTTTCAAAACTGAATAAACATTTATTTTTCATTATTTTTTAAATGTTTATTTATTTTAAGAGAGATAGAAAGTGAGCCAGCGCTAGTGGGGGAGGAGCAGAAAAAGAGAGGGACAGAAGATCTCAAGTGGGCTCTGCGCTGACAGCAGCGAGCTCAATGTGAGGTTATGAGATCGTGACCTGAGTGGAAATCAGATGCTCAACTGACTGAGCCACCCAGGTGCCCCTACCAATGATGTTTTCTCATGTATCACTGGCTTGTAAAACCTATTACTGATTTTTTTCTATTGACTTGTTATTTTTATAGATTTATTCGTTTGTACATTATAGCTATTAATCTTTTAACATGAGTTGTGAACTTTTCCTATTTTTTATTTATCTTTTGGCTTGTCTATAGTATTCTTTACTACAAAGGTGTTTTAAAATTTAATGCAGCTCCTAGTTTCTGTGATAATTTTGAAGCAATGAAATATAAATATGTACACTTATATTTTATTCAAGTTCTTCTTTTTTTCCTTTCACCCCTCACTTTGTTCTTCAAGTTCATTTACATTTACATCATTTATTTATCTTTAGGTTTATAAGGAATCTAAAAGTAGGGATTTAAGTCATCTTTTCTAAATCACTAGCCAACGGTTAAAATATCACTTGGTGAATAATTCCCCTTTTGGTCCACTGTTTTGAAATCACCTTTACTGTATAATAAATGCATGTATATATACTTTGTCCTATTTTTAGACTCAACAGCTTTTTCTATAAACCTATTTGTGAGCCAATAACGTACCGTTTTTTTTTTTTATATTGGTAGCTTTATGGTATATTTTAATATAGGGCATGTCATAATTCTCCAGATTCACTCTTCTCTACCCTGATCTGTCCCCAGGAGGCTGATCTGTTAGGAACCACAACACAGATTCCTATGCTCTCTGGGTTCTGGTTGAAAGTGGCCAACAGAGGAAAGGATTAAGGAGAATGAGATCTAAGTGTTTTTCTCTCACCTCCCTACTTATGGGTCCCTATGAATTGCTGTGTCTTCTATCCTATCAAAAGTCCCTGCTCCTAACAGCGCTTGTGTGGCTCAGTAGATTAAGTAAGCATCAGACTCTTGATTTTGGCTCAGGTCATGATCTCGTGGTTTGTGGGATTGAGTCCCACATCAGGCTCTGTGCTGACAGCACAGGGCCTGCTTGGGATTCTCTCCCTCTCTCTTTGCCCCTCCCCTGCGCTTTCTCTCTCTAAAATAAATAAATAAATATCTCTGCTCCTAAAAATTAGCCTCTCCGTGAAGCTTTCTAAGTCTCCAAGTTGCAGTAATTGTTTCCTCTTTTTCCCACTTTAGTCCTGGGACTGATAGCAGTGTCCTGGGTTATCAACCCTGGGGTGTTGCACTCTATCTTCCAGTTTCCCCATAAATGCTGCCTAAATCTTTATAAATATTCCTTTATATATGTCTCTTCTCAGTATTCCAACTTGAGTGTATCATCTATCTCTTGCTGAGAATCATAACTGCTACAAGTGGTGATCATGAATATTTCTATCTAGTCCACGCATAAATTGGAAAGCTTCTAGTGCTTCACTGGTAACCATCCTGTAAAATAGCTACAATGAACCCTTTATGTTGTCCTTGAACATGTACTCTATCATCTCTTTCCCTTTCTTAGCAGATAGTCTCACCCGCTATGGTACAGCATCTGCAAATTTACATGTCCTTCCTTTCTTTCCTCCTCTCACTATGGAGGAGAGATTTCTCCTTTTGTCTCAGCTGAATTCCTCCACCTATGCTCAGGATTCCATTCTTTCACTTTTCTCAGGGATCTTGGGCTATCACACTTCCTTTCCATTCAGTCCCAAATTAGTAGATTGAAAAATGTCATGCCTGTGCCATCTTGACTAGAAGTCCCTATTGGCTCAAGTCCCCCTCTAGTCTCTATCCTCTCCCTCTTCGTCATTAAGGGTCTTGAACTTTACTGTACATTTACTCTTCAGCTTCCTCAAATTCCTCTAATTCCACAGAAATTTTTGCAAGATCCCGTGTCAAAAGTGGGCAGAGTGAAGAGTGCAAGAGGTTTATGTGGGAATAGTGCCTGTGAATTATGAAAGGGGGAAGAAGCAGGATATGGGCATGGAATGCATTCAGATGGTGATGCAAATCTGCAAATTCTTAGTCAATTCAACAGGAAGCTCTAGGGTAAAAATGGCTCCTTAAAAAAAACCCTGTGCTAGGCAGAAATGCCCTGACTTACTGGATGCCCTTGTCATGCTCCATCATTGACTGTAGACTTGGTCTCAGTCTGAGAGCTGAGGCATATTCTGAAGATGCTTCAAGCTGGCCTCTGTTGGCCTAATGCTATTGATCACCCTGTCCTTAAAAACCATTCCTCTCTGTTTTGTCTCTATTACTCTCTCAGCTTAAGATTTTCTCTGACCATCCCTCTTATGCTGTTCCTCACTGTTCTGTCCCAAGCCTTGTTTGTTTTGTACCCTGAACACTCTATCTAGAAAAGTCTCAAAAATGTAGATAGCTTCAAAATGCTGATGGCTTACATTTATATGGCTTTAGCCAAGATATCTGTCCTGGGCTCTAGACCTGTAGCCAGCAGACTTGGACATGTTTACTTGCATGTCTCACAGGGCACCTTAAGTCATTATAACTGAATTCATTATTTTTCCTCCAAACCTGCTTCTCCTCTTCCATATTTTCTACCTCAGTAAATGGCACAATCACCCACCTAGTTGTTCATTCTCCTCATCTCCCTCTTCATAGTCTTGTGTAATCAATCACTAGGTCTTTTCTTTTTATTTATTTGTTTTTTAATTTTTATTTTAAGTAGGCTCTGTGTCCAACATGGGTCTCAAATTCATGACAATGAGGTCAAGATTCATGTGGTCTATCCACTGAGCCAGCCAGGTACCCCTAGGTTTTACCTTTTTAAACTTCAGCCAACTCCCCAGTCGGTTTTCTTTATCCTTACTCCACTATCTTATTTCAAGCCATGGTGTTTTTCTCTTCTAAAATACTGCAGTGGCCTCCAACTGGTTTCTCTCTGTTCTGTGTTATGTCCCATCTTCATCTGGTCTTATTATTCATTAAATAAATAAAATTTAAAACAGCCATGTGTTGGGGTGCCTGACTGGCTCAGTCAGCAGAGCATGTGACTTTTGATGTTGGGGTCATGCGTTTGAACCCCATGTTGGGTATAGAGATTACTTTTAAAAAATTTAAAAATTTAAAAATTATGTCTCTGGTGAGGGAAATGCAGATGAAATCAACACTGAAATATGATTTTTACCTGTTGTGCTTATTTCTTGTGACTGCTATAGCGAATCACTACAACCTAGTGGCTTAAAACAATAGAAATTTATTCTCTCACAATTCTGTAGGCCAGAAGTTCAAAATCAAGGTGTTGGCAAGGCTAGTTCCCTTTGGGGGCATCGAGGAAAATCTGTTCCTTCCATCTTCAGTCATCTGAGGACTGCTCCATGGCATCCCTCGGTTGTGTTCCCATCACTCCAATCTCTGCCCCTGTCTTCACGATGTCTTCTTTGCTCTGTGTCTGCCTCAAAATTTCCTCTGCCTCTCCCTTATACAAATGCATACAGTACCACTTTAAACCACCTGGATAATCCAGAATAAAGCCTCCTCTCAAAATCTTTAATTTAGTCTCATCTTTTCCCACATAAGGTAATATTCACAGGCTCTGACTATTAAGATGTAGATTTTTTTGGGGGGGGGGCACTGTTCAGTTCTCTTTACCTACAAAATTTGCTTTCATCAGAATGAATATTCAATGTAGGCAAGTGGCCCAAAAACAGGAGGCATACACATCCACAACTGGTGAAGTTATAAATTGTCACAAATCTGTTCCGAACAATGCGATAAGACTTAAGACCACAAAAGATATTCATTCTCCAGGTGCCTGCCTGGCTTGGTCAATAAAGCATGTGACTCTTAATCTCGGAGTTGTAAGTTCAAGCCCCACGTTGGGTGTAGATGTTACTTAAAAATAAAATCTTAAAAAAATTTATTCTCTTATCTAGTAATCTCACATCTAGGAATCTATCTTAGACAAATATATGTAAATATGGGCAAACAGAAGATTCATATATATATGCATAAAAATTTATATACATGTGGAGAAAAGACTAGGAAACAATATATCAAAATGCCTATCATGGTTATCTCTGGATGGTTATGTTATTCATTCTTGTCTATGGCTTTAAAATATTTTATGATGAGCATGCATTACTTTCCTAATCATTTAAGTTTATTTTCAAGTTTAATCCTAGGAAATGTAGATTGGAGTTTGAGTCACAATGAAGGAATACATGACTAAGCCATAGAAGATTTGAGAATTACTTTCCAAAATATTTCAAATCCTATTTGTCTATATCTCCACAACCAAAGCAAGACAGACTAAAAAAATAGATTCTGGAAATCAAACTTCTGGGATTTTTGAGTAATCCCCTGTTTAATGTGCTGGGGTTCATCTATCTCTGGAGAAAATTAAAAATAAGAGAGATAAGTAAACCTGATATGGTCTGTTAGGATCACCCTGTTATGAGGCTAAAGCAGACTCAAGGAGTCTTGTTCATTTTATTACCTAAAGGCAAGCCGCTGCACTCTAGAGAAATATAAAAGTCTCTTTAAAAAAAATGTATTCTAGAAAGAGAAATCCAATATCTCCATTGGGCTTCCAAATTCTTAAATATATCAATTATATTTGACAATGTTCTGCAGGTTAAGTAACTGGAGGAGAGATGTGAGTCTATGAATTTTCTTTTGGGAACAATTAAAGAAACAAAGGAGAGACTGTTCCTTTGACTCTATGTTAAATCTAGCTACATACAACATGAAATTATTTTATAATTCTATTTATAAGAGACTCCTGTATGAACTCTTGTTTAAGATCAAGATATTAGGAACAAAATGATTATTAAGCAAAAGCCTATCTCTATGTGAAATATGGTAAAATAAAATAAAATTCTCCCTACAATAAGAAATTTTTTTAATGTGCCAAATCCAGCTAGGAGTAATGTTCTTCAATCCGCATCACCAACTGAAGAAATCACTTAGTTCAACAAGACAATGCCTTTTTCATTATGAAATGTTGTCACATATAATTAGATATAACCTGAGGGCACCAATTAACCTTAAAATATAGTTACAGAGAACTTATTTAACATGTGCGTATTTAGTAATTATTAACTTCATCTATTCAATGCATTACTCAATAAAATCACCAACAAGCAAATATCTTGCAGATTCTGTCTCAGGAAGCCTTAGAAGAAATGATGGCTTCCCCATTCACTACACACAAAACATCTTAAGGATTAAGACAATTGTAGTCAAAGGACTCTCCTCTTCCATTATGTACAAAGATCCTCAAAGCCTTTAACCTCAAGAGATTATGCAGAAAATGTGCATACAGTTTCCCCAGAGGAAATTCAGTTTGGGTGATTAACTCCATGAGAAGATGAAGCACAAAGAAAGGGACAAGAATAACCAAGGAAGACATGCTGAAGTTGTGCACTTTTTTTTGAGAATTAAGATCCAGTTAGGTGTATTCATCCTCAAGACAGTGGCTACAGTTTGGAAAGACAACTTTCAAAAGAAATGACTGTATCATAAGTAGAGAGCTTATGTAGGCTTTTGCAAATAACCTATTATTTGATGGAATTGGTAAAGTTATTTATTTTCTTATCATAACCTGCAGAGAGGATAATTTTAAATCGAGTAAGACTTAAAAATAAATATGGCAATATATATGTCAAGCATATATACATATTGTAAACATACATTCATATATGAATACATAAACTCATAAATATGTACAAGGACTGTCTTTTGCATTCTTCAGTCAAAAAATCATAAAATGTCAGAAATATTTATTTTTGGAGTAAACTTGAGAAAACATCAGTCTCAAAAGATTGGTGTGGGGATAAGACTTTAAGAAAGCCCATAACAGCAATGGTTAAGTGGTCTAGCACTGCAAAAAGAAATACTAGACAACTATTAAAAATGATGATATCGACATATTTGTTATCTGTGACATCTTTCTATTAAAAAAAAAACAAGTACTAGAACAGCATGTATGGTATGTCCCTGTTTTTGTAAAATTCTGTGTGTGTGTGTGTGTGTGTGTGTGTGTGTAGAAAGATGTCTCTGTAATATAGTGAGAATTGAATAAATATTTTGTTCAATGAGCAACTTTCATCTCAGGTTAATAAGACCTGGGGTGAATTTTAGTTTCATCTTTTTCTTTTCCAATATTGTTTACTTTTTTCCAAATAAATTAACATATTTAGAAGTATGAAAACATTTTCATTATTTAAAGGAAAAAAATAGTAATAGCAATATTACTCCCCTACATGTGACTTAGTACTGCAATATACCATTCATTTTGGATTTCAGTAGAATTCATTCTGCTGTTCCAGGTCTTCTTTCGTTTGGCTTAAGAGCTTAGGTTTTTTTGGGTTTTTTTTTGTTTTTTTTTTTTTGTTTGTTTTTTTAGAGATAGAAGAATTTGGATAAGGAAAATCCACTGAAGATAATGGTGTATATACGAACTACTATAAACCTAGGAAAAGAAAAAAAAAGATTACACCTTTCTGTGTGTTAATTCACTATTTCTCCCACTTTTCTACGTGCAGAATGAAGAATCTGAAAGGCCCTCACAATCTTGAAATTTCTTTAAAATCTCATGTTTGAACTTAAATATTATGAGAGTTTTGCATTGTATTCCATATCTGTCATTTAAATGCAAAATGAGGTTTAAACATACATATACTAGCATAAAACTGATGCTCCAAGAAGAAATTTGCCACATTTTTCCTGTGGTTTGAGTGCCTGGTAGCCTGAGCGGGTGGAGTAAATAAATCATTCCAGTAGAGAAGAAAGTCCGCTTGAAAGCACAGTGCTCATCATCAGTATCACTGACACCAGTTGCTCTTGTGAAATGAAGCTCCAGCTTTGCCCAGGGTGTCTCAGCACCTGATGGAGATCACAGAACAGGCAAGGAAAACATGTGATAGAATGTCATAGAATGCCGTCAATCATGGTTTTTAAAATACTGTTCATTTTACCAGTTCTCCTTAACATTCAAGTCCTAAAAAGAAGGTAATATTTTTAAAGGTCTGGTAGGATAATATTTTTAAAGGTATGGACTGGTGAGGTAAGCAAAACAGTTACTATGAATTCGTTTCAGCACATCAAAAAATTTAGGAGAAAGCTGAAACAAATTGTTTAATTCCAAAAGGCTTTGTGTATGTAGTAATCTTATGGGTATTTTCACAATATTATGCCTTTTGTAAAATTTTAAATGTTTACAGATGCTTACTAGAAAATGAATAAGCCCCAGATTTCATAAATCACCCACAATATCAAATTTAATTTTAAAATAAGATGTTTTTTCCTTCTTTTCCAGGACAATAAAACAAAATTTATAACATATATCTACCCTCCGGATAATGTTATCCTTCAAAATATACATTTTTTCCTCCCTTAAGAAAACTGCCTTTACAGTCTTTGAAATTAAGAAAAGAAAAACTTTCAATAAAGCATGTAATAATTTCAAACCTGTTCATGACTGATATCAGTCTTTTTGTTTAGAAAATAAAAATATAATAATCCAGTATATCTCAATAAGAGGGAAGCATGGGGTAATAAAGATACCAGTTGGGGAACATTAAATTAAAACCATGTGGAAAATTGGCACGAGGGTCAGGACAACTAAATTAAAATTTAAAAAATTAATCTTTTTAAAATTTTTAGTAACTGAGCAATCAAGAAAAATAAGTTCTGTATTTCTACAAACTAGTTACCGCACAAAATCTCTGGAACAACATATCTTTTTACAAGAGAAGCTAGCTGGAGCTAAGGATCTGGGGAAGGTTTTCAGTACTAAATGAAACTTTAAAAGGCTTCGTTTTCTTTTGCAATTATTCATTTTTGGGTTCAGTGAAATGTGTTAGATCACAAAGAATGATCTTATTTTATTTTTTTTCCCAAAAGAACATAGTGTTATAAAATTAAAATTATAGGAGAAAAATTAATCTACTTCCAGCAAAAAGGAACATTTAAAAAAGAACTACAAAGTAGTGTTTCACACTAAAAAAGCAACTCAATATAGTAAATTACTGTATCTGAATATCCTATTTTTGTACCACATTTAAATTGTTGGAGCCTGAAAAAGTAAATGCCTATGCTTGATTCAAAGAGATATTTATCACATTCTCTAAACCGATGGGAAGAATACACAGACACAATAGGGATTACAAGTCTCTTTGATGAAGTCTCCCTGATTTGAACCTGTTTTTTCCTCTTTCATGGAACAAGAGATAATCTCCCTGAAATAAATATTTCCCCCTTTGAAAAATGATTCAAACACAAGATAATTGGACAAAATAAGGTACCGAATACAGAAAGTGGGAAATAATAAATAAATATAAACAGATAAAACACTAGATTATTTCTCCCTATTTTAAAAAGGGAAAAGGTAATGAGCAGACAACCACTTGTAATTTACGAGCTGAAGTCTTCTTTTGACAGCCCATGGATCAATTAAATCCTCTTCAAATTAGTTTTGATGTGTTAATGTGTGAGTTCCCCACCTCCCCAAGTTTCCATGGACTATTACTGGGTTTTTATGCTGGCTTTCTACTGAATTGTTTCAAGTGTTTTGTTGCATGTTAATACAAGGTCATTTAAAGCTGCATAAATACAGAGAAAAATACTCTAAAGCAGATTATTTCCCACTTTGCTTTATTTTCTCACACTATCTTCTGTCTTCTGTTACCTAAGGAAAGGTAGAAAACACTTGAATCTTGATGAGTTTTTCTTAGATAGTTGTAATCTTTAGCAACATTTAGGTTATCAAAATATAGCAGGTAGCTATATCCCAATCTTCACAACCTGTTCAAAAATACCTAGATTCTCAAAACTGTTAACCTTAACATGTCGCAGATACTTAACTCTAACATGTAGTGGCTAACAGGTAAAGAAAGAATATTTTAAATTTATGACTGGGTAATTCTTTTCACATATGATGGAATCCAAAACAATACCTCAGTTTTATCTGACAGGGAATTACTGTCACGTTTGCCTCTCCAATGCTTCCTGTTGGGGGTGAGTGGTCTATTCTTCAGCATGACAAAGTCTGATTTCTGAATGGCTGGTAGTGTCAAAGGGCCATTAGTATGCTAAGCCTTTTAGTGGCATGGGATAGCTCCATCCTGCTTTCCTCAATTGTTGCAATTGGGCCACGTGACTAACTGATGATTTCAAGGCAAGCTTTGGAATCTTGATGTCTTCCAGAAATTAATATTCCTTCTCGTAATATAATCTATTGACTCTTCTTGCTCACTTCTTTAATGCCTGAAAAGAGGTACAGTCTTAGCGAAACTCCCGAGCAATGAGAAAAAAGAAGGCTCGGCAAATAAAATTGCTAGCTTCTCTCATGATTAGGTTTTAAGAGTTTAAAAAGACAAATCTAATCTGTTTGGAAAAACTGTTGACAGCTTTTATCATGTTCTTCATTTTTAAAAATTCTACACAGAGCAGTGACAATTACACTTTGAAAGCAAGTTTTCAAAACTGAATTAACTATAAAAATGTTCATAGCACTTCTCTTTCTTTCTTTCTTTCTTTCTTTCTTTCTTTTTGTATAGTGAACTCTTTATTACCCAGCACTGATTTCTTTTGCATATCTTGAATATATCCTTTATGTGCTTATTAACTACCAGCACCCATTATATTGAAAATTAAAGAAAGTAGACCAGATGATATCTGATTCTATACTGACTAGTTATGTTTTTTTTAAGTATGTCTTATTTTTATTTTACATTTAGCCTGCAAACCAACAGGAAAGTTTATTGGAATAGAACATTTAGTTCCAAAGAAGATTCAAGAAGTAATACACTTAAGATTAGTCTGCCAATGTTACCAGAGGAAGAGCTGGTGAGAGGTGACTGAATTATAAACCCATCAGTTACTCAGCCTTACAAGAATGAGATCTATGTAATGCATGTTATTTGGTCAGAGGGATATTCCAAGAATACCAGTCACATACATATTCAAATGCAGAGAGAAAATACCTATCAAAGTTTGATGCACAATGCTTTTTAGATTACTGACATTTATATTATCCACAAATTTGCCTTTAGTTCTAATGAGTGAATAACTGAAAACTGAGAATATCTTGTTAGCTCTGGGACCTAGTGTAGCAACTTGTTTCTTCTACCTTTTTTTTCCCCCTGGGCACACAACTAGACCATACATCATTCCCTGACTTCCTTGCATTTAGGTATAATTATGTGACTGAGTTTTAGCTGATAGGATGTATTTAGCCAATAGGACCTGCTTCATTGCCAGGCCTGACCCACAAAAGTCCTACATATAATCTTCTATGTTGTTTCTCCACCTGCCAGCCTGACTCAGAACATGGCGACTTTGAAAACTTACCGTCAAAAGGGCAGAGCCACAAGACAGAACTAGCCTCCATTCCAGAAACACTGCTAAGAGGAGAACAGCCCCCCAACCAGGAATATGTATTTGAGACTTTATGTGAGTGAGAAATAAACTTTGATTATTTTTGAGCCATTGCACATTTCACATTGGAAGTGAGATACAGCCAAAAATAACAGTTGAAAATTTGTGACATTGGCTTAGTAGTTGAACATCACATAGTGAGGAAACTGATATCAGGGGCTGGACACAGAATTATGGTATCTAGAAGCAAAACACATGGCCAAACTGTCTCCAGTGATAGCTTGAAAAAAGACCATATAACCTCTGAAACTTTAGCACCAGTGGAAGTGATGGGAAGGTAATGGCGACTACCTTCAGCAAGCTATCACAAGAAACCAGTGTGCTCAGAAAAGAATCACAGTTTGCAAACAGAAATGAAAGAGGTTAGACTTTAGAAATTTAGTTCCTGGAAACACTGCAAAGTCAGCTATTTCTAAACTCTTTGGAAAAGGAATGAAGACTGAAAGAAAAAAAGTTTTAAGTAACAAAAGGCTATAAAACAACTACTATGTTCTAGTTTGCTCAGGATAGTCATGGTTTACATCTGCTCTTTTTACCTAAACATTAATAGTATTACTATGACTCATTCTGAGGCAAAAATCAAATTATAGGTATGGCCTTCCTAGTCAAAGTCCAGGTGCCGTGAAGGTAGTTGGCCAGTTAAAATTATCTATTGCCCTTTCACAAACAACTCCCAATTTAGTAGATTAAAACACAACCATTTATCTGCTAACAATTCTGTAATTGGTAAATAGCTCCGTGGAACATCTCATCTCTGCTTTGCAAGAAATCAGTGAGGGTCACTCAGTAGCTGCATTTAACTGGAACCGTATTTACTACAAGAGGCAAGGAAGCAAAAAATAAATGAGGCTTGAGAGTTATGTCTAAAAAGGACCTTTAAGTTTGGCTACTGACACATGGAAGTGACTGAAAAGAACATAAATCAGAAATGTATTGCAATTTTGAAGGAATTGAACTATTAACACAATTACAAACCCGAACTTGCACATCAGGAGCAAGCAGTAAAAACTGGGCAGCTCCCAAGAAAGGCACTTTTCAGATGTATCTATTCAGCATATTGGACAATGAAGTACTTTCCAGAGGGCAGGGTCTAGGAACCATGGAGAACAATGGACAAGGGACTTTCTACTAGAGAGAAGAATCAGGATCTAATCAAGGTAAGGATTTCCATAATGTCTGCTCAACAAAACTTCAAAGTTGCAAAGAGTGTTGACAGTTGTGTATCTCTAATCCTTTCCTTTCCTGAATGGGAATGTTGATTGCAGTTATCTGTCCCTATTCTACCATCGTAATTTGACTGTATATGATGATGGCAAGGGGGCGGGGGGGGGGGAATAAAACTCGTCTTTTTAGTTCATGTTGGCAGGCTACATGTTTGCACATCAATATCAACTTCATTGGGGTGCAATGTCTGCATGAAACTTTTCTTGTTTTGTTTTCCTTGGGAAGGGAATGAGTGTCTTCTTTGTATAAGGAAAAAAGAGAAAAGAGATACTTAGTGATTAGAAGAGTAGACTGTGGCAGAGACTATCATGTGTTAACTGAAGTCCATTTCCTTTCCCTTCAAAGCAATATAGACTACTTTTCCCAGAATTCCTCTTGTAGTTAAGTATGAGTATATGACCAAATTATGGCCATTGGAATGTGGATAGAAGTGATGTGTGCCACTTCCAAGTCTGATCGATTAAAAACTTTCCACATCATCCGCCTGGTATCTTTTCTCATCTACTTACTGAATGCAAAGTTCTCCAAGGTCCTTGAAAAGGGTATAGCCCGGGTCCCTGGACTGCCTGGGAACACTTTATTTTAGTGACATGTGGGAAATAAACTCTTCTTTTGCTAAGCCACTAAAAATTTAGGGTTTATTTGTTGAAGCCATTTGCATCATCTTAACTAATACAAGGAAATTAAATGTACCAGAGATAAATGTTATTTGATCTACAAATAACTACAGGGTCAGTTTTATTTCTGATCAATAAACCCAATTGTGTTCATCATCAAAAAAAACATTTTAAAGTTTTTATTTTCTTTTATGGGTTCGGGAGAAAAATAAAACCTACATCTCTTAGGCAAAAGTTGGGATGTCTACCTGGGTCACACAGTTTCCTTAGAATTTGTTTTTTTCCAAAGGGTGGGCATAGACAACCATACCTAGCCCATGGAGTTCTGACACCTCATGCAGTTGATTGGTAGGAGTGGAGGTCTAACCCAAGATGGGCCAATCTGATTCCTTGTACTGTGTACAAGTTGGTACTGAGAAACTACTCAGTAGGAACTGAGCATAACTGAGTTATTTTAATTGTAGATGAATCATAATGAATTCTATCAACTTCTGCTCATTAATGAGTCAAATATATGATGCCCAAGGTGTGTCCTTTTTAAAAAAAAATTGTTTTTAATGTTTACTTATTTTTGAGAGAGAGAGAAAGAGACAGAGTGTGAGTGGGGGAGGGGCAAAGATAGAGAGACAGAGAATCTGAAGCAGGCTCCAGGCTCTGAGCTGTCAAAGATAGGGAGACAGAGAATCTGAAGCAGGCTCCAGGCTCTGAGCTGTCAGCACAGAGCCCAAGGCAGGGCTCAAATCCATGAACCATGAGGTCATGACCTGAGCCGAAACCAAGAGTCAGAAGCTTAACAGACTGAGCCACTCAGGCGCCCCAGATTTTAATATTTAAAAAGTATAAGAGTAGTATAATAAATCCTTAAATACTCATTAACTAGTTTCAATAATTATCAACATTTTCCACTCTCGGGTCTATGTGCGTGTACACACATTGTATACATGCACATGCACAAATGTTTTAAAAGCTGTGTATCTCACATATGGTTAAAAATTTAGATTCTGGGATGTGATGGACTGGGCTTCATATTTTGTTTTTGTCAGTATCTAGCATTAACCAGCTTGTTCAAGTAATTCTGTCATCTCTAAAGTACAATATTCACATGCAACACAAAGAAAACATTAGTACTTACATTGTAGGGATGATTAAAGATTCAGTGAATGGGGTGCCCGGGTGGCTCAGTCAGTTACGTGTCCAACTCCTGGTTTCAGCTCAGGTCACATATGTTGGGCTCTTAACTGTCAGTGCAGAGCCTGCTTGGGATTCTCTCTCTCCTCTCTCTATGCCCCTCCCCTACTTACTCTCTCTCTCTCTCTCAAAATAAATTAAAAAAGAGGGGCGCCTGGGTGGCTCAGTCGGTTAAGCGTCCGGCTTCGGCTCAGGTCATGATCTCACGGTTCGTGGGTTTGAGCCCCGAGTCAGGCTCTGTGCTGACAGCTTAGAGCCTGGAGCTTGTCTTCAGATTCTGTGTCTCCCTCTCTCTCTGACCCTCCCCTGCTCGCGCTGTCTCTCTCTGTCTCTCAAAAATAAATAAAAAAACATAAAAAAATTTTAAAAAATAAATTAATTAATTAAAAAAGATTCAGTGAAACATGAAAAGCACTTAGCACATTATTCAGCGCATAGTAGGTATATAAGATTTACTCTTTTATTTTTAATAGTGTCATAATAGAAATTTGTGTAATATGCAGTAGTGGTGCAAAGGAAAGACTGATGGATAGATACCCCTGGTGGGTAGGGGAAGGAAGGACATTAAATGAAAGAAATGTGAAGCTGAGTCTTGAAGATTGCATTGGACTTTTCTAAAAGGATGAGATAGTGTAAAAGGTATCCAAGAGAAAAAAAAAAGTTACAGAATTTTGGATATATACAAATATATCATGAACATTTGTAAATTTTTGGCTGCTTAGCATGTAAATCCTCTTTGTATGCTTGGAAATTGCTACCTCACGAATATTGATGAGAGGTGTAGACCACCGCTCACCAGGAAACCTAAAAATAATATATACCCTTTTCCAGCCCTCTGTGCAACTAAGATCTAAGCATGTGCATATCCAGACTCAGGCATTCAGATGCATTTGCCCTGGATTTTGAATAGGGAGCCATTGATACTGAAGGCCCAGGGCAGCAGAGAGCCTATTATGGAGACAGGTGGCAGCAGTGGCAGCTGTTATACCCAGTTTTCATGGACAGAGTGGTCATGGTTCCAGTAGTGGAGTCTAGTGTCCAGTGACACACAAGGCAACTGTGGATCTATATTTAACACAGCAAGTTTCTGTGAAATGAGTTAGCTTTGGCCCTGCTTTCTGTCTAGCTTCCCACGTTACTGCCCCTTTTTAGTTGAGCTCAGTTCTTCAGACTTCCTATGATTCTATTTGCTACTCTATGCTTTCATTTCAAACTTCCTTTTCTATAATCACAACAGGTATTTCGTTGCTTATAACTAGGAATTCTGATAGATAAGTAAATAGATCAGGGTAAGGTGTACTGGTAGCATGTGATGGATATGGGGTTTGGGGTCTTGCAATTTTAGATAGGGTGGTATGCTAAATTTTCACCACCTTCTCCTAGATTCCTTCTCTGACTTACCTGCTCTGCCATTTCATAAGGAAAAACACCTTCCAGGTTCTCTTGACTTCAGGCTTTTAGATGGGTTCAGTTAATGGGAGACAACTGGCAGATGGGAGGCAAAGTTGGGAGATATTTATCTGCCCCCCTCTCCAGCTTGGGGCGTGATCTCTGGTACTTCTTCCATGATTCTATTCCCATTCTTATTGGATTGCTTCTCCCTCCCTGGTCCCAGCTCCTGCTCAGCATCCCTTGCTCTGGTTTCAGATCCTACTGGATTGCCCCCACTTTGGAGCTTTGGAAAAACCACTTATCTCCCATGGTGCTTAGCCCCAGGGGTGACAGCAGCTCCTGCTGACTCTGATATCTGAGTTGCCTTATAATCTCCTTTGTTTGGCTCTTCAGCAATTCATCACCTGTGTCAACAATTTCCCGAATTAAATTTTCTTCTGTTTGGAACAGTAGTTTCTGTTTTCCTGGCAGGACATTGACTGATATGTATGTTGGGCAAAGCCTTCATTGAAAAGGTGACATTTGATTAAAGACCTACGAAAGGAAGGAGTTCGCCATGTTGATATGGGGTGGGGGGGGAGTGCATTGCAGGTGGAGGGAACAATCAATGCAAAGGCCCTAAGGTGAGAAAATGCCTGGCATGCTAAAGAAACCAGAGTGAGGAAGGAAAGAATAGCAGATAAGGTAAGAGAGGTAGTAGCACCAGATCATCTCTAATGTGAGGACCCATCAAAGGGTTCTGAGCAAGGGGGTGACATGAATTGCCTTATATTTAAAAAGAACCATTGTAGAGGTATGTGGTTGGCTCAGTTGAGCATCCGACTTCGGCTCAGGTCATGATCTTGCGGTTGTGGGTTCGAGCCCCGTGTCGGGCTCTGTGCTGACAGCTTGGAGCCTGGATGGAGCCTGCTTTGGATTCTGTGTCTCCCTATCTCTTTGCCCCTCCCCTGCGCACACTCTAGAGGTCTCTCTCTCTCTCAAAAATAAATAAATGGTAAAAAAAAATTTTTTAAGAAAAAATAAAAATAAAAAGGACCATTGTGGCAGCTGTGTTGAGAATACAGTGTAGGGGACAAAGACAAAAGAAGGAAGATGTATTAAAAGAGGCAAACAGCATTCTACGACCTTGCAATAGAGGTTATGATAAGTGATCATACTATAGTTATACTTTGAATGTAGAGCCAAAGGAATTTATTGGGGTGAGAGAGAAAGAGAGGAGTTAAGGAAGACTCCAATGATGTTGTGAATCTCTAATTAGGGATATACAAAGTAGTTAAAAGTATGAAAACATGGGAGTGAGGAGTTACCTGCATGTATTCCTCTAATATCTACACAATTTTTTTCCCCTTATGTTCATTTGGACATCGTTCAGTGCTAATGGTTGGAAGTCACTAAAGAAGTTTCTGGTAGCTGTTTTTAGGTCTTTGACTGTTGTTGAATCTTATGTATAAGGACTTTTTGTGCCCACTCTATAGTATGGAATTGTTTTCAGAAATATCTCAGGAACTAGCATTCCTGAGAGAAAGGGGAATCTAAAGTTTTTTAGCTTGAACAACTGAAATGATAAAGTTAAGATGGAGAAGGCTGTGGGTTGAACAGATTTTGGGGAGATCAGAAATTCGTTTTCAGACATGTTACATTTGTGATATCTATTAAATATCCAAATGATGAAAGTAAGTAAATAAGTGGAAATACGAGTCTTCAATTCATGAGAAAACACTAAGCCAGAGATAAAGGTTTGATTGCTGTTGGTAAATAGATGACATTTAAAAGCCATGAGACTGAGGTTAAGCATCTGACTCTTGATTTCAGCTCTGGTCATGATCTTGCTGTGGTGAAATCAAGCCGCATGTCAGGAGACATGAGAGTCTCACTCTCCGCAGAGTGGGAGCCTGCTTGGGATTCTCTCTCTCTTCCTCTCTCTCTGCCCCTCCCCTTTTTGTGCATGCTCTTTCTCTCTCAAAGTAAATAAATAAACTTAAAAACCATGAGACTGAATGAAGTTGTGAAGGGAGATGAAAAGAAGACTGAGGGTTGAGTCTTGGGACACTCCAACATTAACAAGTTTGAGATAGAAGGAGGAATCATCACTCGAGTTTGAGAAGGGGCATAGAAATGAAGTAGGAGGAAAACTAGGATAGTATGGTGTTCCTGAAAACCAAGGGAACTGAGTGTATTAAGCACTAGGGAATCAATTGTGTCAAATGATAGGTCAAATAACATGAAGTCTAAGAATTGATCACTGGCTCTAGCAATATGAACATTGGTGACCTTGAAAGAGCAGTTTCAGCGGAGAGGTGGGAAAGAAAGCATGACCATGTGGGTTGAAGAAAGAATGGGAAAATTGGAGATAGTGTATATAGACAACTCTTCAGAGGATTGTTGCTACAAAGAAACGGGGCAGTAGCTGGTGTGATAAATTGAGTTAAGATATGTTTTTTTTTTTTAATGAGAGAAATGGGAGTACTTGGCTGACTCAGTCAGAAGAGCCCAGAAGAAGAGTTGGGTATAGAGATTACTAAAAAACAAACAAACAAACAAACAAACAAACAAAAACTTAAACAAAGAATAAAATAAAATGGGAGAAAGGACAACATGCTTATAAACTGAGAAGAATGTTTCAAGAAGTGGCAAAATGTTTATAGTATAGAAGAGAAGGAGCAGAATTACTGGAACAATGTTCTCAAGTAGATGATTCTAGATTAGATGCAACCTGGTACACAGGAGGAAGGATTTACTTTATATACGGGCATGAATAGTTCATCTGTGGTAACTGGGGGAAGGCAAAGTAACATATACGTGCAGGTGTTGGTAAGTGATATGGTGGTGGGTGTCCAAAGGAATCTTCTTCTGATTATTTCAATTTTCTCAGTGAAGTAGGAAAGTCATCAGCAAGAAGTGAGGATGGGGGTGCCTGATGGGCTTACTTGGTAGAGCACAGGACTCTTGATCTTGGGGCTGTGAGTTTGAGTCCCATGTTGGGCATAGAGATTATTTTTTAAAAAATAAAAACTAAAACTAAAAAGAAAAGGGGCTTCTGGGTGGCTCAGTTGGTTGGGCATCCGACTCTTGATTTCAACTTAGGTCATGATCCCAGGGTTGAGGCATTCAACTCTGCCTCAGGCTCTGAGCTAAGCATGGAGCCTGTTTGAGATTCTCTCTCTCTCTCTCTCTCTCTCTCTCTCTTTCTCTGTCTTATAAAAAGGAAGAAAAAAGTCTTTAAAAATATTTTTTTTAAAAATGAGGATAGAAGAAGAGGTAACAGAGGTTTGGGAGAGAGAAGGTGTGAAAGTCATTTACTAAAATGAGTGAATGAACAAGGTTAGGAATATATGAATATAGAATATGGAAAGTTTAATATGATTGTCAAATAGTCTTATGGGTCAATTTGAGGTTTGTGGCCAAGTGAGAGAAATCAATATGGTTTGGTGCTTTTCCCCAGTCATGTTCAGCTGCATGGCTGTGGGTGCAGGATAGAAAGAGAGTTGGACTTAATTTAGGTGGCAGTTTTGCTGAGTATAAAAAACTGAGAGAGGGGCAAGGGAGTTGTGAGTGTACTCAAGAAAATGAACATGATAATGGCTAGGGAATTTAATCTGGATAAAGGGGGAGAGCCTTCATCAAGGGAGTGAAGAACAGGGACATGGTGGCAGATTCAGTGGATTGGCAGGTCTTAGGACTCAAAGGATGGTTGGAGTACAGTCTCCTTCTACCTCATTATTTGCTCATCATAGATCTTGACTTTAAGATCTCAGTCTTCACACGTATAGTGAGGTAGCAAGATGATAAAAGTAATAAAGAGAAGGGGGAGGAAAGGAAGTACACTGCTCTCTATGTTTAAGGAGATTTCTCAGAAGTTGTCACATGATACTTTTTTCTTACATTTAATTGACCAGAACTTGTTACATGGCTATTCCTAGCAATGCAAAGGCTGAAAAATAAAGTCATTATTCTAGAGATCAGTAAATAATGGCTTCTAGTATTAAGAACAAAGGGGAGAAAATAGATTAGGCAATTGTTATATTTCTTTGCTTCTAAAACGTGCATTTCCCCACATTTTGCCTCTCTGAAATCAGTATATATAATATAGTTGGTAATGTGTCATGGTTTAATCACTCCATTTTTCTGTAGTTAGTAGTGTAGAAAATAATGATGTATTTCACAGTTGATAACATCACATATTAGAAGAAAGATGGTGATATTTTGCCAAGATAGACAATACTGGATTTGAAGAACAGATATTCTTTGCATAAGAGAAAGGGAAGGAATATAATTAGTTTGGTTTTCTTTACATGTTAAATTTGAGAATGACCTATAAACAGTTGAACATTTAGGATTGGAACTCCAGACTGTGATGGAGCATGTGATCAAATTTATGTGGGAAAGTGAGTTCTTAGGAATTTTGATTGTCTGTACCTTTTGTTTTTCAAAAATAATTTCAAGCGGCAGTTATTCACTCTAGGTAGAAATTATTTCATTTGTTGCCAAGGCCTCAGCAGCCCTGCCAGATGTCATGATAATTTTCTAAGAAGATAGGTATTAATTCAAGGTTTTCAATTAAATTAGCATTGAAAAATAAGATGTGATTTAAAATATTAGTTTGTAGCCAGTAAGTGATGGTGGAATTTTTTTCATGTCTATAGCGATTGCATGTGAAACCTCTGATAGAAATGTCTGGTTTTAATTTTTTCTTCTGGATGCTTTATTGAAGACCCATGTGCAAGGGGAAAATATTGAAACCAGACAACTTCAGATCCACTGTAAATTTCACATGCCATCAGAAAGTCTAAACTAAATGTTTCTTTTGGCCACCATGCTTGAAAGGCAAGCAAAAAGTAAAATCAGTTCACATTCCTAATACTTCTATATGAAATAATAAAATGGTATTTAGACCTAGACATCTATTAATCCTAGTGGTAGAATCTATAGTTTGGGTGCAATTGAAAATAAAATAAAATAAATGCACACAGCAAATTATTTCTGTTTCATTTCAGGCCTATATCCTATATTTGAAATGTGAGAAATAAGGAAATGAAAGGGTTTATTAAACTCTTTTTTAAATGCAAGCCTAGTAAAAGGTAGTTTTATGGTTTCAGGTCTCTTGCCAGCAACACTGAGCCTCTACCCCCAACATCCCACCATCATCAGGAAAGGGCATTTGATCAAAGATGAAATATTAGAAACTGATAAGATTTGTGAGAGAACAATCACATTAAAAATAATTTGTACAATCTTTGTCTAAGAAAAAATCACAAGAAGAAAAGGTACCCCCCATTTCCCACATTTTTACAGTTCCAGTTAGCTTTATTCATTCACTAATTCATTCATTCACTAATTCATTCATTCTATACCTTCTTTGGGGCGTATTATGTGTCAGGGCTTAAGCTAGGTACTGGGAAAATGATCAGTAAAAACAGATATGATCCTTGTCCACAGAGAACTTGCTTTACATTCTGGAGAAAGAGATAATTACACTGCATTAATACTGTAGCATAGGAGGAGGCACCTGGGTGGCTCAGTCAGTTGAGCAACTGACTCTTGGTTTCAGCTCAGGTCATGATGTCATGGTTTGTGAGTTTGAGCCCCGCATTGGGCATTTTCTCTCTCTCCCTCACTCTCTTCCTCTCTCTCTCTTTCTCTCTCTCTCTCTCTCAAAATAAATAAATAAACAAAAAAAAACTTTTAAAAAACAGCAACAAAAAATACTGTAGTATGGGAGGTACTCTGAAGGACAAAGATATGGTGCTAAGTGGGTTTACAAGATGAGGAGTTGAAGTGGTCAGGGAAGTCGGAGAAGCATTCCTTGTGTAAGAGGATCGATAAAGATGTTTTCAACTGCAGGATACTTAATAGATGAAGGTTTAAACAGTTAAAACACTTATTTCATACAACAAGAAGTAGGAGGTATTTTGATCAAGGTTGATTCAGAAGTTCCATAATGCCATTAAAACCCTAGGCTCTTTCCCTCTCTCTGCTATTCCATCCTTTATTGGTAGGTAGATTTTTATGCTTGTTTCCTAATGCTGATTTATGGCTCAAGGCATTATGTCCTCATACAATTGCATCCAGAAGCAGGAAAAGAGGTATTTCTCTTTGCATGTCTCCTATTTTCAGAAACATTTTTTTCCCACAAGGATTTTCAGATCCCCTTGGCCTTGAGCATGTCCATGTGTTAGCTGAAAAAGCTGATGGGAAAGCAACTATCCTACATTTTTACATAATTTTAGTCTCTATAGTAAGAGTTGGGCTTTGTCAGCAAGGAAGGGAAACGTGGGAAATGTCAATAAGATACCTACAGTTTCTACCACAGGGAGTGACTCTCTAGCTAGGATCTGAACAAAGAGGATGACTAGAGAAGAGGAAAGGAAGAATACTCCAGTAGGCAACAATCTGCAAAAGACTCTGCGGCAAGACAGAAAAACAATGGTCTAAAGATGAAGGTAGAGGACAAACCATGTGGAGCCCATCAGATCAGGGTAAGGGATTTTATTCTGAGGGAAGTGGTAAGCCATTGGAAGGGATTCATACAGGTAACATGATCATGTGTTCCTTTCCAAAGTGGAGCATAAATTGGAGGCCAGAATGATTGTGGTAACCCAGTAGGAACCAGTGCAGATCTCCAGGTAGAAATAAGATGAAAAATTATGCAGTTTACTGGGGCTCCTGTGTGGCTCAGTTGGTTAAACGTCCAACTTCAGTTCAGGTCATGATCTCAAAGTTCATGGGTCCAAGCCCCAGGTAGGGCTCTGTGCTGACAGCTCAGAGCCTGGAGCCTGCTTCAGATTGTGTCTCCCTCTCTCTCTGCCCCTTCCCCTCTTGCACTCTGACTCTCTCTCTCTCTCAAAAATAGATACACATTAAAAAATTTACACAGTTTACTAATTCTGTAAGTTAAGTAAAAATCATTTCATTTGATCAATATTTATTGCAGAATTAGAACAATTGTTCCTGGAAGCATTGCTGTGAAAATAAAGTTAAGTTTATGTTCATAGCTGTAGAGAGATTGGCCTTATTTACTGGGGGATTTTTCTACCTAATAGTTCATATTTACCAAAGAAAATTAATAAAATACTAAACTTACAAAAAATGCTAAGGAGGAAAAATAAAGCAAGGAAGATATAGGGGCTAGTGTCAAAATTTTAGATACAGTAGTCAGGAAGAACCTGACTGAGAAGGTAACATGTCAGCAAAGACCTGAAGGAGGTGAGAGAGAGAGAGAGACAGACAGACAGACAGATATACACCTGGGGGAGAGACAGAGACAGAGACAGAGGAGTATTCCAGACACAGGGGAAAGCAAGCACAAAGGCCTTGAGATAGGAGTAGCCCTGGCGTGCTGCGGGGATATCAAAGATGCCAATGTGTCTAGAACGCAGTAAGTAAAGGGACGGTAGGTCAGAGAGCCTTTAGAGTGCCTATGTACAGGCCTTTATATGTTATAATAATATCTTTGGCTTTTACTCAGAATGAAATAGAAAGTCCCTCTAGGGTTTTGAACAAAGAAACGGCTTGGCCTGACTTTTGTTTCAATAGCTCTGATTGCTACCTGGAGGCTATTAGAAGTCTATTGCGAGAATCCACCCAACAGGTGATGGTGGCTTGGATCAGAGTGGTAATAGGAGAGGTAGGGAAAATAGTCACATTCTGAACACTTTTTTAAAATGTTTATTTATTGGGGCGCCTAGGTGGCTCTGTTGGTTAAGTGTCTGACTTCAGCTCAGGTAATGATCTCACGGCTTGTGGGTTCCAGCTCCGCGTCAGGCTCTGGGCTGACAGCTCAGAACCTAGAGCTTGCTTCAGATTCTGTGTCTCCCTCTCTCTCTGCCCCTCCCTCACTCATTCTCTCTCTCTTTCTCTCTCTCTCAAAAATAAATAAATGTTAAAAAAAATTTTTTTAAAGAGTCACATGCTCTTCTAACCAAGCAAGCCAGACACCCCTGGACACATTTTAAAGATTGGAAGTGGAAGGAAAAAGAAAGAATTAAGAAATACTCCAAGGTGGGGCACAGGTCTGTCTCAGTTGGTGGAACATGTGACTCTTGATCTCGGGGTTGTGAGTTCAAGCCCCATGTTGGGTAAAAAGCTTACTTTAAAACAAACAAACAAACAAACAAAGTAAATGGGATTGTGACTTAAAAAAAATTACTCCAAGGTTACCATATGATGTAACAATTCCATTTCTTTCTTTTTATAGTGTATTGTCAAGTTGGTTTCCATAAAACACCCAGTGCTCATCCCCACAATTGCCCTCCTCCATGCCCATCACCCCCCTTCCCCGTTCCCCCTCTCCCTTCAGCCACAACAATTCCATTTCTAAGCATATATCTGAGGTAAATGAAATCAATATCTTTGAGAGATATCTGCACCCTCAAGTTCATGGCAGGATTATTTCTAACAGCCAACACATGGAAACAACCGAAGTGTCCATTGACAAATGAATAGATAAAGAAAATGTGGTGTATACACACACACACACACACACACACACAATGAAATATGATTCAGATGCTAAAAAGTTGGATATCCTGCCATTTGTGACAAAATGGATGAAACTGAAGGACATTATGCTAAATGAAATAAGTCAGACAGAGAAAGACAAATGCCGTATTTTAACTTACATGTGAAATGTAAAAAACTGAACTCTTAGAAATAGAGAAGATAGGTGATTTCCAGGGTGAGGTGAGGGTGTTAGAGGTGGGGAAATGTTGGGGGAGGGATGCGTAAAAGTAATCAAAGAGTATAAATTTCCAGTTATAATATAAATAAGTTCCAGGGATTTAATGTACAGCATGGTGACTAGTGTTAAACTACTGCTGCCTTATATACTTGAAATTTGCTAAGAGTAGATCATAAAAATTCTCACCACATACCCATACACACAAAGGTAACTATGTGAAGTGGTGGATGTATTAACTAACCTTATTGTGATAACCATTTTGCAGTATGTGCATATATCACACCATCGTGTTTTACACTTCAAACTTACAAAATATTATATGTCAATTAAATCTCAATAGAGCTGGAGGAAAAAATATACTCCAAGGATATTATGAACATTCAAGTCTGGAATATTAGTAGTATGGGATCAATTTTTAGGAGCACCTGTTAAAGCCTCTCACAATTAATGTTCCTCAGAATATCACTTGGGGAATGAGGTTAAAGATACGCAGTGAATTAAAAGCTATGCCATACTACTGAGGAGTCAGATAAGGTTAAATAGTGAGTACTAATTAATAGTAGAACAAGTGTCTGAGATTGCTATTTTGTTTAGTAATGATGAGCTGCTTAGGAAGATTTTGGTCACCATGAATGAGATGGCAGCAAAAAGTGAAGTCATTTTTAGTACTTCTATTGAAATATTAAACTTGTATTTAGACCTGGACATTTTGTTAAGCTTAGTGGTAGACTCTATAGTTTAGGTGAAATTGTAAATAAATAAATGCACATAGCAAGTTATTTCTGTTCCATTCTTCGGCCTATATATTATATGTGAGGTTAGCAAGGACTTCAGGTATGGGCCGCAGAGGGAATCCAGCAGAAGATCAGGGAATCAGAGGTTCTACAGGAGTGTACTGTTGGCAATGCTGATTTTGGATCAAAGCCTGTGTAGAAAGGAAAACAGACCAGTGAACTCCTCCTTTGAGATTTCAAATTCACAGAAGGAAGGCACTAGAATAGGTGGTAGTGGAGAGTTTGAGTTTTGGTCAATGGGACCAGGAACAGGGCTACAATAAATTGCCCTGATGAACATTGGGACAGATCATAAGTTACTTCTTAAAAAAGAAAACATGTTTATTAAAATGTAATCCAACATCAAAATCACCCGAGGGCTTAAAATTCCCTTTGAAACAGAGAACGCAGAAATACTATGGCCAAATTGATTTTTTGATAAAGGTACAAAAACAATTCTTTAAAAAAATTTTTTTAACGTTTATTTATTTTTGAGAGACAGAGCACGAGCAGGGGAGGGACAGAGAGAGAGGGAGACACAGAATCTGAAGCAGGCTCCAGGCTCTGAGCTGCCAGCACAGAGCCGGATGTGGGGCTCAAACCCACTAACCATGAGATCATGACCTGAGCCGAAGTCAGACACTCAACCGATTGAGCCACTTAGGCGCCCCGGTACAAAAACAATTCAATGGAAGAAAGATAGTCTTTTTAATATAGGGTGCTGGAGCAATTGGAATTCACAGGTAAAAAATTGAAACTTGACCTAAACCTCATACCTTATTAACTAAATATGTAACTCAAAAAAGGCCATAGACTTAACCATAAAAGGTAAAACTAAAAAACCTGTAGAAGAAAACATAAGAGAAAATGTTTAGGACATAGACTTGGTGAACAGTATTTAGACATAACACCAAAAGCACAATCCATGAATTAAAAAACTACTAATCTGCACTTCATCAAAATTTAATACGTTTACTGAGCAACAGACACTGTTAAGAGGATGAAAAGACAAGCTACAAACAGGGGGAAATATTTGCAAACTACATATCTGATAAAAGACTGATATTTGGAATATATAAAGACCTCTCAAAATGTAACAGGCAAAAACAAATAATGCAATTAGAAAATGAGCAGAAGACATGAGACATGTAACTGAATAGAATATACAGATGGCAAATAAGCACATGAAAAGATATTTGATATTATTAGCCATTAGGGGAGCGTAAAGTAAGGCCATGATGAGATATCATGACATACCTACTATTAATGTTAGCCAAGCTAAAATAAAAAATAGTGATATACTAAATGCTGATGAGGATAAAGAGAAACTGATTCTTATATATTGCTAGTAGGAATGTAAAATAGTATAGCTACTTTGAAAAATTGTCAAGTAGTTTCCTAAAAAAACAAATATATGTGTATCACATGACCTAGCATTGTGCTTTTGAACACTTATCCCAGAGAAATGAACATTTATGCCCACACAAAAAAATGAGTATTCAGAACAGTTTTATTTATTTTTAAAATGTATATTGTTTTGAGAGAGAGAGACCAAGTGTGCTCCTGCACGTGGATGTGCGCAGGAGCAGCAGAGGAGGGGTATAAAGAAAGGGAGGGGAGAGAATCCCAAGCAGGCTCCATGCTCAGCGAGGAGCCCAATGTGGGGCTTAATGTTACAACCGTGAGATCATGACCTGAGCAGACACCAAGAGTCTAATGCTTAACTGACTGAGCCACCCAGGTGCTCTGCAGTTTTATTTTTAATAGCCAAAAATGGAAAACAACAAAAATGTTACAATAGGTGAATGGTTAAACAAATGGGTATGCTCATACGTGTATCTTACTGTATTTGCTTTTCTGGAGGATCCTAATACACCAGGAATGCTACTTAGCAATAAAAAGGAATGCACTGCTGATATATGTATTAACTTGAATGGTTCTCAAGGGCAATATGCTGAGTGTAAGAAGCCAATCTCAAAAAGTCATATACTGCAGAGTCAATTTATGTAACATACTTGAAATGTCAAAATTATAAGAATGGAAACAGTACCATTGAACTTTGAACAACATGGGTTTGAACTATGTAGATCTACTTATATATGAACTTTTTTCAATATAGTACAGTACTGTAAATGCGTTTTCTCTTCCTTATGATTTTCTTTTTTCCTTTTAAAACAGAAGCTATTTTTTAAAGTAAATTCTACACTCAAAATAGGGCTCAAACTCCCAAGGAGTTCTTAATAATATTTTGTTTTCTCCAGCTTACTTTATTATAACAACACAGTATGAAATATATAAAACATGCGTTAATTGTTTATGTCATTGGTAAGGCTTCTGGTCAGTAGTAGGCTGTTAGTAGTTAAGTTTTGAGGAGTCAAAAATTATACATGGACTTTCAACTGTGCAGTTCCCCTGAGCCCCTGCATTGTTCAAGGGTCAACTGAATGGTTGCTAAGAGCTGTCATTTGGGAGTTATTATAAAATGGTAGCACCCTGGAGATCTTTGGGGTTATGAAATGGTTCTGAATCTTGATTGTGGGAGTGGTGTCATGAATTGACACATGTGATAGAATGATACAGGACTATCCCAACATTTTATATCAATGTCAGTCTCCTGGCTTTAATGTGTACTAGAGTTATGGAAGATGCAATCAATGGGAGAAACTGGGTGAAAAATCTGCACTATTTTTGCAACTTCTTGTGAAATCTATAATTATTTCAAAATAAAAACTTTAAATTCCCTCTGAGACATCTCTCCTTTGCCTTCCTTCATCTTTCTGTGCATTTCCCTTTTCCCTTGACATGGCTTTCTTTCCTTAGAGCCAGGTGTTAGGTGCTATAGTGTTGAATCTTTCTTTCCTTCTTTCCTTATGTATTAAGTTTTCTTTTAATTGGTCATAATGAAGAACCAAGTTATCCCCCATATTCCCGTTAATTCTATTCTTTTAATAAATGTCATGTTTTCAAGTGCTTTATTTTAAAAGCAGGAATCTTTAAAAAAAATCTCTTTAAAAACAAACCCCATGGGGTGCCTGGGTGGCTCAGTGGGTTGAGCATCCGACTTAGGCTCAGGTCATGATCAGGTCATGATCTCGCGGTTAGTGGGCTGGAGCCTGGGCCTGCGTCAGGCTCTGTGCTGACCACTAGCTCAGAGCCTAGAGCCTGCTTCGGATTCTGTGTCTCCTCTCTCTCTGCCCCTGCCCTGTTCACGCTCTGTCTCTCTCTGTCTCTCAAAAATAAATAAATAAATGTAATAAATAAAAAAATAAAATAAAAACAAACCCCACAAACTAACCTTTTATTTTAAATAATTCATAGTTAATTGTTTTTAAGGTCAGTGGCTTACAATACAAAGATATTTCCAACACTTGTCTCAGAAGATAATTTTTTTTATATGCACGAAGCATTGGTAATATTCTTGGTGTGTATGTATTATGATTGCATATTCAGAATTTACTGGGAAGGCAGGGGTTTCAAATATTGTGTTCTATTAGTTTTTCATATGAACCCACATGTCAAAAAAATAATCCTTTTCCGGGCCATGTGTCCAAACTGGAAAATATGATCGTTACAACTAGAGAACATCAAACTAAATACAGCCCCTTCCTGAGGGCTTACATACTGAATCTGGCAACACTTTGGAAAAGTACTACTTTAGGTTCTCAAGAACCCAAAGAGCCCTCTGGCTCTTCCAGTGGGCTCAGCCCTAAATATGCTGAGCCCTTTGAAAAAATTATGAGTTGCAGGTGTTTAAAATTTCCAGGTTTTTTGTGTTTCTGTGTTTCTGTGTGTGTGGGGGGGTGTCTTTTCCTTTAAATAACCAGTAAACAGCCAGTCCTAGCAACAAACAAGGATTACAATTTGTGGAGGTAATATTTACACAATGCACTGCTGCATTTTATTCCATTCATTTTCCTTCTTATCTCTTTCAATCAAACCTATCCCCTTCTTTCTGAACTCCAGTATTTAACAAAACGCCGAACAAAATGAAATTAACAAAAGCCCACCCCATTAAGATGTAGCTACAGAGGCTTGAGAACGAAGGAAGTTTGTCCCTTCCGGTGATCCGTTCTGGCGTTTGCCTGCAGCAAGATGGCGGCGGTCTCAATGTCAGTGGCGCTGAGGCAAATGTTGTGGGGGAAAAGGGCAGTGGCTGTTGCTGCCATTTCCGCTTCCAGGGTTCCTACCAGGTAACAGGATTGTCAGTCTTCTTCTTCAAGCTACTGGGGTCTCTCCTCTTTTGCGGAGGTCTCTGCTTACTCGGTTCCGGAGAAGGCCTCTGGGAAAGCGTTCTCTGCTGACCCTTTCCTCCGGAGAGGGCGGTTGGATTTGGGACTAGCTGCTTTTCAGGGGCACTGGTCAGGCGAGTGGGGGTGTGAACGCGGGGATGGGGGGAGGAGGACCTCTGGTTTCTTGGAAACTTTTGGATTGTTGCTGTGAGAGAGGGTCTGTGAGGTGGGGTTGTCTCCAGGGCTGCGAGCCGAGCCCTAGCCCCCCAGAGAAGGGGAGGAGTCTCCCTGATTTTGCGCCCCACTTTACGCTCCCCTTCCATTTTTCACCTGTTTGACCATCACTCCAGTCCTTGTTGGGGTTAAATCCCTCTCCCCCTTACATGGCTGTAAGTGGTGTTAGTGGGTTTCTGAACAGAAAGATTGTTTTATTCATCAGCCTGCTTGGTTGGATTTCAACGTTAGTGAACATACCACTGCTAGTAATAATATTGGAAGGTAATTTTTAAACAGGGTGGTGGTAATGCCGGGAGGTTTCCTATCCAGAATTTTATTAAAGCTTCACAGTAATTCAGAGGTTGTTGCTGTTGTTTTGCTTTGAGCGTTTTTGTGATGGTTTTTTTTTTTCTGACTGCATTACTTAATCCTCCATTTCCCTGTTTTTCCGAATTTTCCTGTGGTACTAATACAACAGCATATACACACAGTAGTGTGTTTATCGACAAATAATTATGTTTTATCTCTATTTTCGCTGCTTGTTATAAATCAGGGCGTGTATGGAATGCCTTTTGCATGCGCTGGAGACTATACTAAGTGCTTAGAATAACCTGGAAAGACTACAGGGACAGATGGGGGTGGCTAAACATTGAGGGTCTAGTCAAATACTGATTAATATAGTGTTAAATATAAAGGAAGTCCAGAGCGTTAGAACTAGAGTTAATTAGGTTTTTTGAGGTAAATTTTTATTAAGGTTTTAAATAGTGGGTGTTGAGGGTTTGGGGGTGGGGGTGGGAGAAGAAGAGGATGTTCTGGGTAGGGTCAGTGCCTTATGAAAAGCTTTGAAGGCAATAGTAGAAATGTATATACATAATATAGAGTTGTTGAAAAATAAGGATGCTAAGATTGTGGAAAGGTAAAAAGTTTGTGGTGAACTATTATACATATGGAGAACTTGAAGAATGGAAAGTGTTTCTCTAAGTAAAATACCCCACTGGTTGAATTAGGGCTGTGAGAGAGGTGATCCAGGTTAGTTCTTGTTCTCCTAGACATTATTGAGAATAATTTTGCATTCCCAAGTAATAATGTATTCACAGTAGCCCTAGAACTCAAAATAAATTTGAAGGGGCCACTGGTGCATGGCTAATGAAGACATGACTGTATATTTAAACTGTATGTCTAAGTCAGCCATTTTGTCAGCAATTATTGTAGTTGAAGTTAAGATACTGGAGTTTAGAAACTGATGATCATTGGTACTACTTATGCACGTTTGAAGAGTTTGTGTTTGCAAATGTGTTAGATTTGAAAACAAATACTAAATTATATAAAGTGATCTATGTTTCACACTTTAAAAAACGTAATTTTAACCACAAGTCAAATGACATATTTATCTGCCTTAAAAAAAAAAAGATTTTAAGTAACCTCTACACCCAATGTGGGGCTGGAACTCAAGGATCCCCAGACCAAGAGTTGCATGCTCTACTGAACCAGCCAGGTGCCCCATTTATTTGCTTTCTGTAACACTTTTTTTTGCCCAGAGAACTAACGGTGTTCATCTCACCTTGAGGGAAATTTATGGCCCTTCTCTCTTACCTATTGTTGGCTTTTCATCCTTAAGCGTTGTCTTTCCATTATGTTTTGAAGGTAATGAGGATCTGAAAAGGTTGTGTGTGGAAAGAGAACCAATTAATGGGTTAATCTAAATCTAAAATTCATTTTATTGTTATACTTGGAAAACATTTGCAAATAATGTAACATTTCAGATCCCTTGAATAAAATGAGGTAGGGTGGAATCAGTAAGGCAGTTGGTAAGGAGGGGAGTAGTGAACAAATACTGAAGAAAGGAACTATGAATAGAAGGAAAGAAGCAGTTACATTAACTTGTATGAAATTAACTACAGTATATCAGGAAAAAACAAGAGTAAACCAAAAAACCCAACAATATACACAGAAAGGAGAGAAGTTAAACAGTGTAGATGATTCAGTTGATCTAGTTGCTGAGATCATGCTCCAGAGTGAGTCTCAGTTTCCATGTGCTTCTCATTTCTCTGGACTCAATGAGAGGGGGAAAAACCGGATAAATGGCCTGCATTTATTCATACTTTCCCTGACTTTGTGACAGAATTGTCCAGGGTGAGTTTAACTATTTAAGATTTTAATCTGAAAGCAGAATAGCAATACTTTGGACTCCATGTTTGATACAGTGTTTTTTTTTTTTTTTTTAATCTATTTGTATATTACCTAGCCCTGTTTCATCACTTTTCAATTTGAACTGAATCTTGTGTTTACCTTAAACACAGTTCCTTAGGGTCTGCCTAGGGTGTTAATTAATGACTGGTGAGGACTAAGTGTATAGACTTTTTGTTTTGTTTTCAAGTTTATTTATTTATTTTGAGAGTGAGAGCACGGGCTGGGGAGGGCAGATTGAGAGAGAGAGAGAAGGAGAGGGAAAATTCCAAGCAGGCTCCACACTGTCAGCACAGAGCCCAGTGCAGGGCTCTAAACTCATAACTCACGTTAGATCATGCCCTGATCCTGAGCCAAAATCAAGAGTCGGATGCTTAACCACCTGAGCCACCGAGCTGCCCCATGTATGGATCTTTTTTGTGAGGCTTATTTTGTGTTTCGATCTCTGGCTCTGTCGTGTTGCTCTGTTTCCTTTTTCAGCATTAGATAAGCCAGTATGAAATTATGAGTCTCCAGGAACCTTCGGTGAGTAAGATGTGCTAAAGTTGACAGCCCTAAGGTTGGCAAGGGTTCTGTGTATAACACACCTTACTGGGAAACTGAGCCCAAATTTGAGAAACATTTAGGACATTCAAAGCCAGTTATTGGCTTCTACTTCAGATAAGATGGATAAATTCCTCTCTGAAAGGCAACTACTTTTGCTGTCTCTGAAATATATCAAAGCCAAGTTGAGCGAGCTTCAAATATTTCTAAAATACCTTTTAATAGTTTTAATTGTTTGCTTATTTTCCTCATTAAATACCCCATAATTGGTCTGTTTTCAGCTGCAGTAGACATTTTTGTTGAATTCTTAGTAGAGTTAAATATTTTAATACTAATAAATATTAGAATAGTGTCTGGCACATAGTAAACTTTACCTAAATAAGCACTACTTTATTACTGGTTTGAATAGCCTGAATCTTTTCTTTAATCTTGGTGATAGATATCGTGGTAGATGGCGGTAGATTGTTTTAAATATTTGCTTCAGTTCTCTGTGACAGAATCATACATCACTGCTCCATTAGTCGAGTGATTTGTTTTGGCCAGTGAAATGTTCCTGGCAACAATATGCCATATCAAGCAGAAGCTTTAAGAGCTGTCCCATGTTTTGCCATGTCCCTTTTTCCTTCGCCTATGGGATGGACATTTTAGGTGGGATTTTTTTCTCTTAGCCTAGATCCTGGAATGACGATCACATGGAGCAAAGCTAGAAGCTGATTCTTACAGGTTATATAAAATATAAAGTGACTAAGAAATAAATCTTTGTTGTAAATTACAAAAATGTTTGAATTGTTGGTTGCCTCAACATAACCTATACTGACCCTTTTTACACACACACACACACACACACACACACACGCAAATGAGCAGGTTTTAGCACATGGACTGATGTATCAGTGAGGGCACAGGCTTTGGGAGGGCTGTAAAAAAATTTTATTTATTTTTGTATACTTGACGGCATCTAGTGTAATGGCTCACAAATAACAGTAAATGTTTATCATGTACATGAGAAAATACATATTTAGAGATGTATGATTGTGAGGAAAAGCAGGAAGCCATTGGTAGTATTTCTATTGATAACCTCATCTGTGAAAGCCAAGTAAGTACTAATCTACATAAATGTGAATATTAACTATCTACAACACATATTCTTTTCTAGTTACTTGCAGTGGTCTGAGATTAGGATATTGACCTAAAACTCTTAACTTTTGGATTGAAGTTGTCTTATGAATAGATGTTTTTTTACTTAGAAATTTCTTTGACAAGTGTCCTGACTCTTTTGTATTCAGATTTTAAAAAGAGGTAGAAATGAATTTATTTGGGAAAGGGTATTCATGGAACATGATAACTTTTTTGGCGTAATAGTAACTAAATGTGATTATTAGACTTGCCTCCTGCAAGTTACTTTGCAGGAAGTTTTTAAAAGTTAATGATACATTGGGCTTAATGGGGAAAGAAGCAACTTGGTTCCTTTGTAATGCATGTTAGAAGGCTCTGTTTGGGCACGGGTGAATATAGAATAAGATTATTTCACATGGAAAAGCTTCTAAAATATATCCCTTGGTTATATAAAGTTGAGAATCATTTTTATAGTATTTGTTCTGAGCCAAATTAATAATAGTAGCTGACCTTTATTTCTCACTGTGTATTAGCCACTGTGCCAGTGACTTTACCTGCATCATCTTACATATTTCTCACAGTAATCCTATGAATTTAGGTGTTATTTTTATTTTTCAGGTGAGGAAACACTTTAAAATTTACTAGGAAATAATCTGGTTTAGCAGTCTAAAGGAACATGTTGACTTTAGTAATGAGAAGTATATGTCTGACAATAGTAAAACCTCAGTGTCTTCTCTATTTTTCTTTTAGCAGGATGTCTTTGAGAAACTGTCTGATGCTCTTTACTTTCACTGTTCCTTTTGTACAGTGACAGTCTCCAAATGAGGAATTAGGAATTTTTTTGTTTTATTTTTTTGTAGTAAGGATTTTTCCCCCTAAAGTCTGGTAATTATTTTTGCTGAGAAACTTTGTATATGTGACTTGATTATTATACTTTCTTACCCTCTTAAACGAAATGCATGTAATATATATTTTAAACAAGGTAAAGAGAATATATTTTTCTTTTTTTCTTACTCCAGTGATCATTAGGAAAAAGTTATTGTATTCTGATGCCTTTAAAAACTATCAAGTGTCTGCTATACTTTCTGAGTTCTTTGTCTGCTTTTTAATAGTGTTTTTGTGTCCCTCCTTGACTGGTCTGCCTCTCTTTAGCAGTTTCACTACTCTTTTTCATTTATCATGAGTTTGAATGCCAACCAAATAAACCTGTTAAGGTTTTGTGTAAAATAAAGTAGGCTTAACGAAGCTCCCTGATGATGGCTGAAATTTACTTTGTTGTGATTAAAACCTTGAGCTTTTTTAAGATTGACAGATAATTACATATAATACATGAGCTCTTACTATAACTTTTTTTTTTTTTTTTAGTTTCCAGTGTCCTAAGATCCTGGTGGAACTTTATTGAACTCGAATTTTGGAGTGGCCAGATTCTTCACAATGACTGTCATCTAAATATTTGGATATTTTAGCAAACTATTCTAATTCTTTTGCCTTTTAAGTAGTGGCATGAGAGCGATTCAGAATTCCTGTTTCAACTTTTCTTTCTGTTGTCTTATTTTGATAGGCAAATACAACCTTAGGTCCTTTAGAACTAGTTAGTTGCTCAAATGTGACCTTTTCTTTTTGCACTGACTTAATGTTTTCCTTTATGGGATCATGCTCCAGTTTAGTGGTTTTTTAAACCTTTGCTGTACATCAAAATCACCTGTTGTGTGTGTAAAAAATTCAGATGCCTTGGCCCCAATATGTATTAGTTCGGTAAGTTTAAGTTGAGGCTTAACTCTGGTGATTCTGATGGGAAGCTAGGGCTGAAAACTACCGTTTGTGTGTGTTTGTGTGTTTTAAAATAGTTTCCATGCTATATCTTGAAAGACTTCAAAATGTATTTTTCCTTGAGGGTAGGGTGGAGATTTCCAGAAACAAAGAAAAATTCTTCCATCTTTGCATGTTTCCCTAATCTAAATTAAGCTTTATGCTTTCACCCATGCACTGGATGGAAGCTTTTTCTTGGAGAAATTTTCCTTTGAGGGAGAGCAGGCATTTTGATAATTTTGGAGAAAGCAGGCCATGTTACTCGCTCTCTAGAGACTCTTGTTCTTCCTTTTGGAAGGGCTCAGGTTTAATATAGCGCAGCTGTTGAACTCTGCCCTTCAAAGTTTTAAGAAGAAAGTGTTTTATCCTTTAAAATGGAAATGCCTTTTTTAGGGAGGTGGTCTTTGGCTGGATATAGTTCTCTAAGAAAGTTGCATGCTTTTCTAGAGTTCTTTTGTTTCAGTGATTTCTTAGAATTGTTTCAGACATTGAGAGCACAGTCTCATTTGAGGGTAAAAATCTGGCTGCTTTTGTATATGTTTTGCTGTATCCTTAACAAAGCTAGATGAAGAGTTTATTTCTTTGTGTTTTCTAGGACTCAAAAATATGTTCTTTCCTTTATTCAGCCACTCCATACATAAGTAAATGGTCCTTGAATAGGGTTTACTAGACAAAAGATCCTGTTCTAGATGACTGTTCAGCAAGCCATATGCTTCTCCTAAAAATGTCAGTCTGTCTTGATGAGCTTTAAAGTGAATACAGATGTTTTGGCTCTTTTGAGGACTACTACTTTTTGTGTGGAAAGAGCACTTCTTTTTCAGGAGATTTCTTCAATATACTTATAGAAATTTGCATGAAATTTATATTTATAACTTTTGTCTTTTAGGTCTAATGAAATTAGATTTAATTAAGCATTGGTAATTTGAGTTTAATTTTAATATCCTTAGTATAAATGAGATTTGGGGAAATAAAATAGATCTCAATATGGCTTTTGTTAAGATTTTATATTTAGTCTTTTTTAAAATTTAAAACTCACAGTGCTGTGTAATAGTTACCTTTATGCAATGAAAGGTGATATTTTGGCAGGAAGGGTTGCCTTTTTAGATGCTTAGTGCCTTCTACTTTGGTTAACTGTAGAAGTTATAGTCCTTAGATTCATACAGTGTTTGAGTTGGGAGAAAACTCTAGGATTTTCCTGCCTGACCTTTTGTTTATGCAGGAATCTCTAGAAATTTCCTGCTTCTTGATTATCTAACACTTGAGGAATAAATGGTAAATTTCTGGTAGCCCTAGAAAACCCTCTACTTTTCGATTCATTGGTGAATGATATTCCCTTAATATAGAAAAATTCTAAACCCCATGCACACGCCAGCCTTTCAGATAATTTAAGATATTTGTCATTACTCATTCCCTCCTTTGAGACTATGCTCTAGGTTTAGAGTATCCAGTGGGTTTTCTTTTTTTTTTAGCCTTAAATAATTTATTGCCAGATATCCTAATGTTTTACTACCTCTTGGTATTCCTTAGGATGTATTCCATTTTGCCAGTATCTTTCTTTGAGCTATGCACTGTACTGTGTTTTTTTTTCCTTTTATAGTTTATTGTCAAGTTGGTTTCCATAAAACACCCAGTGCTCATCCCCACAAGTACCCTCCTCCATGCCCATCACCCCCCTTCTCCTCTCCCCACCCCCATCTGCCCTTAGTTTGTTCTCAGTATTCAAGAGTCTCTCATGGTTTGCCTCCCTCCCTCTCCCCAACTATTTTTCCCCCTTCCCCTCCCTCATGGTCCTCTGTTAAGTTTCTCCTGTTGTACTTATGAGTGAAAACATATGATATCTGTCCTTCTCTGCCTGACTTATTTCGCTTAGCGTAACACCCTCGAGTTCCATCCACGTTGCTACAAATGGCCAGATTTCATTCTTTCTCATTGCCATGTAGTATTCCATGTATATACTGTACTTTTAACTAAATGAAATTATCAGAGATGATAACTTAGGGAGTTGAAAATTGAATTAAAGAGAAAAGTTGACTCTAAGTCGGAATTTAAAATTTTTTATTTTTAAAATTATAAAGAAAAATTCACTTTTTCCTTTTGGTGAACAGTTTTTAGAATTTAATACATGTAGAGATTTGTGTAATCACTACAACAGTCAGGGTACAGAATACCGAAAGACTTCATCACCCTGAAAGATGCCCTCATGTTATCCCTCCTGACTCTTATAATCCCTGGCAGTAAGTTGTTATCTTTTCTTCATCTCCATAGTTTTGTGGTTTTGAGACTATAATATAAATGGAGCCATGCAGAATACAACCTTGTGAAGATTGGAGTCTTTCACTTAGCATAATGCCTTTGAGATTACCTGAGTTGTGTGTATTTGTAGTTTATTCTTTTTTATGGCTAAGTAGTACATATTTTGTGGATGTACCACACAGTTTATCCCTTCACCCCTTGAAGGACATTTGGATTATTTCTGGTTTTTGATGGTTATAAATAGAGCCATTATAAACATTTGTGTATGGAAGTTGTATAAACATGATTTCATTTTTCTAGAGTAGCTACCCAGGAGGGAGATTCCTGGGTCATCAGTAGTGTTTGTTTAACTTTATAGGTACTGATAAACCATTTTCCACAGTGGTTGTACCATTTTGCTTAAAAAAATATTTTTTAAATGTTTATTTATTTTTGAGAGATAGAGCACACGCAGGGGAAGGGCAGGCACAGAATCTGAAGCAGGCTCCAGGCTCTGAGCTGTCAGCACAGAGCCCGGCGTGGGGCTTGAACTCATGGACTGTGAGATCACGACCTGAGCTGAAGTTGGATGCTTAACAGACTGAGCCACCCAGGTGCCCCCCATTTTGCTTTTTCACTAGTAATGTATGAAAGTTTCGTTGCTCTGCATCCCATTAACATTGATATTATCAGTATTTTTTAATTTAGCCATTTTAATAGATGTATAATATTTCATTGTGGTTTTTATTTTTTTAAACCAAAAAATTTGTTTATTTTTGAGAAAGAGAGAAAGTGAGCAGGGGAAGGGCAGAGAGAGAGGGGTACAGAGTATCCTAAGCAGGCTATGTGCTATCAGCTGCGGAGCTTGAACTCACAAACTGAGATCATAAGCCACTGAAGCTTGTGGTTTTTTAAATAACAACTTTATTGAGGTATAATTTATATACCATAAAATTCACTCACATAAAGTAAAATTTGATGGTGGTTAGTATGTTCACAGTGTTGTATAACCATTCAGAGTCAATTTTAGAACATTTTTATGACCCCCAAAAGATACTCTGTGCCCACTAGCTCTTACTTCCTGTTTTTCCCTTTCCCCCAGCCCTAGGCAACCAATAAACTACTTTCTGTCTCTGTAGATTTGCCAGCTCTGTACATTTCATACAAACGGAATCACGTATGATCTTTTGTGACTCGGTTCTTTTACTTAGCATAACGTTTTCAAGGTTTATCCAAGTTGTAGCATCTATCAGTACTTTATTCCTGTTTACTGATAAATAAAATTCCACTGTATGGACATACCACATTTTATTTATCCATTAGTTGATGGGCATTGGGGTTTTTCCTCTTTTGACTATTATGAATAATGACCTATGAAACATTTGTATATAAGTTTTTGTGTAGACACATGTTTTTATTCTTTTGGGGATATACAGAAGAGTTGAATTGCTGGAGAATGCTGTAACTCTCTGTTCAGTCTTTTGATTAACTGCCAGACTCTTTTTCCAAAGTGGCTGCACCATTTTACATTCCTATCAACAGTGAATGAGGGTTCAGTGTCTTCACAGCCTTGCTGACACTTGTTATTGTCTTCTTTATTATAACCATCCTACTGAGTGTGAAGTGGTGTCCCGGTGGTTTTTATTTGTATTTCCATGATGGCTAACTCATTATGGTTTAGATCTGTTTCCCTAATGGCTAATGATGTTGAACTTTGGGGATGTGTTTGTTTATATATTTGGCCCATTTTTTAATTGGGCTGTTTGTTTTCTTATTGTTGAGCTCTGAGAGTTTTTAAAATAAGTCTGGATGTAAGTCTTTTGTCAGATATACGGTTTCTAAATATTTTCTCCCAGTCTGTAACTTTTCTTCTTTTCACTGTATCTTTTACAGAGTAAAAGTTAATTTTGATAAAGTCCAATTTACCAGTTTTTTTTCTTTTATGGATAGTACTTTTGTTGTCCTAAGAACTCTGCTGAACCCTGTCAGTGAGCCCTCTTGCTCAACTATAGATAGACCCCAACAGTTACTTCTTATTGTACTTTCTTGAGGCCTTGACAAAGACATTTTGCAGTGACCCAAACATTCTAGTTGCCAGATCAGAAAAGCCCAGATAGCAGTGGAATGCCTAGAAGACCACATCTCACCCATCCCCTTCTAGCTCATGATCATAGGCTGAACACATACTGACCCCTACCTACTCATAGTCACACACACTCTGCCTGTTTTCTTGAACTTACTCCCCTGAACTCTCTCTTTAAAACTCTAGGTGTCCATTTTGCTGGTGTAGAGGTAGATTGTTAAGGCTTCAGCCTGCCACCTCCCATGGCTGCTGGCACCCGAAATAAATGGCTCACTTGCTCTTTTCCAAACCTTTGTCTGTTGAGTGATTGGCTTCTCTTGTTGTGAGTTTATCTGAGTTTGTTCGGCAATACTGTCGGCATACCCAATTAGGAGCAATACCTCTGGTTTGTCCACGCCCCTCAGGATTCCCTGGAAGGAACAGAAGGCTGTGGAAGCACTAGGGCTTACCCGTTTCCTGAGTTTCCTGAGTTTGCAGCTGTATGTTTGGTAACAACCCCAGGTTGAAGATTTTTTTATATTCTCTAAGTTTTGAAGTTTAATGTTTTACATTCAGATCTATGATCTATTTTGAGTGAATTTTGTATAAAGTGTGAGATTTAATTTGAGGTTAATTCTTTTTGCATGTGAGTATACACTTGTTCAACACCATTTATTGTAAAGACTATCTTTTTGTTTGTTTTTTTAAGACTTTTTTTTTTAACTGATCTCTACATCTGACAAATTTACAACCCTAAGATCAAGAGTTGCCTGTTCTACCGATTGAGTCAGCCAGGCGCTCCTAAAGACCATTCCTTTTCCATTGAATTGATTTTGCACCTTAAAAAATTTTTTTTTTATTTTTACATTTTATTTATTTTTGAGAGAGAGAGACAGAGACAGAGTACAGGCAGGGGAGGGGCAGAGAGAGAGACACAGAATCCGAAGCAGGCTCCAGGCTCTGAATTGTCAGCACAGAACCCGACATGGGGCTTGAACTCATGAACTGTGAGATCGTGACCTGAGCTGAAGTCGGACACTTAACCGACTGAGCCACCCAGGTTCCCCGATTTTGCACCTTTATCCAGTCATTTGGTTATATATGGGTCCATTTTTGTATTCTTTATTGTGTTGCGTTGATCTAAATTCCTTTGCCAGTACCACACAGTTTTGATTACTATAGCTTCATAGTAAATGTGTATTAAAATTGAGTGATTCTTCAGTTTCATTCTTTTTTAAGAGAAAAATTTTAACTATTCTAGTTTCTTTGCCTTTCCATCTAAATTTTATTTTTTATTTGTATTAAAATTTTTTAATGTTTATTTTTGAGAGAGAAAGAGAGAGAAAGCAAGCTTGTGAGTGGAGAAGGAGCAGAGAAAGATGGAGACAGAATCTGAAGGATGCTTTAGGTTCTGAGCTGTCAGCACAGAGCCTGACACAGGGCTCAAACCCATGAACTGTGAGATCATGACCTGAGGCAAAATCAAGAGTCAGATGCTCAGCCGACTCAGTCACCCAGGTGCCCCTACATTTTTCAGTTTCTAAGTGTACATTGCTGTATATAGAAATAGGATTGATTTTGGGGTACCTGGCTGGCTCAGTGGGTAGAGCCTGTGACTCTTGCCCTTGAGGTCTTGAGTTCCAGCCCAATGTTAAGAATAGAGCTTACTTTAAAAAAAAATAGGATTGATTTTGTGTTATGACTTTTTATCCTATAACCTTGCTAAATTTACTTGTCCTATACGTATTTTTTAAATTCTTTGGGATTTTTAAAAGTAGGTAATCATGCAGTCTATGAATAGGGTCGGCTTATTTCTTTTGCTCTAGTCTCCGTGCCTTTTGTTTCTTTTAATTTTCCCAAAGGATGTTAAAGAAGGGTGGTGACACTAGACATTCTTGCCATTTACCAGACTTTGGGGAAAGCATTCAGGTTTTCACCATTAAGTATAGTGTTAGCTAAAGGTGAGGAAGTTTCCTTCTAATAATGGTTTGCTAGAGTTTTTATCATGAGTGGATGTTCTATGAGACTTCCTCTCTTTTTTTTTTTTTTTTAATGTTCATTTATTTAGAGAGAGAGCTGGGGAGGGACAGAGACAGGGAGAGAGAATCCCAAGCAGGCTCCATGCTGTCAGCATAGAGCCCAACACAGGGCTGTATCTCACCAATTGTGAGATCATGACCAGAGCTGAAACCAAGAGTCAGACACCCAATTGACTGAGCCACCCAGGTGCCCCGAGACTTCCTCTTTGATGCATGAGTTCTTTAGAGGAGTTTTGTTTAATTTCCAAATATTTGGAGATTTTCCTCTCATTTTTCTATTAACTAATTTTGAATTTAATTGCATTAGGTTTGGAAAATCCAGTTTCCTAGGTTTCCCTTTTCAGTTTCCATCCAGAAATTTGTGACTCTTCTTACGCTGCTCTGGTGTCAGGGGCTAAGAGATGGAGAGACAGAGAGACTAGAAAAAAACAAAAAATTCAATAGGTATTGGTCCTGTTTTTTTAGAATCACAGCTTTAGTAAATGAAGTGTTGGCTCTTGCAGGTTTCCATGTGACCATGGAATTGCCTATAGCTTGTGCATGGTGCATGGTGCATGGGAAAACAGAAACGAGGAAAAACATGGGTAGTTTTCATACTTGTATGTTTGTTTAGCCTGCTTCAGATTCTGTGCCCCCCTACCCCGCCCCTGCTCACACTCTGTCTCTCAAAAATAAATAAATGTTAAAAAAATTTTTTTAAAAGATTTTATTTCTAAGTAATCTCTATATCAAGCATGAGGCTTGAACCCCGAGATCGAGTCGCTTGCTCCACTGATGGAGCTAGCTAGGTGCTCCTTGTTTTCCATCCTGTTAATGTGTTTCAGCATACCACTTTAGTGCATAGTTCGTACTGGAATGTATACAACATGCATCTGAGGTTATTTTACAAATTTCAGTTTCCTCTTCCTTTGAGACTTAAAACATGTTTGTTCTGTTGCTGATGAAGTTCATGGTTTAAATACGTCTTAGTTAATGCTTATAAGTGACCCCTCATTGGGGCTCAAGTTTTTATTTTGGTCTCAAATTTAATCTTTCAACTTCAAGTTCAAACTGTTAATTTGGCCAATCCTCTTAATAATCTCTTACTAGTGTCCTTGACCCAAGCTTCAGGAAAAACTGCTTTCCAGAGATAGGCATATTAACTCCTGATACCAGCAATGCTGCCAGGCTGTATTCTTAGCCTCATACTTGAAATGCTTGACTTCATGTATCAGTCCAGTCTACCATCTCAGTTAACAGCAGTTAGGAGCACATGTTTTGGTCAGATCCACCTATATTTGAGTCCTACCTATGCCACTTCCTAGTTCTGTGCCTTCTTTGTGCCTGTTTTCTGTTTTATAAATTGGATATCATAATCTCTCTTTTTAAGTTATTTGTTTGTTTATTTTGAGAGGGAATCCCAAGCACTGTCAGCACGGAGCCCCAGCATGGTGCTCGAACTCACGAACCATGAGATCATGACCTGAGCCAAAAACAAGAGTTGGACACTTAACCGACTGAGACATCCAGGTGCCCTATTCTTTCTTTTCCTTTTTGTTCTTTCCTTTCTCACCTTTGTTTTTTTCCTTTCATAAATCTTACCTAGATTCTGGTTCTTCTTCCTGGATTATGAAAGCAACTTGGATTTTGTTTGTTTGTTTACAGTATTTTATTCATGAGTATATAAAAGAATTATGTGCACCTGGCTTTTTCCAGATTGTGACCTCCCATGCACTCAGTGCAATCTATTTTTGGCATCCACCATTCCACTGAAATAGTTTTCATCAAGGTCGACAGTGATCCTGTTGCTAAATTAATAAGCTCTTTTTAATCCTTACATTATGTGACCTTTGCAATCCAAAAAGATGACTTTTGTTATTCAAAGATTCTTTCTTTGACTTATACTTTGGTTTTTCTCCTCCTCAGTTGCCTTTGAATGCACCATCATTTTTTGCCCCTTCCTTGAGCTGTCAATATTTCTTATTTGATTTAATAGCGCTTTATTCCTTTAAAAATGTTTTGCATTATATAATATTTTCTATACACTTGAATATATGTAACATACATATTTTAGGTAGCGTTATGGCAAAGTGAATTTATGGGACTCACCATCCAGTATAAGAACTAGAGAATTACCAGTACCTTTATTTGCATTCTCTCTGTGGTAGGCTGAATAGTTGTCCCCTTCTTCCCAAATATATCCGTGTTCTAATCCTCAGAACCTGTGAATGTTACCTTAGATGGCAAAAGGGACTCTGAAGATAGGATTAAGTTGAGGATATTGAGATGGGAAGTAATCCTGGCATGCCCGATGTAATCACAGTGGTTTTTATTAGGAAGGATGTATTATGAGTCAGAGGAAAAGAAAATGTCACCATGGAAGCAGAGAGTGGAGCGATGTGACCATATACTAAGGAATGCCCGGAGCCTCTAAAAGCTAAAGAAGATTAGGAACAGATTCTCTCTTGGAGCTTCCAGAAGGAACAAGTCTTGCTTGACACATTATTAGCCTGTGAGACTCATTTTGGGCTTTTGACCTCCAGAACTATAAGAGAATAAATTTATGTTGTTTTAATCCACCAGCTTTGTGGTAGTTTGTTACAGTGGCAGTAGAAAACTAACATGCTCTCCTTGTATCTCATTATCTACCTTGACCTCAGTTACCATCTATTTGTACTGAAGCCTAAATGTATATGGTTCATTTGCTATAATATATACTTTTCACTTAAGAAAGTCAGCACACAACTTAAAAAGGGTAAAATATGTTTTAAAAACATTTAAAATTCAACTGAATTCTCTCATTTTCTACTTAGTTATTAAGTAGAAACAGAGAAACAGCAGTTGTTCCAGTGCAAGATGACTGGTTTATTAAGGGATGGTATATCTTTATTGGTGAGGGGCTTCCTAAAGGATTTCCAAAGATAATTTTACTCTTTGAGTTTTTGCCTAACACACTGATGTTAGGACCTACTGAGATGTGACACTGCATCCTTTTCTTGAATTCTGGACTTCTAGACCCTGAAATCTCCACTTGGATGTCTCCACTTGGATTTTCCACAGACCTCTCAATCACAGTATATCTGAAACAATTTGATGATGATCATACTCTCTACCACTCCACACTTTTTCTCCCTTAGTTACGGTTACCAGTAACTTGCCAGTTACCTAGCTAGAAACCCATGTATTGCCTCCTCCCTCTCCCTTTCTCTCTGGCCTTCCCACACTCACTCTTTCAAAATAAATAAATAAACTTAAAAAACAAAAAGAAAAACCCCAAATGTTGCCTGTGCTGTCCAGATACTTTTGTTTTCGCCAAGCATTCAATTGCTGCAGGATTGAGAAGGGAATTAAAAAATGTTTAGTGTATTACTTTGATTCATTCACATTAAGTGCCTATTATGTGTGGTACAGTCTTGGCAAACATGCTCATAATTTATTTTAAAATTATATATAGTACCACAAAACAGTTCAGATTTTAGTTGAAAAGTCATGAATTCTTTTCCCCAAAATGGTTATTTTTCTACAATTGCTTCATATTTTGCCTTCTCCCAATTCCCTCCCAGTAAATTAAATAAAATTTAACAATATCTACAGTATTCCAAAATGCCTTAAACCCTAATAGATTCCATGTTTTAATTGATTTTATTTCTAAAACAAATAGAACTGAACAAATTTAAGTAAAATCATGTGGTTTGTTTAATGTGGGCTAGAACAGCAGAATGTGTAATCCTCATTCTTGAAAGTCAGGGTCTATTCTGCATATCAAACATTCTGCCATTCCAAAATCTAAAGTATAATAGCTGTGTAGCTATTTATTACAGAAAGAAATACTGTTGGCAGTTACTTATATTTGCAAATTATGTTCATCTTTTCCATTCTTTGATTAAAAATTTTGGAGTCCTAGTAAAAACTCAAATTGCAACAAAAGGTGTCTTTCTGACAAAATTTCACTTACACATCTTATTTTAGTAAGTGTTGTCTTAAGTTAAAGTCTGCAGTACTATTATTCAATATATAGAAGAAGCAGGATGTGTCATTAAACTGTAAGTCATCTCTTTTCAATAATCTATGACATCACTGACCATGATGGTTACATTTAAAACCCTAAATAGTTGGTTCATAGGAAAACAAAAATCTCAAATGCTATCCTGTTTAAGGAAATGGCTGCTATGCAATATTTTAAATTATTTATACTATTCCATAATTAAATGAGCCCAAAGCTATTTACTGAGTATCTGCTCTTTGCTAAGGATTGTGTTATGCTGTGAAAACATAAAAGTCAAGAAGAAACAGTTTGTGCTCTCAAAGAACTGACATCTAGTGAGAAACAGAGACAAGGAAATAAGCAATCACAGTGAACCATAACAAGCACTACAAAAGGTAAAAGTTAAGAACAGAGGACTCTAAAACCACATAAAATTAGTACTATGATCTATGCTTGTAAATACAAAAGATGCTTTGCAGAGAAAGTGATGTTCAAACTATTTTTTTTTAATTTATTGATTTTGAGGTAGAGAGCAAGCAGGAGAGGGGCAGAGAGACAGCGGGGGAGAGAATTCCAAGCAGGCTCCACACTGTCAGAGCAGAGCCCAATGTGGGGCTTGAATCCATGAACCATGAGATCATGACCTGAGCCAATGTTGATGCTTAACCAGCTGACCCAGTCAGGCTCTCTGTGGCAACATTGTTAAGGAAGTTTTTCTGACAGTCCTGCCATCTCCCATAGTAGTTCTCACTCCCCAATACAGTTGTTCTTCCATAAAATATATACCATTATCATAGAAATTACCATTAGCATTCAAAGAGTGACATTGATATTATTGTTTATATGTCTGCCTTTGTACAATAAAAACTTTAAAGCTAGCTATGGAGTCTAGTATTGTGCATAAGACATAGTAGATGTTTCTTTGTTTTTCTCTTTCCCTTTTTTTCCTCTCTGTCTCTCTCTCTTTCTTTCTTTCAAGATACTATTTTTTCTGTGTCCAGTATGGAGCTCAAACTTATAACCTCAAGATCAAGAGTTGCATGCTCTACTGACTGAACCAGCTAAGTGCCCCAACACAGATGTTGTAATAGATTTTTGATTGAGAATAGGAATTAGAATCTTGGTATTCTTTCTTTCTTTCTTTCTTTCTTTTTCTTTCTTTCTTTTTTTCTTTTTCTTTCTTTCTTTCTTTCTTTCTTTTTTTAAAGATTTTATTTTTAAGTAGTCTCTACACCTAATGTGGGGCTTGAACTCACAACCCTGAGATCAAGAGATACACATTCTACCGACTAAGCCAGCCAGGCATCCCTACATTCTTAAATATGTGGTCAGCAGAGTTCATCTGGGCTTTTTGAACATAGATATACTACTTCGTAGTTGAAGTGTTAGTTCTTGTCAGATCTTTTAGATTTTTCTTCAAAGAAAATTTTATTGCCTAGATGTTTGTCAAGAAAATGTAAAGACAAGACATCTTTTTAAGGCATAGCATAATGGCTACAGTTAATAACACTGAATTGCACATTTGAAAGTTGCTAAAAGAGTAGGTCTTAAAAGTTTTCATCAGAAAAAAATTTGTAACTGTGTATGGTGATGGATGTTAACTAGACCCACTGTGATTATCATTTCACAATGTATATAAATATTGAATCATTATGTTGTATACCTGAAACTAATATGCTGTTTGTGTCAATTATATTTCAATTAAAACAAAATCTTCTTTAGGTAATATTTTTAAAAGATGGAATGTAATTATGAAAGGTCAAAGGAAAAAGTACTGGTTTCATGTCTCATTGTCTCATTGATTATATTAGTTTTGTGATTGAAATCAAATTGTATATACACTTGACAATAGACTTAGGTGTTTAGCTAAGTAATTTTCTTATGTCAGTGCAGTTTTTAATTACTTTGTTCAGGATTATCAGTCTGCAGTTTTACCGACTGGATTTGGATAAATTTTACAGTGATGGTTTTATTTTTTTTAATGGTATGAATGCCTATAAAACTATTAGTTGAATAATAACAGCCTTTTTTTTTTTATTAAGCTAACCATTATGACGTTGTCTCTCTCTCTCTCTCTCTCTCTCTCTCTCTCTCTGTGTGTGTGTATGTCTTTGTTTTTATGTAGCTTTTTGTGTTCTTGTGCATATATATTTTGTTGCATTATGTTTCTGAATACAACCTGATAAGTCTAGGTTGTATTTTACACTTTTGGTTTTTTTAGATTGTATTTGAATTTGTTTAAACAAATTACTAGGTTAACTTTATAGACATACATTATTTTAAAAATAATACTGTATTTCAAAGTGGCACTGCTTTGCTAAACTAGTACAGAATGTTTTCAGTTTTTCTTTTATTAACTCATCTTTAGTTATAGTAATTTATTACTAAATCTTTCCTTTTTTTTTTTAACATTTATTTATTTATTTTGAGAGAGACAGCACAAGCCTGGGAGGGGCGAGAGGAGAGGAAGAGAGAATTCCAGGCGGGCTCCACTCTGTCAGCACAGAGCCTGAATTCACCAACCAGGAGATTGTGAGCTGAACGGAAATCAAGAGTTGGTTGCTTAACCAACTGAGTCACCCAGGCGCCCCACTGAATCTTTCCTTGATTTGTCCCTGATGTCAAAAAATGATTGCTTTAAAACAGGTCATAGGTAGCAAACATCTACTATAGCTATTTTGGGAAATGAATTGTTGTTTAGTTACTTTTAAAGCTTTTTTAAAAAAAATGTTTATTTTGAGAGGGGGGTACAGAGAGAAAGGGGGACAGAAGATCCAAAGTGGGCTTTGTGCTGACAGCAGAGAGCCTGGTGTGTGGTTCAAATTCACAAACTGTGGGATCATGATCTGAGCTGGTCAGACACTTAACTGACTGAGCCACCCAGGTACCCCTAATTATTTTTTTGTTTTTAATCTGAAAATTTTTTTATAGTTGAATCTGTGTCTTAGAATTGGTGTGAATTTTAGGGTTAATCTAATAAATACTTAAAACTTCTAAATGGAATCGTTGATTTAACAACTTTAGTTTCTCAAAAATAATAGTAATTTCTAATAATTTTACTTGGAATAGATAAAAAATGTGTTAAGTGCTTATTATCATTTACACCTCATTTAAGTCTTGGCTCACTAAAGGTAGATGGTACTGACTTCTGATGATAGGAATTGTTAAAGAACAGAAATTCAACCAAGTAAATTTTAAAGATCTAATTGGCTTTATTAATTCATGAATTGGTCAGCATGCCATCTAGCAAGTAGAAAGGTGCTCCAGAAGGTACAGAAAAGGCAAGGTTTTTTTAAAGCAGGGCAAGGTTTTTTTTAAAGCAGGACAAGGAAGTTATAAACAGAAGAAAGGATGGGGCACTTGAGTGGCTCAGTCAGTTGAGTGTCCGACTTAGGCTCAGGTCATGATCTCACAGTCCATGGGTTTAAGCCCCGCGTCTGGGCTTTGTGCTTACAGCTCAGATCCTGGAGCCTGCTTCAGATTCTGTCTTCTTTCTCTGCCCCTACCCGACTTGTGCTCTGTCTCTCTCAAAAGTAAATGAACATTAAAACATTTTTAAAAAATAGAAGAAAGGATTTTTTTGGGTAAGATCACCTACCTTGGGGGTGAGGTGGGGAGAGGGTCTTATTAGGTTGATTTTCTCCTCTTCCTTTGGGGGATGGAGAGAGGCTCATATTATCTCATTGGTGCTGACTAGTAAATACCTGACTGTTTAAAACCACATTTCTGGGGGAGGTTGAAACTGCAATTAACTGGATATTAAGCCCCAGTTTGGTGACTTGGTCCAGCATAAATGACTCCATTTTGGGCCTGTGATATGTGTGGGTGGGTGGCGGAATGGTATGTTGTCAAGTCAGATAGCAGGGTCCTACATGAAGACCCTGTGATGAGAGAATTGCTTCACTAAAAGATAAACAGTAGCAGTAGTCTGGTAACAAGAATGGTCATGTTAGACAACAGTGTTTTCTTTGAAGTGGGAGATCCTGGTCCCAAATGAACTTGAGTGTTCTAAAAGTTTAGGCTGTTGAGCTTGCTGAATTGTTAAACTGTCTTCAGTGGTACCCATGTGGTTTTCCTAGCAGTCATATATTTCAAATACCAGTCATTTCATCAAGGAAAAATAATTTCAGTCTTGCCTTACACCAATCAAAAAAATCCTTTGATCTGAATGTTGATAGTGATGGTTTGGAATTCATGTACATAAGTAGTCACTTCTGGAGAGCACAACTAATCATCTGAGGGTGTAGATTAAAATTAACTTGTACATATTAGATGGTACTATTAATACTGAAGATTTATTTTTTCTTCAACAGCTGGACTAGCTAACATTTACTGAGCCTTGACCAAGTGCCAAGCACTTACTAAAGCTTTATATACATTGTCTCATTTAATCCTCACAGTAACCACATGCAGTGTGTAAAAACGTGGTCAACATTACTTTTCAGTATAATATTTTAAAGAGATAATGTAGTCTTAGACTTCTGTGTAAATTGTTTGAGTCTTTCTCATCTTCTGTTTCCCATTTGCTCATTTATCACTGCTTTCCCCACCCACCAAGAAATCATTGTTACTAGTTTCCTATGCTTGGAGTTTGTGCATATTCAAACAAATACATTTTTACTCTTTCCATTTTTCCATAAATAAAGCATACTAATAAAATTTTTCATTTGCTTTCAGGTTTTCAACTTCTTATAAGGTTTTCTTTTTTTAAGTAATTACACACCCAACGTGGGGTTCGAACTTAAAACCCTAAGATCAAGAATTGCATGCTCCACTGACTGAGCCAGCCAGGCACCCCTCAGTTTTTCAATTTTTTATTAAAATCTTATACAAATAAGTTAGACTACAATGAATCCATGAACCCACCACCTAGGTTTATCATTGTTAATATTTTGCTGTTTTTTTGCTCATTTTGCATCATTTATGTATTATGTGTATATAGGTAAGCAAAACATATGTATATGCATATGTATGTATAAGATCAAAGTGTATATACACATATATTCTTTTTTATCTAAGCTATTTGAAAGTAAATAATAAATACCACAGTACTCCATCCATATTTTAAGATAAATTACCACCAGCCACTGAAGGACTTTAAGTAGTAGAGAGGAATGATTGATTATAATTACTTGGTGATGTGGAAGGTGCCTTTAAGGATGATAAGACTAGAATCAAGGACACCAATTTAGTGATTGTTTTATTAGTCAAGGTGGGAGGGAATAAGGACAGGAGTACTACTTTGGTAGTACTTTGGTAGTACTTTGTAGTGAATTAGACAGAAAAAGGAAAGTTAGCTGTTTACATTTTTTAGAGAAAATCTGGAAAATATGTGTTTGTCAGTCTTTCGTAGGATTCCCTTTTCTCTATTGCCTGTAAATGAGCTGGTAATGGTGTTAATGGAGGGAAAGAAGTGAACATTTCTGTACACCCAGCACTCCATGCCAGTTACTTAAGCTATTTAATTCTGCTAGTCATTCTCTGAGGTATTATTATCCTTATTTTTGCAGATGAGGAAATTGAAGTACAGAGTTGTGAAGTAATTTGTTCAAGATCATATTGCTCATAAGTGGCAGATCTGGAATTTTAACATGGGTCTGACTGATTCTGAAGTTACTGCATGACTGTTTCCCCAATTGTTTCATGAATTAAAAAAAAGTTAATGTTCATGATTTTTTTTCTCCTAAATGTATTCGTAATTACTCTCAGTCAGGTAGTCATTGGCTTTAAGAAATTGTGCGCCCAAGAGTGCTAGGTTTGCTAAGGGACAGATACTTCATCTTTGAATTGAAGAGTAAGCAGCACATACCAACTAGCTTTCCCTTTGATGGAATTGCTAGATTGATGAATGCTAGTCTGTTCAGTTTTCATGCCTTATAATTTCAGCACATTTTCTGGGATCGAATTTATTTTATTTTAAAATATATTTGTGATTCAAACATAATCCCAGTGGTTTTATGGCAGTTAGGAGTTTTAAACCAAAAGATTCCTAAACTGAAGCAAACAAGCGACAAGTTGGAATACTTCAAAGTGAAGATAAATGAGGAGAAAATACATTGCTTTTTTTCTTTTAAATTAGATAAGCTGTCCAAGATGAAGCAGTAACATTAAAGATGGTGTGAAGCAAATTGTCTCATGGCTTTTTGATCCGTTCTAAGCTTTGAAGCTATAAGAAAATAAATCATGTGGCCCTTAAAGACCAAAAATGTGCTTTTTAAAAGTGACATCTTGATTCACTTGAATATAGTAAACTCTCAATGTGTAATACTCCCAACCTCAAACAGTCAATGTGAAACAGATATTATACAACTTAAGTTCTCATATGGCATTCCCTAGAGAAGTACTTGAATAGATAATTGCTTATCAAGCTGTATCAGTCAAGATACCAAACCCCAAAATATCTGTGGCTAAAACTAACAGATTTATTTCTTGTTCATGTTTCATATCCCTAGTGGGACAGCCAGAAGCTCTACTTCTCTGCTATTTGTCCTCACTGACCACTGTTGGTTTCTCTGACAGAGGAAGAGAGGCAGTTGATTTCTCTGACAGGGGAAAAGAGACAATTATGCACTGACTTTTAAAGCTACTATATATTGTCACTAACTTTTCTTTCATTGGCTGAAATAAGTCACATGCCCACACCTAACTTTAGAGATGGTAGTGAAGTGTAATCTTACCATATGCATGGAATGAGAACTAGAATACTGGGCACAACTGTAATGATTCACACATAAGCCTTGTGAGGAACATAGAGGGTTTTGTGTGGTTAATTAGTAGAATCTTGTTTTTTAAAGATAGTACCTCTGAAGTAATAACTACTGTGATGAATTAAGGATCTTGATGCTAAAAGATAAATGAAGTAGATAACTGCAAATGTCCAGTAGTTACTTGACTAGTCAGTTTGTTCACCTAGGCTTGCTTTTCCTTGTGTTTTGTTCTTTATAATCATTAATATATTAAAGAAGATTTGCTGTTAACAACTATTGATAACACAAAAAGTATCACTTATTATTATGAAAAACATGTATTGAATAATGGTGCCAAAGCAATGGTCTGAAAAATCAGTAGGGTGGTAATTGGTATTAATATGTTAATAAAGTATCACTTATTTTGTGTTATATAGACATGCACTAGACATGCATATTTTTTTTGGAAAATATACTGAGACAGTACAGATGAGTAATCATATTGAAATTCAACAGCTTCAATTTGATCTTCTAAGAATTTGTGAAGAGGTTGGAGTTCCTGGGTGGCTCAATCGGTTGAACATCCAGCTTTTGGTTTCAGCTCAGATCATGATCATAGTTCATGACTTCCAGCCCTGCGTCAGGCTCTGTGCTAATAGTGAGGAGCCTGCTTGGAACTTTCTGCCTCTCCCTCTCTCTCTCTGCCTTTTCCCTGTTCTCTCTCTCAAAATAATAAATAAAAACTTTAAAAAAAATAAAAATGTATGAAGACATTGATTATATCTAGACCTATGTACAAACATGAAAAAGGTTTCTCTAGGCAAAGCTATAAATCAGCAGCTTTGAGAAACTTGTATGGGTGTATTCCTCTTTTAGTGCTTGTAAACAGGGTCAACAGTTTCTTTATGAGGCATATTTTTTTTAAAATTATAAAATTTACATAATACAAAATTTACCATTTTAACCATTTCTAAGTACAGTTCAGTGGCATAAGTACATTCATATTGTGCAACCATCACCACCTTCATCTCCAGAACCTTTTTTCACCTTCTAAAACTAAAACTCTGTACCCATTAAACAATAATTCTCAATTCTCCTTTCCTCCCAGTCCCTGGCAATCACCATTCTGCTTTTTGTTTTGATGAATTTCACTACTCCAGGTACTTCATATTGATTGGAATTATACTCTGTCCTTTTGTGACTGGCTTATATCACCTAGCATTTCTTCAGAGTTCATCTGTTTCTTAGCATGCGTCAGAATAGCCTTTCTTTTTAAGAATGAATAATATTTTGTTATATGTATTTACTAAATTATTTTTTTAATATTTATTTTATGAGATGGAGTGAGCATGCGTGCAGAGGAGGGGCAGAGAAAGAAGGAGAGAGAGAATCTCAAGCAGGCTCTGCCCTGTCAGCATAGAGCCCAGTGCAGGGCTAACTGTGAGATCATGACCTGAGCTGAAACCAAGAGTTGGACGCTTAGCCAATTGAGCCACCTAGGCGTCCCTACACTCAATTATTTTTAATCCTTTTTGGCTAATGTGAATAATGCTCTAAACATTGGTGAATAAATATCTAGTCAGATCCCTGCTTTTAGTTCTTCTAAATATACATCCAGAAGTAGAATTGCTGGGTCTATGGTAATTGTATTTTTTTTTTTTTATGAATTGTCATACTGTTTTCCATAGCATCTATACTATTTTACATTCTCACCAGTGGTTCCATTTTCTCCACATCCTTGCTAGCACTTGCTCCTTCCTCCCTCCCTCCCATTCTTCCTTCCCCATTCTGATGAATATGATGTTGTATCTTTTGGTTTTGACTTGCATTTCCCTGATGTGTTGAACAGCGGTTCATATGTTATTGGCTATTTGTGTATCTCCCTTTGAGAAATGTCTGTTAAGTCATTTGCATATTTAAAAAATTTATTTTAAATGTTTATTTTTGAGAGAGAGGCAGAGAGAGAGAGACAGAGGATCTGAAGCAGGCTGTTTGCTTAAACCTACGAACTTTGAGATCATGACCTGAGCCAAAGTTGGTCGTTTAACCCACTAAGCCACCCAGGTGCCCCTGTATTCTGGATATCCCTTGTCAGATATGTAATTTGCAAATACTTTCTCCAGCCAATTTCTTTTTCTCACTGACTTCTATTCCATTGTATGGCTCCACCAGTTTACCAGTTGACTTATCAGAGGACATCTTGGTTACTTCCAGTTTTTGGCAATTATGAATAAAGCTGTGATAAAAAATTCTTGTGCAGATTTTTGTGTGGACATATGCTCTCATTTCAGTTGGGTAAATACGTCATAGCACAGTTGCTGGATTGTATGTTCAGACTATGTTTACTTTTGTAAGAAACTGTACTTATACTGTAAGTATACTGCCAAACTGTATTATAAAGTGGCTGTGCTGTTTGCATTCCCATCAGCATGAATGAGACTCCTTTTTGCTCCACATGCTTGTCAGTATTTGGGTGTTGTCAGTTTTTTGGATTTTAGCCATTCTAATAGGTGTGTAGTGGCATCTCATTGTTTTGAATTTTATGATGTTGAGCAACTTTTCATATGATTATTTGCCATCTTTGTATCTTCTTTGCTGAGGTGTCTATTCAGATCTTTTGCCTACTTTTTACTGGTTTTTTTTATTTTTGAATTTGAAGAGTTCTGTGTATGTTTAATATTTATTTATTTTTGAGAGAGACGGGATGTGAGTGGGTGGGGGTGGGGAGGCAGAGAGAGGGGGAGACACAGAATCCGAAGCAGGGTCCAGGCTCCAAGCTGTCAACACAGAGCCCGACATGGGGCTCAAACCCACGAACTGTGAGATCATGACCTGAGAAGGCACCGCTTTGTATGTTTTTGATACAGATTCTTCATCAGATATGTGTTTTGCAAATACTTTCTTACAGTCTGTGCTTATATTTTCATTGTCTTAAAGTATCTTTTGCAGAGCAGAAGCTGTTAATTTTTTAAAAGTTCAACTCATCTGTATTTTCTTTCATGGATTTTGCTTTTGGTGCTGTATCTAAAAACTCAAAAGCAAACCAAGGTACCTAGAATTTATGTTATCTCCTAGAAGCTTGATAGTTTTGCTTCTGCATTTGGGTCTATGATCCATTTTGAGTTAATTTTTGTGAATGGTATAGGTCAGGTGAGTAGATTACTTTACTGTATGTGGATATGTTGCAGTTACACTTAATGGAAAGATTATCTTTTTTCATTGGATTGTTTTTGCTCCTATCTGAAAGATCGGTTGACTATATTTGAGTAGTCTATTTCTAGGCTATTTATTGGTTATGTTCTATTGATCTATTTGCTTATTCTTCTGCCAATGTCATGCTATCTTGGTTAGTGATATGCGTAGTGAATCTGAAATCAGTGTTTAGTCCTCTGACTGTTATTTTTCAGTATTATGTGGACTATTCAGTGGTTTTTTCTTTCTTTTGTAAAAAAGATTTTTTTAACGTTTATTTTTGAGAGAGAGAGAGAGAGAGAGAGAGAATGTGTGTGCCTGTGCATGCACGAGTACGAGTTGGGGAGAGAGGCAGGGAGAGAGGGATACATAGAATCCGAAGCAGGCTCTAGGCTCAGAGCTGTCAGCACAAAGCCTGACACAGGGCTCAAACCCATGAGCTGTGAGATCATGACCTGAGCTGAAGTCAGATGCTTAACCGACTGAGCCACCCAGGTGCCCTGTGTCTTTTGTCTTTACATATGAATTTAGAATTGGCTTGCCAATATCCATGAAATAACATGATGGAATTTTGATTTGTTGTATTGGATGTGTTGGATGTGTAGATCAAGTTGGGAGAATTGATGTCTTAACAATATTAAATCTTCCTATCCAGGAACATGGAATGTACCTTCATTTATTTAGATATATTGTGATTTCTTTCATCAGTTTTCTAGTTTTATTCATATAGATCTTATATGTATTTTGTTAGACTTACCGATATTTATTTTTTGATGCTAATGCAAATGGTTTTGCATTTTAAAAATCAAATTCCATTTATTCATTGCTAGTTATGTAACAAAGCAATTGGTTTTATATATTAACATCACACAAATTACTATTTAATTACTTTTAGCTCTAAGTTTTTTTGTTAATTCTTTGGGATTTTTCTTTATAGACAACATTGTCCTCTGTAAATTAGGACACTGTTATATTTTCTTTCCCAGTATGTATACTTATTAGTTCATTTTCTTGTCTTATTGTCATTAGCCAATACTTCCAATCCAGTATTAAATAGGAGTAGTGAGAAGGGATATCATGCCTTTTTCCCAGTCTTAGGAACATTTACCATTAAGTATGTTAGTTGTAGATTTCATGTATATGTTCTTTATGAGTTTTGGAAGTCCCCCTCTGTTCCTAGTTTGATGAGAGTTTGTAGTATGCATGAGTGTTGGATTTTGTCAAATGCCTTTTATGCGACAATATGATCATGTGATTTTTCCTTTTTAGCCTGTTGATGTACTGGATTACATTGATTTTCAAATACTGATCCAGCCTTGCATACCTGGAATAAATCCCATTTGGTCATGGTATATAAATCTTTTTATGCATTGTTGGATTCAATGTGCGAATATTTTGTTGAGGATTTTTGCATATGTGTTCATAAGAGATCATGGTCTGTAGTTTTCCTTTTATAAATGTGTGTGTGTTTCCCTCTGCTCTGGTCTTGGTATTAAGATAATGCTGATTGCACAGTATAAGTTAAAACATGTTCCCTTGCTTTTGTTTTCTGGAAGAGGTTGTAGAGAATTAGGTAGAAGCACTGTCTGGGCCTGGTGCTTGGTTGTTTTTTTTTTGTTTGTTTTTTTTTTTTGGAAGTTCATTAATTACTGATTCAATTTCTTTAACGACTGTAGGCCTATTCAGATTATTTCTCCTTGTGTGAGCTTTAGTAGTTTCTGTTTTTCAAATAGTTTATTTCATCTAAGTTACTACATTTGTGGGCACAGAGATATTTATAATATTTTTTGTTATCCCTTTAATGTATGTGGTGTCAATAGTGATGATACCTCTTTTCTTTTTGATATTGGTAATTTTTGTCTTCTCTTTTTTTTTTTGGTTAGCCTGGCCAGAGATTTATCAGTTCCTCTGATCCTCTCAAAGAACAGGTTTTAGTTTTGTTGATTTTTTTTATCAATTTCCTATTTACAATTTCATTGTTTCTGCTGTAATTTTTATTATTTTTTCTTCTGCTTGCCTTAGTTTTATATTGCACTTTTCTGTTTCTTTTTCTTAGAAACTTGGATTATTGAATTTAGACTTTTTTCTTTTGTAATGTATGAGTTCAATGCTGTAAGTTTCAAAACACTTCATTTGCTGCATCCCACAGATTTTGAAAAGTTGTATTTTCATTTTCATTTAGTTCAAAATATTTTAAAATTTCTCTGAGACTTCTTTGATCCACAATTTATTTAGAAGTGTGTTATTTAATCTCCAAATAATGAGGATTTTCCAGTTTTCTGTTACTGATTTCTAGTTTAATTCCATTTTTGACTGAGGGCATACATTGTGTGATTTCTCTTTTAAATTTGTTAAGGTGTGTTTTATGGCTCAAAAATGTGGCCTTTCTTGGTGAATGTTCCATGTGCGCTTAGAAGGATGTGTATGCTGCTGTTGTTGGGTGAAGTATTCTGTAAATGTCAATTAAATCCATTTGATTGATAGTGCTCTTCAGTTCAACTGTATCCTTACTAATACTCTGCTGGCTGGCTCTGTCAGTTACTATTAGAAGAGTGTTGAATTCTCCAACTACAATAAGGAATTTGTTTCTCCTTGTAGCTCTTTCGATTTTTGCCACATATATTTGGATATGATCTTAGGCATATATACTTTAAGGAATGTTAATGTCTTCTTGGAAAATTGATCCCTTTCTCATGATGTAATACCCCTTTCTATTCCTGGTAATTTTTTAAAGTAATCTCTACATCCCATGTTGGGCTCAAACTCATGACCCTTAGATCAAGAGTATCTACCAATTAAGTAAGCCACATGCCTCTATTCCTGATAATTTTCCTTGTTCTGAAGTCTAGTTTGTCTGAGATTAATATTGCTATTGCAATAAAATTTGATTACTGTTAGCATGGTATATTTTTCTCCATCTCTTCAATTTAAAAAAGATATTTATTTATTTTGAGACAGAGCAGGGGAGGGGCAGAAGGAGGGAGTGGGGGGAGAGAAAATCCCAAGAAGACTCCGTGCTGTCAACAGAGAGCCTGACCCAGGGCTCAGTCCCATGAACCTTTAGATCATGGCCTGAGCCGAAATCAAGAGTAGGACACTTACCTGATTGAGCCACCCAGGCGCCCCATCCATCTTTTCACTTTTAATCTATCTGTGTCTATATTTAAAATGGGTTTCCCTTAGGCAACATATATTTGGGTCTTGTTTTTTTTTTTTTAATTTTTTTTAAATGTTTATTTATTTTTGAGACAGAGAGAGACAGACTATGAGCAGGGGAGGGGCAGAGAGAGAGGGAGACACAGAATCTGAAGCAGGCTCCAGGCTCTGAGCTGTCAGGACAGAGCCCGACGCAGGGCTCGAACCCACAAACCGTGAGATCATGACCTGATCCCAAGTCAGACGCTTAACTGACTAAGCCACCCAGGCTCCCATGGGTCTTGGTTTTTTTAATCCACTCTGACACATTTTCTCTTTCAGTTGGTATATTTATACCATTCCTAAAGTGATTACTGATAGTATTAATGGTATTAATATAGTATTAATATATATAATATATAAGTATATATAATATATATTATATATATAGTATTAATATTTACCAGGTATATTTTTTCTGCTTTCTCTTTTTTTGGGTGGTTTTTGCCTTGTTTTCTAAAAGTCCTTTACTTTATATATTCTAGATATTAGTAGAGGCGCCTGGGTGGCTCAGTCGGTTGAGCTTCCGACTTTGGCTCAGGTCGTGATCTCACGGTCCATGGGTTCGAGTCCCACGTCAGGCTCTGTGCTGACATCTCAGAGCCTGGAGCCTACTTCAGATTATGTGTCTCCCTCTCTGTCTGTCCCTCCCTTGCTTGCTCTCGGTCTCTCTTTCTCAAAATAAAGACATTAAAAAATTTTTAAAAATATGTTCTAGATACTGGTGTTTTATCTGCTTTGTATGTTGTGTTTATTATCTCTGATATTTCCTTTATTTTAGTTCGTGGTACCTTTTGTTGTTCCAAAGTTATTCTTCTTTCATTGTTTGTAGGTATTGTGGCATGTGTCTTAGTTAAGAAAACTTTTCCATCCAAATATTATTTTAAAAATCTTTTATTTTAGTAATTTATATCCAATACTGTGTGTGTGTGTGTGTGTGTGTGTATGTGTGAATCCATTTGGAATTCTTTGGTAGATGATTTAACTACATGGGATTCAAACATTTTTCTTCTGTGAAAGGCTAGCCAGTTGTTTCAGTATTATTGATTAAATTGTCCATCCTTTAACCACTAATATGAAATTGCAGTTTATATAATAGATTTACAGATCTATATTATATGTTTTTGTACTCTGATCTATACTGTTTATTTGATCTATGTGCCTGTGCTAATAACCATATTTTAATTACTGTAGCATATTAGTTGGCAAGGCATATCCTACCTTCTAGTTGTTTTTCAAAACATTATTTTTGAGAATTTTTTCTTCTCAATGAGAATCATCTAATTATATAAAAATTCTGTTAGAATTATTATTATATTTAACTTATAGATTAATAATTGACATCTTTATGGTGAATTTACTTTTAATTATTTACAAGACATTCTAAAGTACAGCAACTAAATTCCTTCCTTTAAGGCATTCTAAAGTACAGCAACTAAATTCCTTCCTGAAGGCATTCCAAACCAGTAGAACTATTCTTTATTGGCCAGTATAGCTCAAAGATTTGACCTTCTTAAGTGTGAACTTTTCATATAATCATTGTATTTTGTAATATAATTACTTTTATCACCATGACATCTATATTTCTTATTCTCTTTATTTTCACCTCATTTATATTTATTTTGATAACCTGTTGTTACAAACGGGTATTTTTGTTTCTTTTTACATTTTCTGTCATGCTCTCCAGTTTCTTTGTTATCACCCTCCAAAACCTTGCCCACATTCTCCTTTAACTCCTCAGTTTCATCCCAAAGGCTGTTATGTAAGCATAATTACCCTGTCCTTCTTGCACAAATCTTTCCTTCGTCTGTTAGATGACTCTCAAAAGATTAGTTTGAGTTTTTGGCTTGAGTGTGTCCAGAGGCATAACTACTGTTAGTCTGTGCTACAAGTTCCACCTGACTCAGAAGAATGGGAAAAAAGATAACTATGAGCAGGAGAAGGAGATTATTAATTTTTGTTCACCTGACCAGTGGAACACTTTAAGATAATATTAAGTCCTGTAGGTAAAGATTAGAAATTTTGTGATAAATCCGAATTAGAATCAAGGAACTTATTTATGAGTAGATTATAAACTATATTTACTGTTACTTCCATGGAACTTAACCAGAGCATTTGTAGTATCTTTGCTTTTCCTTTCACTCCACATATTTTCCCAGAATATTAAAATGGCCACTTGACCCTTTATCTTTATTTTTTCCATTAACAATTAGTTCTTGCTTGCTTCTGTCTAGTGGGTACAGTATGATGACAGTTTCAGTTTTCTCGATTGATTGATATGAAAAGCTTCAAGATCATTAACTTGAAGGTGATTGACCCAAATGCCATCTTTTTTGAAATCTGAGATAATTACTGTGACATAGAGAATGTGTATACATTTTTATTTTAATGTTTCAGTTAGAATTCTTAGTAATATTTTCTTATGATTTAATACTTCTTTATGGAAGTAAATACTTTATGATTTAATGTGAATTTGGATTAATTTAATTTCCAATAAATTGACAGTAAACAATTGGTTTATTCAGAAGGTTGAGGATTTGATTCCTTAATAATTTCTATAAGATTGAGAATTTTACTTTGTCTAGAAGTTGAACAGATCATTTCTGATCTTTTCAAGTTACTGGTTCAATTGTAATGTTTATAACATCTTCCTTTATTTGTAGGGATGTTTTTATTCTCTATGGTTGGAGACAAACTACCCCAATACTCAGTTGCTTAAAACAAAAGCAGTCATTTGTTTTGCCTACAAATCTGCATTTTGGGCATTTGGCAGGCATGTTTGTTACGTGGTATCTGCTAGGATTCTCAAATTGGACTAGAGGATCATTCACATGGCTGGCAAAGGGACATTGGTTATTGATTTTTCCTCTCATGGATCTCTGTAGGCACCTTAGATTTCCTTACAACATGGTCGGTGGGTTCCAAGAGTGAATATCCCAAGAAGCAATGTTCTAGGAGACAGGAAATGAAAACTACTAGTTTTTTAAGGCCTGAGCCCAGAAACACACATATTTTCACTTTTGTATTCTATTGATGAAGCAGTCACAGGGCTCAGATTCTAGGAATAGAGAACCTGAAGCTCTTGATGGGAGGAAGGAGAGTCAAAGAAATTTGTTGGAGTTGTGTTTCTTCTTTCTTTCCTTTATGTTTGTTTGTTTGTTTGTTTGTTTGTTTTGAGAGAGAACCTGTATGTTGCACGCATGAGCTGGGAAGAGACAGAGAGGGGGAGAGTGAAAATCCCAGACAGGCTCTGCACTAACCGACTGGGCTCGATCCCAAGAGCCATGGGAGCATGACTTTAGCCAAAATCAAGTGTCTGATGCTTAACTCACTGAGCCACCCAGGCACCCATGGAGCCATGTTTTCAAACTGCTACAAGGGAGATGGGAATTTTACTATTTGTTAATTTACTTCAAAGGGAGAATAGTGTTAGTACTTTGAATCAGTAATGTTTATTCTTATTCAGATAGTATTTTCCAATGCAATTTCTTTTTATCTTTTCACTATTAAGGCTTTTTGAAGAGAATATTTTGAAGTAATAAAAATGGTATTTCAAGATCTATGTGAGGAAAATTACAACCAACCAAAGAAATCAAAGATCCTAATAAATATGTATGGACAGGAAGACTCAGTATTGTTAAGATGCCAGTTCTTCCCAACTTAATTGGTAGATTCAACACAGTACCCTGACCATGAGATCAAAACCTCAGCAAGCTACTTTGTGGGTATCAAGAAACTGATTTTAAGCATATATAGAAAGACAAAAGACCTCAAATATTCAATGTAATAGTGAAGAAGAGTAACAAAGTTAGAGGACTGATACTAATTGACTTTAGTAATCAACACAATGTGGAATTGGTGAAGAATAGACCAATAGATCAATAGATAAAATTGATAACTGAGAAATAGACTACTCAAATATAGTCATCCGATCTTTGAGATAGGAGCAAAGACAATCCAATGGCAAAAAGATAATCTTTTCATTAAGTGGAACTGCAACATGTCCACATACAGAAAAAATAATCTACCCACTGACCTTATACCGTTCACAAAAATTAACTCAAAATGGATCATAGACCTAAATGTAAGAAGCAGAACTATTAAGCATAAAACTCTAGGTACCTTGGTTTGCTTTTGAGTTTTTAGATACAACACCAAAAGCAAAATCCATGAGAGAAGAAATAGATGAGATGGACTTTATTAAAATTAATGATCATGATCTGAGCTGAAATCAAGGTGTCACATGTTTAACTGACTGAGCCACCCAGGTGCCCTTAATTTTTTTCTTACAATATATGGATTTAGGTAAAAGTATTAAGAATGTTTTTATTGTCATGTTATTCTCTTAATTGATTTCCAGAGTAAATTGACTTTTTTTTCCTTGAGAGAGCTTGCACACAGGGGAAGGGCAGAGAGAGAGGGAGTGAGAGAATTCCAGTCAGGTTTCATGCCTGGTGGGGCTAGATCTCATGACCATGAGATCATGACCTGTACTGAAATCAAGAGTCCCAGCCGCTCCCCCCAGAGTAAATGGATTTTTGAAAGTGCTGATTATACTGTAATGTAACAACCAGGACATATATTTTAACCATTTGTATAAATAGTTTAAAATAATTTCCATGTAGATGTATTTTATGAATATGTATTTCTGAGCAGGATAAAATTATTAATTTTGGGAAATAACATATATTTTAAAAAAATATATGTTCATAAGGCAAAAAAGTCTTCTCTATTATCAGTTAAAAATTATGCTATTAGTAGGTAGATTTTCTATAAAGCTGTGTGGACCATAGCTGTTGAAAGATGAACATGAAGTTTTGCATCAGGAATTAGCATTTATGTTGTGTCAAAATTATGGTGATTATACTTTATTTAAAAAAGAACTCAATACTGTAAATTCCATTGGTTTTGAAATTTGAGACACAATTGTAGGTGCTGACTTTCGAAAGAGAAATCTACATCGGATGGCTTAATATTTTGGAAAAATCTAAAATGCTAACTTGTCACAATCATTGACAACTCTTACATTCATGAATATAGACTATAATGTGTGCATGAAATTTAAAAAAACTGCTAGTTTTAAGTAATTTCTTTCAGGTGAGGTTGGGATGATGCTAATGTAAAGGAATTAGATTTGGTGCCCATTATATTTCTGAGTTAATATTTCTACTTTAACTATTTAGATTTCAATTCTGTGAAAGGGATACGGGACTAAACTAATAACTAGTTAACTAATAAACCAAACTGTTAACATCATACAAATCATTTCTATTTAAACTACTTTTGTTTTGAAATAAGAATTAAGAAACTTTTTATTTAACATTATATAATTTTACAATTAGTTTAGGCCATTAAGAATATGATTGAGGTTTTTCTTTTTCTTTCTGATGCCATCATTTAAGAATCAGTAGTACAGAAGAGTTGATATAGCTTTGCATTTTTCTTCCTGGTAGTGACAAACCAGCTACTGTACACTCACAGTGTTCAGTATTTGTCACTGACAGCCTTTCTGTGATAGAGAGCCTATAGACTGACATAAAGTGCAGCCTGTTGTGAACTCCTAAGTGAGTCTGCCAGAAACTCAGCAGACAGAACTAATTGGGGAGGAAAAGGATTTTTGTGCCTTCTCTTTCTTTCTGTTCTTTTTGTTTTATAAGACAGATATTGTTAAAGTAGCTTAGTTTATGTAAGATTTATCTGCCTCTCTTTTCTCGTTACATCGATCATTTTTTAACTTAAAGTCTTGCACTGCAGGTCATTAAGCACTGCCACATGGAGGCTGGCACAGGCCCCAGCTCGAGATACACAGCTCATAACAGTTGATGAAAAATTGGTAAGAATTTTCTATTGTATACTGCTATGATTCTGCCTTCAGGGTTATTTTTGTACAATAGCTTTTCCGTATCATATTCTGGGTTCTTCCAGGAAAATGATTTGAATTTAAATTTCTAGATTGTGTATAAATTTTAGGAAGAAATATTCATCACAAAAAGATGAAGACAATTTGTGTTAAGTGTATATAGATATATATAGATATTAAGAGGTTAAAATTGCAAAAGGCTTCATTTTTGTGGTGTTTATAAGTAGCAATCAGAACATTTTAATTTAATGAATATGAATTAAACATGAATATACATATGAATGAATATGTATTTTTTATTTTCTCAGTTACACTCCTATTTAAGTTGTAAGACACTTAACAGGTAGTCCTAAAATTAAGTATATTGGGTTTTTACAGAACCAGTTAATTGTATTATTACTGTATGTATGTACACACAAATTACATTTCTACATTATGCATGAGAGATTACAACTAGCAACAAATAAATAATACTCTGTTAATCAGTAGCAGATAGAATTTTGTTAACTGTCACTTGTAAAATTTTTCAATGTGTGGGTGTTACTTTAGATACAACTTCTTGTTTATACTTATATTGTAAAATAGCATAAATTTTGTAAAGTCTCTAAGACTTACAAAAATGTGTAATAGTATAAGCATACTTTTCATTTTTTATCTGGTTTAGCATTATCAAATGTATTGGTGTGTTTCTTTACTCTTCTTCCAGTTGTACGTTCTTTTATCACTCAGTTTTTACTCTGTAAGCAAAATTTAATTTTTCATTGTTTTTAATGTTTATTTACTTAGAGAGAGAGAGAGAGAGAGAGAGCATGCACCTGAGCAGAGTAGGAGCAGAGAGAGAGGAGAGAGAGAGACCTAAGTAGGCCCCATGCTCAGTGCAGAGCCCCACTTGGGGCTTGATCTCACAATTGTGAGACCGTGACCTGAGCTGCTTAACAGACTGAGCCACCCAGGCACCCCAGTATAATTTAAATAATAGGTCACACTGAAAGATCTAAACACCATTTATACTATTAGAGATATAAACAGATACATAAACAGATGAGTAAACAGACAAGGGACAGATAGTTTGGAAAACTCACATGTCAGGCTTAAGGCCGGTTGGTGTTATCTTTAAACTGTATCTGCTTGCTGGCATTGCCATCATCCTAGTTTAGGCCAGCATCATCTTTCACTTAGATTGCTGCAGTAGTTTTTAAATTGATCTCTATAGATACTTCAATTTTCCTTTAATTCATTTTCCAAAGGATAACCAGAATAGAGTTTTTTAGCTGCTGGTTTTGTCTCTTTTTGTGTGTAAAATCCATTGTTTTTTTCTTTTGTTTGTTTTTTACTGACCTAAAAGTTAACATTAAAATCCTTACATGGTTCTTGAGGTCTTGCATGATTTAAGTCCTTCCTTTCTCTCTAGGTTTATCTTGTACCACTGTCTTTTATACTCTGTTCCAGACACACCAAGCCTGGAACTTGTTTCTTTTCCTGCTTTGGGGCATTCACATGCCAGTTCACTCTGCCTTGATGCTTTTCACCAGTCCCTTAGCTCTTCAACCAGGGGCCATCTACTTATTCTTCAAATATTAATTGAACACCACTTGCTTAATCAAGTATAAAAGAAGTGAGATAGGTATGAGTGAGAGGAGGATGATTTACACATGCCATGTGTTCATTAATTTACGAGGGTACTATTTTAATTTTTCCAGTGACCATCGTCTAAGCACAAGAGATTGCCTTCTTGTTCTTATATTATGGGGTTTACTATTTTATAATAAACTTTCAAATTTCATAGAGTTTATTAGTAATGCTTCTAAGTTCTCTTCTTTCTAGTTTGAAGAATGAGTAAGTGAAGTAGCAATCTGTTGCTCTCAACAAGATGTTATGAATCATACCAGAGAGATATACAGACCACTCTGAGTTTTGTGTTTTTTATCTCATATCAGTTGCATACTTTTAATGAATCTTTTTGCCCTGTGTAGATTTTTCTCAGCTTTGTTATGTCTTTCTTGAAGTATATTACTGAAAATGTCAGTATAGTATTCCAGCTGATATCAATTCAAGTCTTAGACATAAATTATTCATAGTTATTGAAGTAATATTTAAACAGATAATTCAAACCCATCGGTAATTTTCAACCCTGAGGTTTAGCCATTCATTTAGGTTTATATTAAAATGCAGTATTAAAAAATCAAACAGGTAACATAATGCTGATAGGAGTTTCATGTCTTCTTATTTCTACACATTACTGGATGAATGTTTCAGTTGATAGACCAGTGACAAGACCAGTGACTGAAGGGTACTTCCAGAAATATTGAGCAATTGGACTTGATTATATTTGCATTTTGAATGGTTCACTCTAAGACCCCCACTGGATGTCTGAAACTGTGGATAGTACCAAAGTCGATATATGCTGTTTTTCCTATACATACATACCTATGATAAAGTTTAATTTACAGATTAGACACAGTAAGAAATTAACAACTAATAAAATAGAACAATTGTAACAATATACTAATGAAAGTTATGTGAATGTCGTCTCTCTCAAAATACTGTACTGTACTCACCCTTCTTGTGATGACAAAATGCCTATGTGGTGAGAGGAAGTCAGGTGAACGATGTAGGCTTTGTGATGTAGCATTTGGCTACTGTTGACCTTTAGACAGATCTGTTAGAAGGACAATCACTAGCTTTCTTTTTCCTTTATTTCTTTTTTCTTTTCTTTTTTTTTTAATGTTAGTACAAGCATGGGAGGGGCAGAGAGAGGGGGAGAGAGAGAATCCCAAGCAGGCTCCCTGCTGTCAGCACAGAGTCCCATGCAGGTCTCAATCTCAGGAACTGTGAGATCATGACCTGAGCTGAAACCAAGAGTCAGATGCTTAACTGACAGAGCCACTCAGGCGCCCCGCGAATCACTAGCTTTAAAACTGTAGATGAGTTGGTGTGGGGGTGGAGGTTCTGTATATTAACATTAATGATAAGAATATTTCAAAAATAGTAAGTAAATACAAGTATTTTAGAAGATGTGTAAGCAGCATTTTAACATGATATGTAATGTAAACCAATTTATTAACTAAGTATACCATTTTAATTAACTGCTCAACACTAGATTACTGTTATATTTGTACTTGAAATTGGATAAAAGCTAGAATCTTAATTGTAAGGTAAGGGAATTGGCCATTATCCTGATTTCTATTGGATATTCTTATATAATGTATTAAAATTAATACAGGTGATGCCTATTACAGCCGAGCACTTAAGCATGTGGACTAAGCTTAGTTGGAGATAAATTTTTGTGGTTATTATAAAATCGATCCAAAGGATAACTTTACCTAGTTTTATTAGTGAATCCAGTTATTTTTCATCCAAAAGATTGTTCAACCTTTATTCAAGATAAATCATATGGGGAAATCCAGTAAGTAATTAAATAAAAGCAGGGTAAGGGTTGGGAACATGAAGGAAGACTTGTAAACTTTCCCCAAGACCACCTTCTTGGGGGGACTTCACAGAGTGAGATTTGGAAAGATAATTTAATCTTTTGTCCTTTTTTTTTAGCCCAAACAACTTGTTTTCAAACTTCTGTTTTAAAAATTTCCAGTTAACTCGTTCTCATTTCTTTTGAGGTTACTCTTTATAATCAGCCATAATTATTAGAAAGCAATTTCTTACTGAGATAGTCTGTTCAACAAATGAAGATGGAACAATTGTATACCCAAATGCAAAACAAAACAAAAACCTTGATTTATACTGTGTACCATATGCAAAAAGTAACTCAAAGTTCTAAATGTAAACTCCTAGTTCTAAATATAAAACGAAAAATTATTAAACTTCTAGAAAAAATGTAACTTTGTGTTAGGCATATATTTTATAGATACAAACTAAATCCATTTTTTAAAAAAATATAAAGTTGGGTTTCCTTACAATTAAAATTTTCTATTCTTTGGAAGACATTGTTAAGAAACAGAAAAGACAAGGCACAGATTAGGAGAAAATATTTACAAAACGTGTCTGATAGAGGAGTTGTATCCAGACACTAAACAACATTTACAACTAAATAATATGATACTAACTCAGAAAAATGAGCAGTTTATCCAGAAGATATTCAGATGGCAAATAAGAACATGAAAAGATGCTGAACATCATTAGTGATTATGGAAATGAATATTAAAACTACAGTTAGAGGGGCGCCTGGGTGATTCATTTGGTTGTGTTGGACTCTTGATTTCATCTCAGGTCAGGATATCGTGGTTGGTGAGTTTGAGCCCTGTGTCAGGCTCTGTGCTGGAAGAGCAGAGCCTGCTTGGGATTCTCTGTCTCCCTCTCAGTCTCTCTGCCTCTCTCTCTCTCTCTCTCTCTCTCTCTCTCTCTCTCTCTCTCTCTCTCTCTCCCCCTCCCCCTCCCCCTCCCCCTCCCTCTCCCTCCCTCCCTTCCTCCCTCCCCTCTCTCTCTCAAAAATAAATAAGTAAATGAATAAATAAGCAAGCAAAACATTAAAAACAAAACTACAGTGAGATACCACTATACAGTGATATACACTCTACATGGCACATTGGACGGCTTAAAAAAATTGACCACACCAAGTGCTGGCAAGGATGCAGAGCTACTGGAACTCTCATGCAGAGCTGGTGGGAATGCAAAATGGTACAGCCAATTTGGAAAACAGTGTGGTAGTTTCTTACAAAGTTAAATATATACATACCATGTAACCTAGCAGTCCCACTTCTCAGTATTTACTCAAGTGAAATGAAATCTTACATTCACATAAAATCCTTCATGCAAATGTTTTTAATAGTTTTGTTCATAATTCCAACAATTGGAAACACCCCAACTATACTTCAGTATATCTATACAATAGACTTTTATTCAACAATTAGTAACAAATGTGGGTGAATCTCCAGTGCATTATGTTAAGTAAAAGGAGCCAGACTCACAGGCTACCTACTATGTGATTCCATTTATTTGACATTCTAGAATAGGAAAAACTCTAGGGACAGTAAGTTAATCATTGGTTGTCAAGGCTGGATGTTGGAGGAGGAATACACTGAAAAGGGCTTTAGGAAATTTGAATGGGGTGATATAACTGTTCTATATGTTGATTATGGTGTTATTCTTTTTTCAAAATCCTTATTTGTTTGTATTCATTTATTTAAAAAACAACATGAAACTAAACACTTTAAAGGATTAATTTTATTGTTTATAAATTGTATCTCAGTGCTCATCCCAACAAGTACCCTCCTCAATGCCCATCACCCACTTTCCCCTCTTCCCCACTTCCCATCAACCCTCAGTTCTCAGTATTTAAGAGTCTCTTATGGTTTGCCTCCCTCCCTGCATCTTGGTTTTTAAAAACAATGTTTATTTTTGAGGAGAGAGGGAAAGCACACATGTGTGTACACTAGCGGGGGAGGGGCAGACAGAGGGGGAAACACAGAATCCAAAGCAGGCTCCAGGTTCTGAGCTGTCAGCACAGAGCCCAACATGGGGCTCGAACCCATGAACTGTAAGATGGTGACCTGAGCCGCAGTCGGACTCTTAAGACTGACTGAGCCACCCAGGTGCCCCATCTCAGTTTTTTAAAAGGAGGAAAGAGTGTTTCTTCATTTGGTGCTAATATATTCTTTCTAACTAATATCCATTGGTTCAAGGTCTGCCCTATAGTATAGGGCATGCATGACAGCCTTCTTTATATTTGAAAACAGCTCTTTGGTCATCCTAAACCTGTGGTTCTCAAAGAGTGGCCTGGGCAGGGTGGGGGTGGGGAGTGGCTCAAGACCCTTAGGAGTTCACAGATCAAACTATTTTTATAATTATACAAAAATTGTATTTTCCCTTTTCACTGTGTTGACACTGACACTTCAGGTACAGAAGCAATTGTGGTACATCTGTGGTACTAGTCATTTTATTCACTTTCTTGCATTCGAGATTAAAAAAAAACTAGTTTGACTTAATGTCTTTGATTAATCACCAAAAAATTTTAATTAAAAAAATTCAATGCTGCATATGCATCTCTCTCTCTCTCTTTTTTTTTTTTTTTTGCATACACATCTTTTTATGTCCCATGTAACAAATCAAGTCATATGCATAAAACACTTCTGCTGCATACCAAAGTACCACAGTTGTCTCAAGGCAAAGCACCTGTATGGTTGAGTTACTTTTGCAAACTGAATGTAGCCACTTTTTTCTGGAACACCTTTTAAGTAAAACAACAGTAACAGATGACTAACAAACTATGGTTTTTAGTCTTCAGTACATGGCAGCCATTTTCTCAAAGACTAACTTCAAGGAAGTGTTGCCCGTGATAAATTTCATGCTTTCAAATGAAAATTAGAATTTTGTGGAACTTGGGGCACCTGGGTGGCTCAGTTGGTTGAGCGTCCAACTTCGGCTCAGGTCATGATCTCACAGTTTGTGGCGTTTGAGCCCCGCATCGGGCTCTGTGCTGACAGCTTAGAACCTGGAGCCTACTTCCGAATCTGTGTGTCCCTCTCTCTCTGCCCTTCCCCTGCTCATGATCTGTCTCTCTCTGTCTTTCATAAATAAATAAATAAATAAATAAATAAATAAATAAATAATTTTGTAGAACTTAATTCTGCCACTGATCTGATTGAGCTTGACATCTTCCCATTACTTAAAGAGTATTCTAATAGGATTGGTGGTGGTATTAATGAATGTGATTTTTAAAATATCATGTAATGAAATAGGCTAACATTTGGAAGATCTGCATACTTATGTGAAATAGTATTTTGCATATGGCCAGTGTGTGATTTTATAAAATTATGCATGGGTAAAAGTTTCATTTAAAGTGCAGGAAAGAACAATGAGTTTAATGTAACTGAGTATGAAAATATTAAAGCTGTTAAAATATTGCTCCCTTTTCTAATTACATATTTGAGGATAAATTTTGAAACCAAGACAACTTAGCACAACAGTTTGAATTCAGGAGCAGATGTTAGAATTCAGCTGTCTTTTATTAGGCTGGATATTTGAGATTTTCAAAAACGCAAATCATTGCAACTCTTAGTTTTTGAAAAGATAGTTATTTTTCAATATAATGTTATTTATGTAAATATATATTCAATTTATTTTAAATTAAGTATATATTTATATTTTTATCCATTTTAATTTTTTTAAATTTTCAAATGTTTATTCATTTTTGAGAGAGAAAAACATAGAGCGAGTGGGGGAGGGTCAGAGAGAGAGGGACACATAGAACTCAAAGTGGGTTCTCTGGTTCCGAGTTGTCAGCACAGAGCCCAATGCAGGGCTTAAACTCATGAACAGTGAGATCAGACCTGAGCCAAAGTCAGATGCTCAACCAACTGAGCCACCCAGGCGCTTCTCCATTTTAATATTTCATATGGTCAATATCTAGATATATTTCATATAAATGAGATCTCATTGGGGTCTCAATAATTTTAAACATATAAAGGAGTCCTGAGACCAAAGTAGTCATTATCCCAAGCCTTCTCTTTTCTGGGTTAAACATCCCCAGGGCTTTGATTTATTTCACATGAGTTCCAGTTAATTCATCATCTTGATTACTTTCCAGTTTGACCGAATCCCTTTTAAATGTTGTTGCCAAGATTTCTTATGATACTCCAGATGTATGGTGCAGGGTATGGCAGGGATTATCTCTATTCCTTTTAATCTCAGCAGTTCTAGTAAGGCAACTCAAAATTTAGGTTTTCATACTTCTTCCTTAATGTAGATTTCAGGGAGAACTAAAACCTTAGATCCTTTTTTATTTGTTCTGTTATAAAATCATATTTCCTTCATCTTCAATATATGTTGTTTTTATTTTCAACTGATATTCTTAGATGAGCTCAAACAGCATATTACCAAATGAAGCTTAATTTTTTTCTTTCTTTTTGTTGCTGTCACATCTGACAGGCAGAATTTAATAAAATGTTTTATTCTGGGCATCAATTGTATATTGATAACATGCTTCCTTTTTTTTTCTTTTTCAAGACATATAAAGTAGAGGGGGAAAGTGGCGTTTTCTAATGTAAAGAATTTATTCCCTAATTTTAGAACTATACACACACATCGTTAGAGACAAATCTTCAGAAAATTGTAATTCCTGGATTACTGTGAATAATAAATTTTATACCAGAGCACATGGTAAATTTCTAATCGGTCAATTTTCAGAATGTCTTCCTTGCTTATTGTGTATAAACTGCTATCTTTGTCATTTACTAATAAACGAACTAGTAAAAATTTAAATATGAAAAGAGTAGATGACAGCATTTTAAAATAATCTTGTCAATTTATGTAGCAAAACACTGTTTAAAAAAAACCTTTTTGTGGGTTGCACCATTATTATTTCCAAATATGAGATATACTTCCTACAAATAATGAGGAAAGCTTAAGCCTGGTTGTTTGGTGCTTCGTTTTTGTTGCAGGAGTTGCTGTGCCATGGAGGTTGGGTGAAGAATGTCTGTGCCTTTGTGCTTTATTAAGAGAGTAACTTTTTGTCTTTTATGCCACCTCACCTCCCATCTCCTTTCAGTACATTTGATGAAAACCCAAGTCCCATGAACATGTTGCCTTTCTGTATTTAGTTGGACTACAAAAAAGAAGTTAAATTTTCAGTACTCTTTAAAGATTTTGAGGAGGTGCTCCCCCACAAAACAACCAAAACATACATTAAACCTCCATAGATATTATTTTTTATGTTTTTTTAATCATTTTTATTACTTTTATTACCTCTTTTAATTACTAATTCCTGGCTGTCAGTATTATATTAACTTTCTACTTCTACAGTTAAAATTTTAATACAGAAAGAGAAAAATACTTTCATAATATGTAAGAATCGTTTCAATTAATAAATAATGTGAAATGAGCCTTAATAGCTCATCTATTAGTATATTCTGTAAAAGTACGTTGGCTGCCATCTTTCCTTCATTTTTCATTTCTTTATTCAATAAATAATGGGCACTTAGTGTGCCAGGCACATGTACAAATTTGAATGGCTTGTTTTCCTTTAGGTGCTTATTCTGTTTAAAGCCTATTAAGCACCACCTGTTTTAAATCTTACAAAGGTATTATGGTTAGTTATACATGCATCCTCAACACAAATACATATGAAAAAGGAAACTTTATTTAGCAGTCTGTAATACAGCCTCAAATTGGTGGGGTGGGGAGGATGGCTGTCATTTCTAAGCTTTTACTTGTGAAATTACAATACACACTATTAATGTAAAATCCTAATATTTTAGAAATTTTAAGTAGTTTGTATTTATATTGTTAAAAATAAGATGTGCTGCATATAAAATAGAGTCACTGTTTTGAATGTTACCAATTTGTTGTTTTACAACTTGACGGTTTCTTCCAAAGAGCAGTAACACAACAGTTAAAGCTTTGTTACTTGCTCATATTTGCAATATGTAATTGCTGTTTGATTAAGCACATGGTATTAGTAGCACACTCAATCAACTGCATGATAATATTGCTAGTTTTAGAATGTCTGCAAGCAGCAACAAGCTATTTAATAGAATTTTTTGTCATTTTAATGGGTTTAAAATTTTTTCATGGCTTGAACTTGCTGTAAGAAATTGGTAAAAATGAATGATTTTGCAAGCCTTCAGAAATAAAACAATTATGTTTGCTACATAAGTAGTTGTTTTATGTTGTTTTCTCCTCCTAATGTTTATAGATGAAAACTTTTTATAAGCCTGCAAACTTGAAATAAAAATCGGTCATTAAGAGGTGACCTGCACAAAAAGATAAACCTAAGTTAAAGGCTTACATTTGCTTTGACTGCTTGCTTTTTTTGGTGGGGGTGGGGGAGGTCAGTTTTCTTTTGGTGAGATTACTTCTGGTGCATGGCAGCGCTATCTCTGCTAGATTATTGGAAGGACTAGTGTCTGCAATTGGGGTTATACAGCCTTCTAGCATCTCAAGTGTCTGTTTTGTCTGGACTTCCCTCACGCAGCATTCTTGTGCAAAAATTTCAAGGCTTTAGTCTGGAGCACTGGGTCAAAGGATATGTCTCTTTGAAGGGTAGACAGGAGTTTTTTATGTTTTATTCACTAAGTAGTATTTCATTTTACATCAAAGAATAGCAGCCTTTGAGAACCTTCCATGGTGGCAGTTTAGCATGTGGGGTTTTTTTTTTCTTTAAGACTTTCACTAAATATGGAATAATGTTTCTTCATGTTTTTCAGTCTACAGATGCTTATTTATATTCTTGTATTTAGATGAGACTATTAAAATAAAAAGAGAAAAAGCACTGACTAAATATAAATGTTAGTTTGCAATATAGTTTTATGTTTTAAAAACAACTATAGTTTTTCTTACAATGTACTTCTCTCTGGTTTCACACTGTCCATGAGCTACTGAAAAAAACTGGTGAATAGCTTTTAAAATTGTAGCAATATTATTGCTTAAAATTCTAAAGAAGTAGTGACTAATGATTTTGGAAGTGTAAATTTTATAGTGAAATGGCCATTCTTTAATTGGCCTTTTTTCAAGTACGTATGTGTGTGTGTATGTGTGTGTGTGTGTAAGTGAGAGAGAGACAGACAGAAGAAAGGAGGGAGGGGAAAAGATACTAAGTTTGAAAAATACCAAAAACTCAAGTAATGAAAAATATTAAGATTTGGTATAGCATAGAAGTAAATGTTCTTCCTACACTTTTGGGATAGGTTAATCAATGAATGTACTTTGTACCAATAATATTAATCACATAAGTGATTGCTTATATGTTTTAGAAGGTTATTAAACTACATTTAATATTCTTATTGTGTGACAGATATACCTTAGCATAGGGACTATTAAAATATTAAATTTTAATATTTTATTTGGTATTAAAATAGCTTATTTTTATGTTGACAGATAAAATATGCTCTTCAATTACTGAAAATTTATCTAAATAGAATAAATTGATCATTTAAAATAGAAATATTTCTAGTCATTAATAACATCATTAATTTTAAAACTTCAGTTAACTCTTACATTTAATATTGATTAAAATAAGTCAGATCATTTATACAGTTATTTTAAATAAAATTATATTAAATACAGAATTTGTTGTCTAAAATATACTCCCAATTAAAATAAGTTACTTTCAGATATTATCAAGCTATATAAAACTTGTACTTATTAAGTACTTACAGAGGAAACGGATGTTAATAGTAGTTTTTATATGCAGACAGGAACCATTTAAATTTAAAATAGAGAATGATCTTTCTATATTAAAATTGTTTAAGGAACAAAAGATCTTTCCTCTACAGTATTCAGCCATCTCTATTATCTGTGATTCTTCAGCAATTAAAGCTGATTTATTTTCTTCTTTGTTCCTACTTGGAATACTTGAACAATGCTGGAGAATTGAAATGACTGGAATGTTTTATCTTTCAAAAGCTTTAAAGTTCTATGTACCAATTAGCAAAATACAGTAAAGGTTTAAACTGTTAATAGCCACAACATCTTTAATGCATAGATCTGTAGTATGCTAGAGCTGTGTAACAGTTCTCCATTGTATGTCTCTTTTAAGGAGAGTAACTGTGTCAGTTCTTTTCTTGCTTTACTACCTGCTGTGTATGGAAATTGTGTGTAGTACTTGACACTTGCTTTCACGAATTTAAAATTCTTGCATGTTATTATGTAGGAGCCTTGGCTCTCAATAAAGTAGAATTGATAATATTTTACTTGTTCCGATTTTGATTAAGATTTTTTTGGTCACATTTTAGAGATTATATAATTTATATGTGAAAATTATCTATTTTTCTTTAATGAATTAAAGGTACATAAGCTGTATGTTATCTTGGAAATTGCTTGCCTAATTTTATTCATTTCACTGAATATAATTGAAAAGAATCATCAGTGTTTATATCAGAATATGTAGATACATGATGTTTTATATCCTGTGTTTGAATATAGGTGGGTTGTTTGGCTGTTGTTTCTTTGGTAGTAGAAAGAATATTTTGTTTTTAGTTATTACTTTTTTAATTGGCCCGCCTATCAGATAATTTCAAAACTCAAGAATTCATCCAAATATCTGCCTTAAACTTGTTAAAGCCTCATGTTCATCATCTTACACTAAGTTCTTAAAGAAGGCAGGGGTGAGAGGAAGTGAAGAAAATAGGATTAATATGTTTTGGTGACAGTTACTTTTTTCTCTTTAAATCATGTATTTCCAGGAACAGAATTAGAGCAAAGGAAAGGAGAATGCAGACCTCAGAATTTGATACTAGCAAACTTTGATTCTGTTTCTGTGTTCAGGGTTTCTAATTTTATGCGACTTAGTCTGTGCTAATTCTACTCTTCAAAATACCACTTGTAAACTTGCAAATATCATTCATGTTTTACAAGATGAAGTTTAAAAGAGGGTAGTGATATACCCTTAACTGTATGCAGTGTACTGTTTTCACAAAACTCTTCTTAATAAGGCATACTTTTCAAGAATATACGATAGGCTTTTTGTCCCATTCCTGTTCCACGTTTAATACTTCTTTCAGTATTGAGTATATTGCATATTAGTAATCGAGCATTTTTTAAAAAATTTTAATGCTTCCACTAGAATAGGTATAAAAAGTGATCTTGGCTTTCTCTAAACAGCATGTAGGACATATGTTGGGCTGAGAACACTAATGTAATTTCAAGAACTGAGGATTTGATTAGTGTACAGATTTGTATCTATTATAATGACTACAAAGCATATATTATTATAATTAAAATCTGTCAATTAAAAAGATTTTTAAGCCTAATTGAGTAGTTTGAGATTTGACATCCAGGAAATTAAAATAAGGTTCCTAGTTTAGTAAGCATCATGATGTATTAAACATTCAAATATGGATGACACGGCCTATACCTAGAGTGTTTAAAGATTAAAACTACTCTAGGGCTAGGAGTTTTCAACTATGACAGTCTGTAGTTGTTTGTGAAGATTCTGCAAGGGATTTATTTTTACTTGTCTTATTTATAATATGAAATCTTAGTGTACTTTTTCATTTTATTCCATTTTTTAAGCATGCATGTGTGTGTGTGTGTGTGTGTGTGTTTGGCACCATTATTGAGCACCTGTATAATTTGAGCATAGAGCCATAAATATGGAACAACATTGTTGCCTGTAGAGCTTACATTCTTATATGTAAGCATATGCCAACTTTCTAAATAATTAAAGTACTTTCATAGATTAATGAATGTTATAGAAAAAAAAGGAAAGGTGATGAGATAGTAATGGGGGGGGTGGGAGGGCACAAAAGGGGTTATTTATAGGGCAATCAAAGCAAGCCACTTTGAGAAGTTATGATGTATGAACTAAGATCTGAATGATGAAAAGGAGCCAGCTATGTGAGAATCCAAGAAGAATGTACCAGGTAGAGGAAGAAGCTAATGTCCTAAAGTGTAAACCAGCTGGTAGTAGGAGTCAAGAGAAGGAAAGCTGTGACATAATGAAAAGGGGGAGAATTAAACTCAATGAGGTAAAAGAGGTAGGCAGGGACTGCATCAGGTACAATTTTTAGGTTCATGGTAAGAAATTTGAATTTTATTTTTATCTTAATTATAATGGGAAACTATTATAGGGTTTTAAGTAGGAAAGTGATTTGATCTGATTTACTGATCAAAAAGTCTTGGGAATTACTTAGCTTTTATGGTTAAAGGTCACTTGAATGAAGCTCAAAGGAAATGGTTAGTTTGTTGGCATTTTTATTCACTCCTAAGTGAATAAAACTTTACTGAAGTTTCCTACATGAAGTTTTATACAAGTGATTGGATTTTGAACAGCCATTTAAAAAAAGATCCTGATTGGGGTGCCTGGTGGCTTAGTCAGTTGGATATCCGATGCTTGATCTTGGCTCAGGTCATGATCTCTTGGGTCTGTGGGGTCAAGCCCCGTGTCAGGCTCTACCCTGACAACATGAAGCCTGCTTGGGATTCTCTCTCTCCCTCCCTCCCTCTCTCTCCCTCTCTCCCTGCCCCTCCCTCCCTGTCTCTCTCACTCAATTGATAAACATTTAAAAAACAAAAGATCCTGGTTTTCTCTTTGCATTTTAGATTCTTTAAATGCTATAACAATTCAGTGATTCTTGCATTCTATTCTTCTGTATTTTCTGAATTTGAAATGCTTTTTGTTAAAGATCATATTAGGACCTGAAATAATAAATTCATCTCATTGCTCTAATTCACCGCTCTCGCTGGACTTGCCACACTCATCCCACCCCACCCCCCAAAGGGGGGAAAAGTGGAGATCTTTCTTCACGGTGAAGGAAGATAAATGAACTGAGCTGCTGTCCACCGAATAGGTGCTGACAAAGCCCCGAATACATTTAAGCTTCTATACCTTGCTTCAGCTAGTGGCATGGGCAGGTGGTGATGGTTGTCAGTCTTCATTTTAACTTTGACTCTACTTCTCTCTCTCTCTGCCATTCCTTTCTCCCTCTTTTGTCTCTGCTTTTTGAGATTTGTCTCTCTCTCCAGTGTTTGTATAACTATTTCCTTCTTTGTAACTCTGTGTTTATCTTTTGCTGACTATGAAGCTGACAGTTATCTTTTTCTGGCTGCTTGTGTTTCCCCTTCACTGCTGTCAGTTTCCCCTTTCAGCAGCCTTTATAAAGCTGTAAAGGACTTCATCATTTTTTTTTCTTTATCTATCCTTTTATGTCTCTTCTAGTTTGTCCTCCCTTTCTTTTTGTTTTTCCATATTTCTGTTACTTTTGTCCTTTTTCTTCTTTATGGACTTCTTCCTTCTCCCCAAATCCTGGGAAAGCTATATCAGACCTAGAGAGGAGAAACAGAGATGGCCCCTACCCTCTAACAGCTTTTCTTTCATTGCTTTATTTCCCCCTTTGAGAATATATAGGACTTTTGAAGACATTTACTATTTGGAAAAAGAAATGCCATATTATTTGAATATTAAGAAACATTATATTATTTGAAATTTTCATCCTAGTAAGAGACTTTGTTTGGGATATTGGAAAGACTATGGACTGATTTTATAGCTATAACATTAGGTTTTTTAAATCCTTACTTTAAGCTATAAGACTTTGGGCAAGGTATTTAACTTCCTTGTCCTTATAAAATGAAAATGACTTTTCAGATTTGTTTTGCAAGTTAATTTGAGAATACATTAAATAAGAGGAGATATAATATTTTACTTATTTCATCATTCAATAAAATCTCTTTTCCTCCCCCTTTTATTTCTTTCCTATGTGGAGTTGTTTGTCTGAAGAGAGAAGCAAACTGGTATGATGTTTGTTATCCTTAACTGAATCTGAAGTAACTAAAACTACTATTCTGAGTCACATTTCTATATAGACACTGAGTGCTCGGGAATCTTGGAGCAAAATATTGACCTCAGTTACAATGGTCTTATGTTAATATATCAGATGTGTTCATTTGTGTATGTATGTGTGTGTGTAGTTAATGATTTTTGTTATGTAACTTACCTTTTTCTTTTTCTTTTTTTTAAACATTTTATTTATTTTTGAGAGACAGAGTGTGAGCAGGGGAGGGGCAGAGAGAGAGGGAGACACTGAATCTGAAGCAGGCTCCAGGCTCTGAGCTGTCAGCACAGAGTCCGCTGCGGGGCTCCAACCCACAAACCATGAGATCATGACCTGAGCCGAAGTCTGATGCTTAACTCTGCCTGAGCCACCCAGGCACCCCAATAACTTACCTTTTTCTAATAGCCTTTTGCATTTTACTAAATCATCTTTAATATTACTATCTCATTACATAGTTTCTGACAATCAGTTGTATAGATGTAGTATTATGTAATTATTGTTTTAATAAGAAATTTCCTTAGTCACTTATAACCTATTTTTTTTGTTTGTTTATTTTGAGAGAGAGAGTGCACGCAGGGTGGGCAGAGAGGGAGGGAGAGAGAGAGAATCCCAAGCAGGCTCTGCATGGGTAGCACTGGAGCCTCATGCGGGGCTCCACGCGGGACTCCATGTGGGACTTGAACTCACAAACTGGGGATCATGACCTGAGCCAAATGGGCTTGATCTCGTGATGCTAGGACCATGACCTGAGCTGAAATCAGAAGTCAGACGCAGAACCATGGAGCCAGCCAGACACCCCTATAACCAATTTTTAATGGGAACTTTAAACTGTATTACTCCAAAGAAGTTTCTGAAGGCCTTAAATTCATTATGCATTCTATTCAGTCATTAAACTATATGTAATTTAAAATTTTTTTTTATTTTTTAATGTTTATTTATGAAAGAGAGACAGAGTGTGAGCAGGGGAGGGGCAGAGAGAGGGAGACACAGAATCTGAGCTGTCAGCACAGAGCCTGATGCGGGGTTCGAACCCACAGACCGCAAGATCACGACCTTAACCGAAGTGGGACGCTTAACTGGCTGAGCCACCCAGGCACCCAAACTAGATGTAATCTTAAAACTTTACTGATTTTAACAGTAAAATATGCACATTATAGAAACATTAACCTGGAACTGTAAAAGTATAAAGAAAATTAAAATCATCTTTAATTTCAGTCTTGGTGATATTACTTAATTTTTATATGAATATTTAAACACACCAACAATATTTATGTATAACACATCATGGTTCATAATTTGATGACCTATTTTTTTCACTGTATTTGCATTATATTTTGAATATCTTTAAAAATATTCAAAACACTGCGGCGCCTGGGTGGCTCAGTCACTTGAGTGTCTGACACTTGATTTTGACGCAGGTCATGATCCCAGTGTCATGGGATCAGGCCCCCCATTGGATTCTGCGCTGAGCATGGAGCCTGGTTAATATTCTCTCTCTCTTTCTCTCTTTCTCTCTGTCTCTCTCTGTCTCTCTCTCTCTGTGTCTTCTCTGTCTCTTCCACTGCCCCTCTCCCCTGCTCCTGCTCTCTCTCTCTCAAATAAAAAAATATATTATTCAAAAGCATAATTGTAAATGGATATATAGTCTCTCATTGTATGGCTGTACTATAATAACATCTATTGTTATACTTCCTGTTATTTAAAATTTTCACAACTACATACAGTGCTAGAATGAACAACTTCATTCCTAAGTCTAATCTTTGATAGCATCTTTATTTTAGGATTGATTCTTTGAGTGGAATTACTAGATCAAAGGGGTTAGTATTAATATTTTAAATATTTTTTGATACCTAAAGACAATACAGGATACTTCTAGAGGTTTTTACTAATTAATTCTATATAATTTTAGAGGTATGGCTCTTCATAGCCTGTGCTTTTTTTCTAGCCTACATGGTCCAGTTCTGTGGATGCCTTTCAGACTCTGACACATGGGTATAACAAATTCTAAGCAGTAGAATACATATAAGTGGAAAACAGTAAAAACACCTAATACGTCCATTACTGAGAGTAGTGTTAACATCTCAGACTTTTATTTGTCTGTTTATGTTTGTAGTTTACTTTTTTGCTTCATTTATTTTGAAGCTCTACTGTTAGATACATAAACATTGAATAAGTGTTATGTATGCTTAACAAATTGATGTTTTTCTCCATATGTAAGGTCCCCCTTTTTCCTAGTGCTAATCCTTATTCTGAAATCTACTTTGTTGACATTAAATAGCTGCTCCTTTCTTCTTAGCTTTGTATGGTGCATCATATTTCACTCTTACTTTTAACCTATTTATGAACTTATATTTAAAGTTTGATCCTTGCACATACATATATTTGACTCTTGCTTTTATTTTACCTAGTTTAATAATCTCTTTTAATTCCCATTTGATTTTTTTCCTTCCTTCCTTCCGTCCCCCCTCCCTCTTTCTTTCTTTCCTTTCTTTCTTTTCTTTCAACTTCACCCATTTCTTTCAACTTCACCCATTTCTTTCACTCTGGTCCCCCTTCTCTGGCAGTCACCAATCTGTTCTCTGTTTGTATGGGCTTGGTGTTTTCTGGGTTTTTTGTTTATCTGCTTTTTTTTTTTTTTTTTTTTTTTTTTTAGATTTCATACATAAGAGAGATCATGCAGTATTTGTCTTTCTCTGACTTATTTCATTTAGCACAATTCATGTGAGGTCCATCCATATTGTTGCTAATGGGAAGTTCTCATTCTTTTCTATGGCTGAATAATATTCCATTTAATATATATACACACATGTTAAATATATATGCACACACATATATGTATATATATGCACACGTACAATACATACCACAAAGTCTTTACCCATTCATCCACTGATGGACATGTAGGTTGTTTTTATATCTTGGCTATTGTAAATAATGCTACGATGAACAAGTTAGTGTTTCTGTTTTCTTCATATACATACCCTGAAGTAGAATTGCTGATAGTTTTAGTTTTAAATAAATAGTAGTTTTATTTTTAACTTTTTGAGGACCTTTCATGCTGTTTTCTACAGTGACTGCACTGTAGTTTGCACTTCCACCAACAGTGCACAAGTTTACATTTCTCCACACCCTACTACACTTGTTATTTCTTGTCTTTTTGATAGTAGCCATTTTAACAGGTGTGAGGTGATAGATCGTTGTCATTTGATTTGCATTTAAAATCCCTAATCACTGATGATGTTGAACATCTTTTCATGTACCTTTTGGTCATCTGTATGTCTTCTTTGGAAAAATGTCTATTCAGTTCTTCTGCCAATTTTTTAGTCAGATATTTTTTTTTTTGTTTTTGCTATTAAGTTGTATACATTCTTTATATTTTTTGGATATTAGCCTCTTACCAGATATACGATTTCCAAATATATTCTCCCATTCAGTAGGTTGCCTTTTTCATTTTGTTGATGGTTTTCTTTGCTGTGTAGAAACTTTATAATTTGATATAGTCCTGTAATTTACTTTTACTTTCAAATCTGAAAAGTCATTGCCAAGACTGATATCAGGGAGCTTACTGTCTGTGTTTTCTTCTAGGAGTTTTATGGTTTCATGTCTTACGTTCATATCTTTAATCCATTTTGAGATAATTTTGTGTATGACATAAGATAGTGGTCAGTTTCATTCTTTTTTATGTGGTTGTCTAGTTTTCCCAACACAAACTGTCTTTTCTCCATTGTATATTTTTGACTCTGTTGAAAATTAATTGACCATGTACGCATGGATTTATTCCTGGACTCTCTATTCTGTGACACTGGTCTAGATGTGAATTTTTTTTTTAATTTTTTTAATTTTTTTATTTATTTTTGAGAGACAGAGAGAGAGACAGCGTGAGAAGGGGAGGGTCAGAGAGAGAGGAAGACACAGCATCTGAAGCAGGCTCCAGGCTCTGAGTTAGCTGTCAGCACAGAGCCCGATGCGGGGCTCGAACCCATGAACTGTGAGATCATGACCTGAGCTGCAGCCGGACGCTTAACCGACTGAGCCACCCAGGCGCCCCTATATGTGAATTTTTATGTGAGTGCTGTTGCTGTTGATTACTACAGCTTTGTAATATAGTTTAAAATTAGAGTGCATGATTCTTTCAACTTTGTTCTTTTTCAAGAACGGTTGGCTATTTGGAGCCTTTATTAGGACTGTTTGTTCTATTTGAGAAAACTGCCATTGGAATGTTGATAGGAATTGCATTGAATCCATAAATTACTTAGGGTAGTGTGGACATTGTAGCAATATTCTTCCAATCCATGAGCATGGAGTGTCTTTCCATTTATTTGTGTCTGCATTTTCTTTGATTTGTGTCCCATAGTTTTCAATACATAGGTTTACATCCTTGGTTAAATATATTCCTAGATAATTTTCTTTTTGCTGCTATTTTAAATGGAATTGTTTTCTTAATTTCTCTTTCTGATAGTTTATTATTAGTGTGTAGAAATGCAGCAGATTTGGGGTGCCTGGGGGCTCAGTCAGTTAAGCATCTGACTTCAGCTCAGGTCAGGGTCTCACGGTTTATGGGTTTGAGCCCTGCATCGGGCTCTGTGCTGACAGCTTGGAGCCTGAAGCCTACTTTGGATTCTGTCTCCCTCTCTCTCTCTGCCCTTCCCCTGATTGTGCTCTGTCTCTCTCTCAAAAAATAAATAAACATTAAAAAATTTTTAATTAAAAAAAATGCAGCAGGCTTTTATGTATTGGTTTTGTGTCCTGCAACTTTGTTAAATTCATTTTTAGTTCTAATATATCTATTTTTAAACATTTGTTTATTTTTGAGAGAGAGAGAGAGAGTGTGTGAGCGAGCATGATCGGGGGAGAGGCAGAGAGAGAAGGAGACACAGAATCTGAAGCAGGCTCCAGGCTCTGAGCAAGCTGTCAGCGCAGAGCCCTATGCAGGGCTCAAACCCACGAAACGTGAGATCATGACCTGAGCCAAAGTCGAATGCTAAACCAACTGAGCCACCCAGGCACCCCTAGTTCTAATATTTTTTGATGGAATCTTTTTTCTTTCTTTCTTTCTTTCTTTCTTTCTATGCATATAATACCATATCATCTAAAGAGTGACCATTTTATTTCTTTCTTTCAATTTGGATGCCTTTTATCTATTTTTCTTGCATAATTGCTCTGGCTAGGACTTCCAGTATTATGTTGAACAGAAGTGGCAAGAGTGGGCATCCGTGTCTTGTTTCTGATCTTAAAGGAAAGGAGTTCAGCTTTCCACCATTGAGTTTGTTAACTCTGGGCTTGTCACGTGGCTTTTATTATGTTGAGGCACATTCCCTCTAAACCCACTTTGTTGAGTTTTTATCATAAATTGATGTTAAATTTTGTCAGATGCTTTTTTTTGCATCTATTGATCATATCATTTTTATCATTCATTTTGTTAATTTATTTTTGTTAATGTGTAATTTCTACCTTTTAATTCCCATCTGATTTCCTTCCCTTCCCTTTTGCCTTCTCCTTTCTCTTCCTTTTTTCTTCTCTTCCCCTTTACTACCTTTGTCATCATGATTTTAGATTGAATATATTTTTAGAAACCCATTTTATCTCTTCTATTGATGTTTTTATCTGTAGTGAGTCCTTTAGGGATTACAGTATGCATTCTTAAATTTTTATATTCTGCCATGAACTAGTAATATATCACTTTACATATAACTTTGAAACAATGCTTCCATCTGTTACACTAGTCCTTTGTGTAATGTTGACATACATTTTACTTCCAAATATAAGCCTCATAGTCAATTATTAATATTGCTTTAAACAATCAGTCATCTTGAAAGAAATTAAGAAACAAGGAGAAAAACCTTTTATATTTACCCACCAATTTACCATTTTTGGTATTCTTCATTCTTCCATATAGATAATAGATTTTCATCTGGTATCACTTTCATCCTGAAGAGCTTCATTTTAACATTTCTTATAGTGCACATCTATTGGGACAAAATCTCTTAGCCCTTGTGTATCTGGAAATGCCTTCATTTTTGCCTCTGCTTTTGAAAGACTTTGCTTTAGCTCATGCTGCCATAACACCATAGACTGAGTGGTATATAAAACAGGAGTTTATTTTCATTTATTTATTTCTCATATTGTTTTCTCATATTGGGAGGCTAGAAATCTAAGATTCAGGATGGTTGGTTTCTGGTTAGGACGATCTCCCAGGCTTGTAGCTGGCTGCCGTCTCACCTTGTCTTCACACGGCAGACAGAGAAAATTGTGAGCAAATGTGAGTGTGTGGGCAGGCACGAGTAAACAAGTGCTCAGGTGTCTCTTCTTATATAAGTACTAATCCCATTTTAAGAACCCCACGTCTTGATTTATCTAACCCTAATTACTTCCCAAAGACCCATTTTGTCTCCAAATACCATCCTATTCGGGGTTAAGCCTTCAATACAGGAGTTTGTGGGGCAGGGGGACACTGAATGTTAGGGACATTCCGCTCATAACAACCTTTTCACTCAATGTAGAATTCTAGGTTGAAGGTTTTTAACACTTTAAAGATGCCATTCCGTTTTTTAAAATTGTGGTAAATACACATAACACAAAATTTACCTATTTAGCCATTTTTAAGTATACATTTCAGTGGCCTTAAGCTTATTTACAATGTTGTGCAACTATCACCAGTATCCATTTCTAGAACTTTTTCATGGTCCCAAACAGAAACTCTGAATCTATTAAACAATAACTCCCCATTACCCACTTCCCCAAGTTTCTGGTAACCTTTATTATGCCTTCTGTCTCTATGAATTTGCCTATTATTTGTTTTTATGAGTAGATTCATGTAATATTTGTCCCTTTATGACTGACTTAATTTTTACATCTTATAACGTGTCAGGGTTTTACTTCTTTTTAAGATTGTATAAATTGCATTGTATGTATATGCTACATTTTGTTTATCCATTCATCCACTGGTGGACAATTTGGATTCTTTCTACCTTTTGGCTTTTGTGAATAATGCTGCTGTGCACGTGAATGTACAAATATTTGTTCCAGTCCCTGCTTTCAGTTGTTTTGGGTATATACCTGGAAGTGGAATGGTTGGATTATATGATAATTCTATGTTTAACTTTTTGAAGAACTGCCATACCGTTTTCCAAGGGGCCTGTGCATTTTCACATTCCCACCAGCAGTGCAATAAGTGTTTCAGTTCCTCCACATCCTCATCAACACTTACTTTCTGTGTTTTGTATAATAGCCATCCTGATGGGTGTGAAGTGGTCTCTCATTGAGGGTATAATTTGCATTTTCTTAATGACTAGTGATATTGAGCATCTTTTCATGTGCGCATTGTCCATTTGAATATCTTTTCTGGAGAAATTATATTCTAGTATTTTTCACATTTTTTAATTGTTTTTTTGTTGTTGTTTTTTTAAAATATATTCTTGGGGCGCCTGGGTGGCTCAGTTGGTTAAGTGTCCGACTTCGGCTCAGGTCATGATCTCACAGTTCGTGGGTTCGAGTCCCACATCGGGCTCTGTGCTGATAGCTAGCTCAGAGCCTGGAGCCTGTCTTCTGATTTTGTGTCTCCCTCTCTCTCTGCTCACGCTGTCTCTTTCTCTCTCAAAAATAAATAAAACATTAAAAAAATTAAAAATATATTCTCAATATTAATCCTTTATCAGATATATGTCCTGTGTACACATGTTTTAATTTTGATAAAGTCAAGCTTGTTTATTTTTCTTTTGCTGCACATGCTTTTGTTGTCCTATCCAGGAAGTTCTCCTCAAATGCAGTGTCATGGAATTTCCTCCCACTGTTTTCTTAGGAGTATTATAGTTTTAGCTCTTACGTTTAGGTCTTTGGTCCATTTTGAGTTAACTTTGTGTTTGGTATAAGGTAAGAATCCAATTTCATTCATGGGCATTTCGATATGCAGTGTCCTTGGCTTTGGATATGCTTTCTTCATTGAATGGTCTTGGTACTCTTTTTTTTTTTTCCCTCTAACCTTCCCAACATTTGTGTTATAAATGCCTTTCTTAAGTTTCCTATAGAGGCGTTGCCAGCCAAGATAAGGGAGAGTTAAGGGTTGCACATACAGACAAGAAGTAGGTTTGAGACATTTAAGATTTTAGTCTCAATAAAGAAAGATTACTCTACCACAGAGAGGTTCCAGTTACAAGAATTTCACCCTGATGGAGTAATGGAGGTGGTGTATATATAAAGTGCAAAGGGCCCAGGGAATGGATAGAGACGATTATGACAGAAGTGGCTGGTCAGAAAACAAGCCAGGTGTTTTCGCATTTTGTTAGCTACAGTATAGACCCTAGAGCTCCCTCATTTCCTCCCCTCCCCTACTCCTCACCACCAGGTCAGGCCTTCCCAGAAGCCCCTGCCACGGCTGCTTGGGCCCACTACCACTCCTGCTGCACCTGTGCCAGGGTCTCCCTCTGTAGCCTGTCTGCTGTCCAAGGTCCCAGAGCTGGGATTTGTATTGCTTAATTTCAGCTCTGAGACAGTCCAGCCTCTTTCCCACTTGTGACCCAAGCTTCTCCCATCTCCTCTTTGACCATCATAGGACCCAGAAGTTTAAAGACCACGTTGAACCCAACCAGCAGGGCAATTCCTCCTTCATGATATTATTTTCTATTAGTTGCACCTTAAGCTTCTGCAGCCCATACATGGATTTAACTCCAGTCCTTCTGAGCTGCTGCTATCTCCACTTCTCCCTGTAGCTTCTTCTGGATCAGTTTAACCATGGGGGAATCTGGGGGGGATGAAGGCCTGTTGGGAGTTGGAGAGGGGCTCTGGGTCTCATACTCTGGAACATATCTGAACTCCCCTTTCAGCCTGGCATTCTCCCTTCACTATTAATAATAAACCTTGAAGTAAACTGATCTTGGTCTCTTGTTGAAAATCAGTTGACTATATATGTAAGAGTTTATTTTGGGGCTGTCTGTTCTATTTCATTGCCCTGTATCTGTCCTTACACCAGTACCACACTATTTCAAATACTATAGCTTTGTAATAAGTTTTGAAATCAAGACATTTGAGTCTTCTGTGTTCTTCTTTTTCAAGATTTGTTTTGAGGCCAAAATTCCGTATGAATTTTGTGATGAATTTTTCTGTTTTTGCGGAAAACACAACTGAGATTTTGATAGAGTTTGAATTAAATCTGTAGGGTGATTGGGTAATATTGTCATCTGAACAATATTAAGACATGCCAGTCCATGAACACAAAATGTCTTTCCATTTATTTTTGTCTTCTTTAATTTGTTTAAACAGTGTTTTGTAGTTTTCAGTGTACATGTCTTTCACCTTCTTAGTTAAGTTTATTCCAGGATATTTTATTCCTTATAATACTATTGTAATTGGAATTGTCTTCTTAATTTTCTTTTCATAGTCTTTATTCCTAGCATTTAGAAACAAAACTGGGGGGCCTTATGGATACCTAAGTTGGTTAAACATCCAACTTCTGTTCAGGTCATGATCTTGTGGTTAGTGAGTTAGTGTGGTTAGTGAGTTTGTCAGCACAGAGCCTGCTTTAGATCCTCTTACCCCTTCTCTCTCTCTGCCCCTTCCTTGCTTGTGCTTTCTCTCTCTTAAAATTAAATAAACATTAAAAAAAATAATAAAGAAGTTAAAAAAAACACATAATTGGGTTTCCTTTATGTGTGTGTATGTGTGTGTTTTGTTTGTTTGTTTTTTTATCCTGATACTTTGCTGAACTTGTTCATTAGCTCTAACAAGTTTTGTGAGTGTGTATGGAGTCCTATAAATCTATGAACAGAAATATTTTTACTTTATTTATAATTTGGATGCCTTTTCTTTATCTTGCCTAATTGCTCCTCTTCAGAATTGTGCCTCAAAAATGTTTGTTAGCTAAGTAGCAAGCCCTAAACCCTACCTTCTCTGCTGTGAGACTACTGTATTCTGCTGAGGCTTCACTATGGTCTGCCGTGGCTTCACTATGGTCAGGCGTAAACGTGAGATAGTTAAGGACTACTACATCATGAATTCTCCTTTCAGGGATTACACTGTGATTCTGCCTACCATCCCAGTTGTCCAGTACCTGAAAATAGTGCTTAAAGTAACTTTCCCAGTTTTATATGGCAAGAATAGTAGTCTGGTAACCCTTATTCCTTCATGGATGGCGGTGAAAGTCCATTTACATTCTACATTTTGACAGTTCTTTGACAATAATGGCTTTATTAACGAATCCGTACTTTTTTTTTTTACCTACCTTTAACAATTTGCTCAGGTACTGATTCTCTCAATTCTTTTTATAGAATGTACTTAATGACACTCCAACACACTACATACTATGGCTGAATTTAGGTTTCATTTTAGTATACGACCGAATTTCAGCTCTCAGTAATTGAGTCATGCTTACCAAGACTCAGTTGTGTTTGTTTCCATAGTTTCTATGCTAGTTTTACTTGAAATTGTAATTATGTAATTTAATTGAATACTATGATCTGATTGCTATAAAGGGGACAAAGAGTTCTTTCTGTCACAGTTCTGTTGAATACTTTGAAAAGGCAATATAATGGAGGGGCTCCTGCATGGTTGGTTAAGTGTCTGGCTCTTGATTTCTTGATTTCTTGATTTCGGCTCAGGTCGTGATTCAACGGCTCATGAGTTTGAGCCCTGTATTGGGCTCTGCTGACTGTACAGTCTGCTTGGGATTCTCTATCTCCCTCTCTCTCTGCCCCTGCCCACTTGTTCACACACACACTCTCTCTCAAAAATAAATAAACATTTAAAAAAAAGAGAGAAAAGATGATAATGGTGAATTTAAAAAATTTTTTTAAATGTTTATTCACTTTTGAGACACAGGGTGCGTGAGCAGGGGAGGGGCAGAGAGAGGGGGAGACACAGAATCTGAAGCAGGCTCCAGGCTCTGAGCTGTCAGCACAGAGCCCAAAGCGGGGCTTTTACTCACGAACTGTGAGATCATGACTTGAGCAGAAGTCAACTAACTTGAGCTACCCAGGCACCCTGATAATGGTGAGTTTCTAAAATTATGTCAAATTAGGTGGAGGTGAAACAATTATAAAAGATTGTAATGTAAAAGGAAATCATAAAATTCTAGGCAGATTTTGGGTTCAGACTGTTTCACAAAGTCTTGATATTCTAAATTCACATTAAAAACCCCCAAAACTAATGAATTAACTTATTTTCTTGATAACTTGTTGAAGAAATGACACTTAAAATTCTAATTATTGGACCTATACTCAAAGAAAAAGTACTGACCCTATTAACAGATTATTAGAAGAGTGTACATGTATGCTCTTCAAGTTAAAATACAATGCTTAAGGTGTAGATGTATATGTGTGCACATGCATGCACATGTGTGTGTATATTTACTTATTTAGTCGTCCCCCATTGTCACTAATACTTTCAACTGACTGTCAGTTTCTGAGTCAGAAAGGGGACTTCTCTTGGGTAATTTCACTTTTATTCTAAATTAACAAGGAATTGTCTTACACATCTTAATGTGCCTCCTCACAATGTAGTTTGATTTTCACATCATTGCCTCTTGAATATTGCTTTATTAAACAAGAAGCATTTAGGGGTCCCTGGGTGGCTCAGTTGGTTAAGTGTCTGACTTCAGCTCAGGTCATGATCTCATGGCGTGTGAGTTCAAGCCCCTCACCCAGCTTGCCACTGCTGTCAGCGCAGAGCTTGCTTCAGATCTTCTTTCCCCCCTCCCCCTGCCCCTTACCCATTTGCATTCTCTCTCTCAAAAATAAATAAATCTTTAAAAAAAATCTTAAAAAAAAGCATTTAGCTTTGGATCTGTTATTTTTTATTATTTCCAGCTTTATTTACCTTCTGTTCCTTTGCTTTGATATTTTTTCAACAATTATTTGATATTTGGTTCTTTGCTGCTGTGGCTTTTGTTTTCATAATTCTTAATATATGTTGTGTATATGTCAGCCTTTTAATTTATTACCAGGGTATGAGAAGGATTGTTTGATTAAAAAATTGGATCTTTTCGGACTATAATATGTGAGTTCCAAGTGCTCTGTGGTCACTTTTTTGTCCTTTTATTTCAGCTTCTGAAAAAGCTCCTACATGCCTGATAGCTTACATGACTTAGTGATTTAAAAATCCCAAAACTTCTGGAGCATTGGATTAAATAGAAAAAAAAATAGTCTCTTTAACTGTTACAAAGTTGATCATTATTATTATGTCTTCTTAAATTAAAATTATTAGCTTAGTAACTTCAAAAATGCCTCAGAGAAGCATATTGATTTTCAATGACACAATATTGATCATTTATTTGTGAGGCATGATTTTTTTAGGAACTTTGAGTTGTTTCAAAATTAGTAGAAAACAAAGATCATTTCATGTGATCTTGTATGTGTTTCCTTGTATAAAATGTGTTTCCTTGTATAAAAATGAAGTCTCCCAGTGAATTTTCCTGATTTGAGGGGGAAAAGTTTATATATCATTTTTTAAAAATTGTAGCATTCTGTCATGAAATAGCTGCTTAGTAGACTTGATTTGGCTATGCCAAAAGTTAAATCATGTACTACAAAATAGAACTATATACAGTACAAATCTGAAAATATTTCCTATCCCCACACCATTATGTTGAGAAGAAACAATTTATTCTGCCCTTCAAGGTCCTTCTAGATGGACTAAGAATCAAGTTGACATGAGATAGAGTAACAGGAGAAAATAACATTTCATAGTATACATTTAGCAATTCACATAGATACGGAATTCCAGAGACAGTTGAGCAACATGATGCCTCTTTGAGCTGAGGACAGGATAGGAATTTGAGGATACAAAGGGGAGAAAGACTATTAGCAGGAAGGTAAGAGGACATGTTTAAAAAAACAAAAGTTGCCTTATTATATAGATAAGTTTCTTAGTAAAGAGGAACCTCTGTTAGTAGCTCTCTTTTTGGTACAAACAAGCAGTTAAGGGAGAGGTAAAGAGATTTTCCTGAATGTGCTGGGTTTTGATTGCTTTTAATTCAAAATAACGTCCATGCCAAATTGGCCCATATTGACATGGCCTACCTGTGGCCCCTATAATTACAAAGAGATTGTACATTTATATGATGTTTCAGAGTTATATTTTGTTAATTAGATTTTAGATGAGTGTTAACCTTTTCATGGCAGTTTCTTTGGGTAGCTGCTTTTTCTTTGTGTAGGTTATGGGGTTTTTCATTGCAGTACACTGGAAAAGCAATAATAACAAAACATTGTGATTTTTCAATAATGAGAGATTGTTGCTGATCGATCTATCGCAGCCACTAAGGAAATGAATGGGTGAGTCCTGGTGCACTGCCTCAGCCGACTGCTCCATCCTAGGGGATTCCTGAGGGGGCTGGACAAATTAGAACTAAAGCTCCTGGCTGGGTTTGCCAACACTGTTGCTGAACAAACTTGTTGCAAGAGAAGCCAGTAACTCAAGAGACAAGGGTTTGGAAAAAAGAAAGGGAGAAATTTATTTCAGGGGCCAGCAGCTTTTGGAGGTGGCAGGTTCAAGCCTTAATAACCTACCTCTCTGCTGGCAAGATGGATACCTGGAGTTTTACAGGGAGAGTTTGTGGTGGGGGGTGGTCCATGCAAGAAGCAAGCAGAGAGCTCATGATCATAGGTGGAAGTCGGTATGTGTTTATTAGCCCATGATCATGGTCTGAGAAGGGGATGTGTGGGGTATGGTCTTCTAGACATTCATTTACTATCCGAGCCTTTCTGGTCTGGCAGTTGGAATGTTCAGTCATTGCAAAATGTCTTCGTCAATGCCTCAAGAAAGTGCCATAAAAAATAAGCACAATAGGTTTTAGTTAGAGCATGAGTTAAACAGTCTTGTCTATTTCTGGTTTTAACCATTGGCGTCTGTAGTTTAGCAAGAGCGCTCATTGACAGAATTGGCTAAGACATTGTGACATATCAACTTAATAGACTATTAATGAGGATTAAAACAAATATGAAAACTAGGTAACTAAATGTTTAAAAAGATAGTGATGTGATACTTAAAAATAATGCAAAATAATTTTATTATTATTATAACTGTGTAAAATAGATATGTGTATGGATAATTATTGGTAGGTAAAACAGTTAAGAAAATGGTTGCTAGGGTGTTAAGCATATGGATATATTTTTATAAATTTCCCTTTAATATTGTTAAGTGTTTACTAGTATCTTTAAAATCATAAGTATCCTGAAAGAATCATCTTCTCTGTCCCTCTTTGGTCAGGTATTTTCTGATAGTTTTTCACCTCTAAAATTTGATTTAATCCTTCCAAACAGTGCTTTGACATAGGTTTTGTTATACAGTGTTTAAAGGAGGAAATGGACATAGAGTTTAAGCAACTTGTCAGTACTGCGTAGGTAGCAAATGGTGGTACTTGGATTCCTCCAGATTTATCTGAATCCTACGTGCTTTGTCTTAATCAATATTGTATTTTCCAGTGTGATTATTTAGTTATTTCTGCCACACATCACCCCTACCATGGGTGCACAAATTGTAAACTTATTCAAGAATAAAATTTTGTCTTTATAGCCCCTGCAGCCCCTGGCATGGATAACTTGGCATAGTAGGATCTTTTGTTTTGAGTTGAAATAAATAAAAGTAAATTATATCTTATTCGTTCAATTTCATGAATGTCATAGGCTTACCAGTATGTTTTCATACTTAATACAACCAATTTAACATATATTTTACTCTGTTTTTGATGTGTACAACAAATGGGACATTCAGCCCTTGTTTTGAAAAGCTATGTTTTTCTCTCCTCCAAACTTGAAGCAGCTTATGGACTCTAATTACAAAACCCTTTGTTGTGTTTTGATTACTAACTCATTTTTCAAGGAAGATGGGAGATGTTCTGTATCTTAACATCAGTGTCCCATTACTTACTCACTTTGTCCTTTTTAAAAAGTTCAATATTTTCATGCAAATAGAGATGATGTCTGTACTGTTTTGAACGTTATGTCCAGTAACTAATACATAGTTGGTGCTGAAAAATATGTTGAGTAAATAAGATATATTCTTTTTATTGTCTAAGGTAAGCATTTCATATACATTAGTTCTCATTTTACTTCATATAGTTGATTTTATAGATGGTGAATGAAAAGAAGTTTATTAATTTGCCCAAAGTTGTGATTTGGGATTCTTCTAACCCAGTTTGACTCAGCCCTTTGCTTTTAACCATTGCTCCTGTTCAGAAAGATCTAAGAGTAATGAAAATAGAGATAGAGATACATGTGTAATTATTAGTTTTATTACTTGTTATATGATTTGTTGAGTCATTTGCATGTTACTATTTCTATCTTAGCATTTTATTTAAAGCTGAACTTTTGGTTCCATGATAGCCTTGCCCAGTGTACAAAATGTAATGTTGCATTCTAATACTTGTTTCAATACCTGGTTGGATTCCCCCATCAATGTGTTGCTTTAACTGACAAACAAAAATCAGTTCCACTGACACACCTCTAATGTATTTTTACAGTTTTTATTTGTATCTGAATTTTTATGGCCACTGACTTTTTAGAAGTGCTTAAAGTTCTTCCATGATAAGCAAATACATATAGTTATGCTCTCAACTCTTTAGATTGTTCAGACTGTAAAATTTATTTTGTAAAATGTCCTTCATTATTTATGAGATCATTTAGTGAGTTTCTTGTGCTAAGTATTTGTAGGATACTTGAAAGGAAGTTTTTATTACAGATTGTTTTCTTTTTAACATCTTTCATGGTTGAAGTAGAATATAAACAGTCTTCAATTTAGATCAGTTTTAGCCCTGGAATAAATTTAAATACATAATTGGTAACTAAAAGCTTGCAGTAGAACAAGTTTCTATAAGCAATATTTGTACTTCTTATTCCAGTATGTGCTCTATTAAACCTTTTCAGCATCGATCCATACATGCAATTTAGTGAACTTATTACCCAGAAACCTGGTTAAAATTTTGGCTCTTCTGGATGTGCTGGGAGATCTATCAAAAATTCACCAAAGTGGTGAAAACCTTTTCCATTTATTTCTCTTTATGACAAGTGTAAACTATTAAGGTTAAGTGGATGGGGCAACTGGAAGTAATTACTAAGGCCAGTGGCATTTTTGTGGTTTAATAAAGGCAGAAGCTAATTATTCAGTTTTTATTTAAGTGAAATGGTGCCAGAAAGGAGGTTCCTGCAGAGCAGCTGCACTCCTTCAGTGTTACCCTAATTTACCAAAGACACAACTGTCACAAACAAAACTTTTAAACTTGATATATAACCACAAAAGTAAGGAGGCTTTTGTTTGGAGTGCATGCAGAAGAACTCCTTTATACAAATCAACCGGCAGATGACGGACAATGATGAAAATTTGATTCTTTGAAGTCATAATAGTCATTGAAATGTGTGAAATTCTGGTATTGAAAAGAGAGCGACCAGCAAGACTCTGAATCCTGGGTGGTTGCAAGAAGCTTGCTGGGAGGTTTTTCTGCATTTTGACACCAACTTCCCATTGCTTGTTCCCTGCTTCCTTTGTTAAAAAAAAAAAAAAAGGTTGAATTCACACAACTTAAATGGGGACAGTTGATAACCGAATCATAGTTTTTATATGGAAAACCAATATTTTATCATGGAAATTGGTATTTGAAAGAATAAAGTTCATTTACATCTACTGGCATATACTTTCTTAATGATTTTTAAAATTCCTCTTCCATTTAACTAGACTTCTGAGATACAAGTCATCTGTAAGCTCTTCCAGAATTTAAGATTGTGGAGGAGATGGTGCTGAAAGACTGGAACTTTGGAATTGTGAGATGCATCTTTTCAGAGCAAATATTTTTCTGAATGGCCTTCAGTCTATGAATCATTAGTTACGTTTCTTAAGATCGCATTATTGTACATAAGATTGTGTTTATGAAACTTTATTAAGATAGTGGCGTTCTTTAATAATTGGAATGCAGGTTTTATGCTTGACTCAACTGTTTAAAAATTAAGTTTTAAAACTCAGCAAATTAGTGTATATTATCCAAAGGATAACTTGATTTATTAGAAGTTATATATAATATTACCTAGTGAATCTTGAGTTTCTTTAGGTAAAAACTTGAAGGCTTCTCATCCAATGTGATTTAGCTTTTTTGTAGTCATAGAAAATTATGAATTGTTACTTTTAAGTATGTATTTTACTAATAAAATGAGAAATTTATAAAAGGCAATATTGACATTGGCAAAGAATTTGAATAAGTAGGGTTTGTTTTTTTGTTTTTGTTTTTTTGTTTTTAGAAAACCACAGGCGATCCAGTATTGCAATAGAGAAGTAGAAATCTAGAGATAATGTCTTTAGTTCAATGCAGTTCAGTTTGCAGATGTTTTATTTATTTATTTTGAGGGAGAGCAAAGAATTCAAGATACAAGTAAAGATTTCAACATAGTGCCTCATAGTTCAAGTATTATATTGTTTTAATGGAATCTTGGAGTGGGAGCTTTTAGCCCATTGAAATGTGGCTTAAAGGACAGGTTCTTCTGTCACTAGCTGAAGCCTTGTGGATGAAATGATAACAATAGTGTCGTAATGCATTTTAAAAGTGTGAGAAATCAGTTTGTCTAGACTAAGAGTGTGCCTACAGGGACTAGGAATTTTAGAGCTTCTGTGCCCTTTAGGTGTCAAGTATGTGAGAGATGCCAAGCCTTTTCATTCTCAGTCTTTGGCAGCAACTCAACTCTGCTGCGGTACCTTACATGTCTTCTGCAGGCAAGAACAGGGACACTGTGTCAGAACAACTTGGGCTTCAAAATTCAGAAACTTATTTGTGCCAATGCCAACTGTAAATTGGGGGATGAGATCAATTAAAAAAATGTCATACTTTGAGAAGCTATGAGGCACTGGTAGTTGTTCAGAATATAAAGAGCTTTGCAACATTTTATAGCCACGTAAAGAGATTTTCCATCCTAAAAATTATTCTGTCCCCTTCTATTTTAATAGATAGTACAAATCAAGAAATGCTGTTTCTTTTTTTAAAACATTTTATTTTTTTATTACTTTGTCGTACAGACATTACAATATAGAAGGTTATAAAGACAAGGTAAATCCGTTTCCTATAATCTCATTTTCCTGAAGTAAATAATATTATAAGAGTTTAATATGTTTCCTTTCTGGTAAGTCTTAATTTAAAGAGTAGCTAACTTACAGTTCCAGTTTTCATGAACTTTTATGGAGGGTTTGCTGTGGAATTTGGAAATGGTGCCTCACCCCGTAATTTTGTAACACACTTACATTGTTTATGTACCACTTCAACTCTAGCTGAGGAAATATGACTTTAATATAAATATATGTAATATTAAATAATAATATGACAGATTACAAGTGCTATAGTAAATTCAAAAGAAATAAGCATTGAGGACTTCCCAGTAGTCTCTTTTAAGCTCTAGAGTAGAGAAATCTGCTTCAGAAAGTCATCAAATATCATAAAACATTGAATTTCTTTGAAATTGAACTTGACAACTAAAAATTACCAATTAAAACTTATTCATACTTTTAAGAATTATGAACCAATTACATTTACTTTACTTCTTATTTTACCGTATATGCAAAGAAACTTTTTAAATGTAGGCATGCACTAGAAGTGCATATTTGTGTAAATATTTATATGGATTATTTTGATAGTTTCCCCGAACAGACAAGCTGTGACAAAGTAACCACACCTATTTATTGGTGCAGGTGGAATGGTATTGTGTTTAACAGAAGATTGGTTGCCAGCTAAAATAACTTAAACAGTGTTTTCTTAATCTGTGAGTAGGAAGACTCATGAAGTCAGAAACACTTGGTATTTTCCCAGTACGTGTTGCAGCACTAAGCATTAACACTAATGTGGTCCATAGCATTGTTCAGAGTGGGCTATAAATGAACATCAGTCTTCTTTAGGGGATATGTTACAATGAAATTGAAATTCACAAAATTTTCTAGTTTTCACAAGTTTGGTATCATTTTCATGTTAACTCTTGTTTTTAACCAGTTTTTTAAAATTTAGTAAGTGAACCATGGTTTAAAAATGGTTAATTTATGAGAATATGACCAACCCTGATATCTTACTTTGATCAAAGGAGACTTAAAATCTGAATTACTTTATTATTTTGTGTCCTGACTGCTACCATGTTTGATAAATATGTCTAATCTTGGGCATCAAAATTACATTTATCACTTTGACCATTGTTAAAATTATTTAAAAAAAAGAGAATCAAGAAAGTTACCATTGTTTTCATCTCACATTTCTGCAAAAACTGTAACTTTTATGGCTTATCTTTGCAGAGTAAATTTGATGTGGGTTCTTTTTGGTAGGTTTCACTAAAGGGAGGTAAATCAAAACGCTAATTAAAGTTTCTAATTGATTTTATTTAACAAAAGGTTTAGGCCTTTCTCCTGAAGGAAATGACTTCTTGTAAGCAGTTTGACACAGAAACCACTGCTAATAGATTTTTTTCTATTTAAAATTAACTTTTTGGGGCACCTGGGTGGCTCAGTCAGTTAAGCATCTGACTTTGGCTCAGGTCATGATCTCACGGTTCGTGGGTTCGGGCCCCGCGTCAGACTCTGTGCTGATAGCTAGCTCAGAGCCTGGAGCTTGTCTTCAGATTCTGTGTCTCCCTCTCTCTGACCCTCCCCTGCTCACGCTGTCTCTCTCTCTCTCTCTCTCTTAAAAATAAAACATTAAAAAAAATTTTTAAAGTAACTTTTTATATCCCTTTACTTTTTAAAAAATATTTATATATTTTTGTGAGAGAGCACACGTATAGGAGGCACAGAGATAGAGGAGGACAGAGGATCTGAAGCAGGCTCTGTGCTGACAGCAGCAGGCTTGATGCAGGGCTCGAACTCAGGAACCAAACTGTGAGGTCTTGACCTGAGCTGAGGTCAGATGCCTAATTAATTGAGCCACCGGCATGCCCCTCCCCTTAATTTTAATATCCATTCACATTCCTTCTCTGCTTACTAGTTACACCTGCTCATGAAATAAGAGTCCACAGGCTCTTCTACCAGCAGACTCTTCAGAAATTATCAATGCTTTATTGGACTAAAGGGACCTAATTTTTTTTTCCATGAACCCGTTCCCACTGTACCCTAACACTCCTGCCAGTATACCTTTTCCAGATATCAAAATAGCAATTTATCAGATAAAAGCAGAGTAGTGAAGTCAGAAAGCTAAAACCCCCAAATTTGAATAGAATTGCATGAATATAGAAAGCAGCAGTATGTGAGCTGTTAGAAATGGGTTTGCTTGTTTTTCTGTAGGATATCACTACTTTAACTGGCGTTCCAGAAGAGCATATCAAAACTAGAAAAGTCAGGATCTTTGTTCCTGCTCGCAATAACATGCAGTCTGGAGTAAACAACACAAAGAAATGGAAGATGGAGTTTGATACCAGGGAGAGATGGGAAAATCCTTTGATGGGTTGGGCATCAACGTGAGTACTTTGATTTAATTTGAATATTGTTTTCTGCTATCTTTTTCTGTGTGGATTTTCCTTTTAAAAATGTTGAATTGTAAATTCAGTACTTTGACAGTACTTTTTGAGACCATTTGTGTAGTTATGTTACATGCTAGACATATATATTACATTTACATGAATATGTATCTAATGCTCAGGTAATTGTGGCCTAGCATGAAAATCTTTTCTGAGTCTTTTTTCAGTCTTTTCAGAGAACTATTTACTGGAGAAAAATGGCTGACACTAAGCACTGTTAGCATGGTCCCAAATTATGTATATTGGGGTGCCTGGGTGGCTCAGTCAGTTGAGCATCTGACTCCTGGTTTCGGCTCAGGTCATGATCTCACGGTTAGTGAGTTCAGGCCCCGAGTCAGGCTCTGTCTTGACATTGCAGAGCCTGCTTGGGATTCTGTCTCTGCCCCTCCGCCACTTGCACACGCACATGCTCTGTCTCTCTCAAAATAAATAAATAGACTTAAAAAAAAAAATTAGGGGCACCAGGGTAGCTTAATCGGTTAAACTTCCAACTCGGGCTCAGGTCATGATCTCACAGTTCATGAGTTCGAGCCTTGTATCGGGCTCTGTGCTGACAGCTCAGAGCCTGGAACCTGCTTTGGATTCTGTCTCTCTGTCTCTCTCTCTCTCCCCCTTCCCTGCTCCCACTCTCTCTCTCTGTCTTAAAAATAAATAAACATTAAAAAAAAGAAATTAGGTATTTTGAGGGAAACTTGTAAGTTCCTGAGATCTTGTGATTCACAAATTTACAGTGCACTGGAATAAAGTAGTTGTAAATTCTGTGACACCAGTGAAGTAAGTCAGTGACCTAAATCTCTGTGGTGAAATAAAACTCAAATGTTAAATAGCATGACTGCCTCTAATTGAATAAAAGCTGCTGTTGCTGCTACTAGAGAGAACAGCCAGATAAGCTAGAAAATTGTCAATCTTATTAAGACTTCTAGAACATTTTATGTGTCCAGTCTCTAGTTGAAGGTAGTTATCAGTTTAAATTATATCTAATTATAAAAAAGTATGATATTTAACATCTTTTCTTACAAATGTACCTGGGAGAGTTTTTGTTAAAATTGTCTGCTGCCATGTTGCAGTTTAAATACAATTATATTTTATTTGACAAAATGATATATAGGCAGCTTTTTAGGTGTCCATACTCAGTGTTTGAAATGTTATGACTACTCTTTAAGTCACATGAGATTTTGATGTTTTTCCTCTACTTGCAGGATTAATCCATTGTACTATTAATGGTATTTGGGTAGTTTTGTTAATAAATTTAAAGATCAAATAGGCTTTATTCAGTGATGTATGAATCAGGCAGCATCGCATCTAGCTAATAGAAAGGAGCTCTAAAGAACTATACAAAATGGAAGACTTTTTTTTTTTAAGATTTTATTTTTAAGTAATCTCTACAACCCCAAGATCAGGAGTCACATACTCTACCGACTGAGCTATCCAGGCACCCCCAAAATGGAAGATTTTTATTGGCAAAAGGGTCAGAGATAGGAAAAGTATGGACTATCTCTTCTTTCTTTAAATTTTTTAACAATTTAATGTTTATTTTGAGAGAGAGAGAGAGAGAGAGGGCGCGTGAGCAGGGGAGGGGCAGAAAGAGAGAGAGACACAGAATCTGAAGCAGGCTCCAGGCTCTGAGATGTCAGCACAGAGCCTGACATGGGGCTCTAACTCACGGGCCGCAAGATCATGACCGGAGCTGAAGTTGGACATTTAACCGACTGAGCCATCCATAGGCACCGCTACCTCTTCTTTCTCTGGGGACAGAAGGGGTCTTTTGGGTGGATTACCTCACTATTGCTGATGAGGAAATTCTAGGATTGACTAGTTTTAGGTTACATTTCTGGGAGAGGTTGAAAACAGTTAGGTATACAGTCTTGCTTTGTTGATGTGAGGCTTAGCAGAAGTGACTCCATTTTGAGCCTATTTTAATTTTTTAAAAATTAAATCAGACTCTCAGCATAACTGAGAGATATCCTCAAAATTAAAGGCATTAGCATCACTCCCAGCTATGACTTGGAATTTCTCACAGCTTTTTCTTTTTTTTAATGTTTATTTATTTTGAGAGAAAGAGCATGAGCCAGGGAGGAGCAGTGGGAGAGAGAGAGACTCCCAAGCAGGCTCCACACTTAGTTCAGACCCTGACTCGGGGCTTGATCTCACAAACCAAGAGATCATCACCTGAGCTGAAATAAGAGTCTGATGCTTAACCGGCTGAACCACCCAGGCGCCCCTCTCACAGCTTTTGTCGATCCTTTATATGGTATTCACAGGTCTTAATCTCTGTGACAGACCATGGCTTCCAGTTCTTAATTCTTAAGTTGGTTATTTTTGTTCCTTTTTTTATTTTTCAGTCTTAGGGAGATCATTTGTTTGGTGGGTAGAGGCTAGGAACATGCATTTAAAGCCTTTGAGAGAATGTATGCCAGGGAAGATTAGTATTATTATAATAAGCAAGATAATTCCCAGTGTTTGGATTGGACTTTAGAACCATGGTCTCCAAGATGCAAACCAATCAAAATCAATTAAGTCAAAGAAGGACTCCATGGAAGGACTCCATGCCAGGTGGCTTTCTAGGTGATCTTGTGTAACTAGTTTCAGCTTCCCCAGAAGTAATCCACAGCAGGTGGTATTGACCAGGGAAGTAGAGCCCTGCCTGCCAAAGGAAGGGAATCCTGAATGTCTCCCAGTAATTCCCATTTTAATCTGTGGCTCCAGACTGGAAAGGTGATAGCCGTGGAAGCTAGTAATATTTTAATGGCCTGTAGACTACACAGGCAGTTTTATTCTGGGTACCCTTGCCTTGTGTCCCTTTATAGAGAGCCTGGATGCAAAGTTCCCCAAGTTTTGAGGTTATTAACTAAAGACAGATAAATGGACCAATGGGTCTCTAATGTATAGATCAGAGTTTTTGATGACAAGGAGAGAGGATTTTAGCTAAAGTGAGAAGTCTTGATCTGGGATCTTGGGAGGAGGTAATCTATATCATTGTCACTTACTTCTCTTCTTCAATTTAATTTGAAGGTTTCCAGCTTTTGCACATTACTGGATGTTAGGCAAAGCCTTTTTCAGCTGTGAAATATGTGCCTGAGATTCTAGTCCTGGAAGTTTGGCTCCATCTAGGTGGAGGAGGAACTAGTAGAGCCCCTTCTGAGGAGATTCAAGGCCAGTCTTTATTCTTAGTGATTCCAAGGGTGGGAGAAAATGGAAAATATTAGTTTGGAGAGTTGTAGCCAGATATTTGAGGAAACTAGAAAAATTCAGGATCCAGTCCAGTTTATAGGCATATAACAAAACCTCAAAAATAGTTCATAGGACTAGAATCTAACATCTAAAAAGGTGCAAACATTATCTTACTCTCTACAATTAACTCCATTTTTTAAAAACCAAAGATAATCACAGTAGAACTAATCTGTTTGCAGTAAACTTGGCCTGATTGTTTATGTAAGTGCAGTGAGAATAGTGACTGACCATATGAGCTCTTTTTGAACACTGCTTTGCTGAAACTTTTCATAAGGAATCTTGAATTCTGAAAAGCTTCTCAGGGACTGGCCATCAGATTTTACATGCAAAATTATTTCAGTCAAAGCTTTGGTAGGGGCTCCTGGGTGGCTTAATTGGTTAAGCTTTCAACTTCTGCTCAGGTCATGATCTCACGGTCTGTGAGTTCAAGCCCCATGTCAGGCTCTGTGCTGAAATCCTAGAGTCTGGAGCCTGCTTTGGATTCCGTGTCTCCCTCTCTCTCTGCTCCTCCCCCACTCACGTCTGTCTGTCTCCTCTCAAAATAATAAACATTTAAAAAAAAATTTTTTAAGCCTTGGTGATATAAGCCAATGTTTCTAATTGTGTCTTGTTACAAGGAGAACAGATTTTTTAAAAATTTTTATAATGTTTATATTTGAGAGAGAGAAAGGCAGAGGAGGGGCAGAGAGAGAAGGAGACAGCGGATCCAAAGCAGGCTCCATGCTGACAGCACAGAGCCTAATGTGAGGTTCAAACTCATGAACTGTGAGATCATGACCTCAGCCAAAGTCTGACGCTTAACAGATTGAACCACCCAGGTGCCCCAAGAAGAACAGACTTTTATTGAAGTTGTCTAAATAACTAGCTATATTGCTATGAAAAGAATACTTAAGAGTTTCATCTCTGTTTACAAAGATATACTTTACCAAATTGTTATAAATCAATAGCTTAAGAGAAAAAGATTGCCAAATCTGGAAAAATAAAACACTAACGAACCAGCAATATTTCAAACAAGACATGATAGAAATTATCATTTTCATCAGTCTACTGAGTCCCATGTTACTTACCCTTTAGTTTTTTAAGTAGGCTCTATGCCCAAAATGGAGTTCAAATTCACAACCCCAAGATCAAGGAGTTGCATCCTCTGACCGAGCCAGCGAGCACCCACCATGTTATTGATTCTTGAATCCAGTCTTTTCTAATAGTTCTGGAAATTCCTACCCAGTTTAGTTTTATGATCTTAGTTATGAGAAACCTGTTCTTGTCAAGGTGCCTGGTTTGCTTAGTTGGTAGAGCATATGACTCTTGATCTCAGGGTTGTAAGTTTGAGCCCCATATTGTGTATAGAAATTACTTTAAAAAAATAAAAATCTTTACAAAAAGAAACTTGTACTTGTCAAAATCCTTTTCATGAATCTCCTTTAAAATGTAGCACTTTTGCAGGAACACTGCAGCATCAGAGTAAAACAACATCCCTGTGAATGGTGAGTTAAAAATGTCTGTGATTAAAGGTCTGACAAGAGTCCCTTATAATGGAATTGACAAGGAAATTTGGTTATTTTTGTGTTATACAACATTTTAAGACAAATAGAATTATGAATGATAACATTATACCAGGACATCAGATTTCTGGAATTTTTAGAACACATAATACATACCTATATAAATTACATAAAGAAGGCATATACTATTTTATCTGACATGGCTTCTCCTGTCACTTAAAACATACCAAATAAGCCTAATAAGAAGAGAATACAAATCTTCCGCAATTTTCTAGGACCCTCTAGAAAAATCCTAAAGTTAGTTCAAGGTCAAAAATACTTCATTTGGAGTTTGATTTTTGGAAAGTTGATAAAAAATATTAAAGGTTAACAAAAAAAACACTTGGTCAAGTAGTATTGTAGCTTAGTGTGAAACAGTACTTACTTATCCAGTTAACCATAGGGACAATTAAAGACTCAGAGCAAATACAAAAAGTTAAATTAGGGGGTGCCTGGCTGGCTCCCAGTTGGTGGAACATGTGACTCTTGATCTCAGGGTTTGTGACCCATTTTGGGGCATGGAGCCTACTTAAAAAAAGTTAAATTATTATAAGAACAATAAACTTAGCTCTTTTAATAGGGAAGTAGTTAAGTACCTGATAAAAACAACATGAAACACAGGAAATTATTTTGATAAGACAAAATCTTTGATTTCTAGGCAGATTACTTAGAAGGGTAAGGGAGCAATAATTTTTTTACAATCGCTTCTCGAAAGCAGACCAACAGTCCAAGAAAATTTTGTCCTTTTATCAGAGAGAAAACCACGTTCTAATTTCTTACTAGCTTTAAAATTTCTTCACTTAATTCATTCTACTCTTAGCCAGTCTTGATCATGCATTAATACTTGTGTCTAAAGATTCTTTTTCCACAAACCTTAGTGGCTTTAATTACATATGTTAGAATTTTTAACCCTAAAAATCTTTTAAAAAATTATGTAGGCTGCATGCCCAGTGTGGAGCTTGAACTCATGAGATCAAGAGTTGCATTCTCTCCTGACTGAGCCAGCCAGGCACCCCTAAAACTCTTTAATTTTTAATGAAAATAAAGAAGTAAACAGTATGAACCGTCTCTTAACACTAGCATTCTATGGATTGGCAGACATACTCTTTGTTAATTCTGGAAACACATGTTTTCTCATAGTAAATTTCTCAGGCACAAAACATGTTTACTAATATATCCAAATACTTTAGTTCCTCTATAAAAGGAAGCCAAAGTAGACAAACCAATATTCAGTAATTAATGTTTCAGTATTTTATCTTATTTGTAAATGATCTAGATATTTAATGATTCTCCATCATTTAACTTAGCAAAACTTTAAGGTTTGAGGTTACCAAAAAGATTTGGGGAAACTTAAAAATTCATCTAAAAACTTTTATCTGCCTTACAACTATTTAATTCACTCATTCTTAAAAATTATGTTTAGATCACTTCTCAGAATTCATCATCCCAAGTTATTTTTCTTGCTGATAAGTTTTGTAACAGAGATAATGTGAACGTATTTGACTACTAAACCAAAGTATAATAAAAGTTGTATGTCTGTATTATATTCACTATTGATAATTTTAAAGACATGTCTATTTTAATTAAACCAACAAACTTAAATTGACTTTGATACTGAATATTTTCTCAGATCACATGAGTCTGAAAAGCATTTTAGTACCTATTGTATATCTGAGAATTTTAGGAATACCTTAATTGTATAAGTGCTAATTTTCTTTAAGCCAATTAAATAGAACTCTTACAAATTAATTTTACCAATACCATTAAGAGATTTTAAAAACCCCACCTATCTGCAACCGATGTATTTAGACACATAGACATACAGACAGATGTAAATGTAGAACTTCTAACTTCTACTTTAAAATTACTGGCACAGGGGCACCTGGGAGGCTCAGTCAGTTAAGCATCCGACTCTTGATTTCATCTTAGCTCATGATCTCACAGTTCCTGAGATTTAGCCCTGAGTCTGGCTCTGCACTGAGCATGGCACCTGCTTGGGATTCTCTCTCTCTCTGCCCCTCCCCAGCTCGTGCTCTCTCAAAATAAATAAATAAACTTTAAAGAAACAATAGAATTACTGCCATCAATCAGGTAATATACAACTCACTAATTATAAAAGAAGTTGGATCTAAGTTGTTTTTCTGGTAGATGGTATAAGGTAAGGTGACCTGTTCAGATGGCTAAAGCTTTTTACTTTTATTTCTAGAGAAGACATCTACTTCACTGAGTTGATGTTTACAGATTTGCATAGGACCTTTGAGGACACATTTTTTCCATTGTCCCAGTTGATTACAAATAAAGCATCAACGCCTGGGCCATGGTTTTGATTGTGGACCCCTAGGAGGTGTGATGTGGGGGACCCAGGTGTTATTTTAGGTGCCTGGCCTTGGAGCTGTTGTATCTGTAAGGAAAGTATCTTGGCAGACTTTTGTTTGTGGTCTTGTTTCAAAGTTCTTTCAAAGTGCTCAGCTGTGATCATAAGGTTAGTCAGTTGTCTCCCATCCTGTTTTCTACTTGTTTATCAATTCACTAATCTCAGGAGATAATCCATTGACAAACAGAGCACCTAGAGCAAGTTGGGTGACTTTATTCTTAATCTGGAGCCCCAGAATGCTGTAGGAAGAAAACTTCCAGGTGGGCTTAAAGTCTATAGCAGATTCATCTTTCTTTTGTTCACATGTTTGAGTAATACACCAATCAGTGTGAACAGGGAGGACTCTAGGAATGGCTTTTAAAGATCAATTGCTGTTCTGTGAACCTTTTCTAGTCCAGGAGGGGACCAGATTGAAGGTTAAGGATCTTGGATATCATCCTTGGGGTTACACCATCTTGCTTCCTGCATCCATTTTTGGGCCTCACCAGGTCCCACCAGCATGTTCACAAGAGGACAAGATCCAGCAACCTGGGGTCATAGGCCCACATAATGACTCTAATAAATTCTTCAGAAAACTTTTGGGGATTCTCCTTGGGTTTGTAACTACAGTTTTAGTTTAGTCTTTAACCAAGGAATGAAAGAGAGTCACTCCACAACTTCAGGTTATTTTATTATAAAAGTTAACCTTTTAATAGTCTCTTCAGAGGGGAAAGGCAGTTCGGATATAGGATTCGTAGAGTGTTGAATACTCAGGGAAAGGAAGATCTTAGGCAAGCAATAGGAGTCATGTCAGTTTTATTGACTTGTGTCTTTAATTTTTCATTAGTCTTCATTTTCTTAATGAAGAAATTTTGGAATCTTGATGCGTTTTAGAAGCTTCTGAATACCAATTAAAATACGTATCCCATTCTGTTTGTTCAGTTCAGGAACCCTTGATTTCAAGTACATTTCTTAAATGAATGATCTCATCTAATTACAACGTTCCCCATAATGGCCATTATAATTCTAGGTTGTCTCTAATAACATTTTGACATTTTTGTAGCTTCTGAGACCATAGTTCTTAGACAAAATATGCAGGTGTGTCAGAAGGTAGCATGCCTAACTTTTTAGAATTTAAGGATCCCTTCGCTTTTGTTGTTAATGTTGCTGCTGCTGTTCTAGCTAAGCCTTCGGGTCTCTCAGAACCAAACTAAAAGGGATACGTATAAGGATGTGCTGCTGCATTGGGGGTTTTGTGGTATTTTTCAGTATACCTCATTGTGTAGAAATTTTCTTGAGGCTGACAGTGGCATAGTGTTAATCTAACCCATTGTGTAGCTAACTTATACTAACATGGAGATCTCTGAATTAGGTGGGGATTGCTCTAACAGCTTTTAAGTGCCTAACGTGTTCACACCAAATTTTACAGCTTTTTGGCTTCCATGATCCCCATTAGCACTAACCTTTACACAAAACAAGACAACCAAATGTATGTACCTTAATATATATTGGCAATAACTAAGAGATACTACTGTGCTCTGGCCATGAGACAGTCCTGTGTATACCACCAGTAATTTCTATCATGGAACCTTGGACTGGGGAAAGGATTGAACTAGCAGACACCAACAAATGGGGACTGGAGGCTCCACATCAGAGGGAAACTGCAACTGCCATTAACAGTTCTTCTGTGGGTCTTGGGACAGAATCAAGGACTCTGGGGTTTTAGCCAAATAAACCAGAATTGTGCCCTGAACTACCAGCAGCTCCCAACATGGAACTTACTGGTAAGCCAATTAGATTCAGAGCTTGATGTGAAGAGAGCAGAGATCAAAATCAGGAACTTACCCATAGCTCTTAGAAATGGTGGGAAAGGGACACCTGAGTGACTTAGTCGTTAAGCATCTGATTTTGGCTCAGGTCATGATCTCACAGTTCATGAGTTCAAGTCCCACATCCGGTGAGCTTGAGCCCTGCTTGGGGTGACCTCTGCTTCTCTCTCTCTCTCTCTCTCCCCCTCCCTCCCTCCCTCCCTCTCAAAAAAAAACCACAAAATGGTGAAAAGACCAAGAACTCAAAATGATTCGTAGGTACCACCCATGTTTCTCATTGTCCCTGAATGCCATCAGAAGTTTGCTACATATCCCATTGTTGCCACCAAATCTGTTAAAAACAAAATTCAACTGAGTAAATTTAAAGATCAAATTGGCTTTATTCAGTTATTCATGAATCCAGCAGCATTCTGTCTAGCAAATAACAAAGAATCTTCTAAATGCCGTGCAAAATGAAAGACTTATAGGTGGCTTATAGGAGGCAAGGACAAGGAAAGAGCAGATTACCTCATCTCTCTGCTTGTTATTCCAGATTGACTATTTTAAAATTTCATTCTTGAGAGAGATTGAAATTGCAATTAGGTTAGGTATGCAGTTGATTTGCTGATATGGGGCTAAGCACAAGTGACTCCATTTTGGGCCTGCTATCTCTTTATAACAGTTTTCAGTTGGGGGTTATTATATATAATACTTAAAATGAAGATCTTTTGGTGAACCTATGACTTCATATTAATGTGCTAATTGACACCCGATCAAATGAATTTCTATTAATTCTGTATCCTTATGCCTATTCAATTAATGACACTGGTAATGTGATGTTTTGTTTTAGCAGGCAGTGCAATAACTGTTAGATTACCTTGAATTTGTGGAGCATATATTTTATGCTTTGTTACAGTGGGTCTGTTTCAGTTTTACTCTGGTCTTAGCCCTAGAACACAGTGTTAAAAAATAAAAAGGCATGGCCCTTTTGAGGTTTTGGTGGAAAGCACATGGTACTTCACAAGTCCTTCTAACTCTGTGGTACTCCAAACTCAGTCTCCCCTGTAGCAAGTAAACAAACAGCAGTTGAAACTTCTACTTAGTTCTTTCAGCCTTCTCAGCTGCTGAGAGTCTTGTTCATTTGCATGCAGTTCAGAATTTTCCTCCTCTGTGGACTCTTCCTTTTTGTTGTTTTTTTCCCCTAACTTTCTAGCAGCTCTGGCAATCTTAACTCCATCTCCAGATTCCTTGTGCTGATAAGACTATGGTTTTCTGCTTGACTTCTTGATAGTCCTAGCCATCTAGCCCAGAGAGTACCTTTAGGGAAAAAACAGTATCAACTTACCTAAAGCACTGTGTTTCCTTCTTTCAAAGGTTGAATCCTCTCCATTTTCTTTCCTGCTTTTGGTCACTCTGTTCCCTTCAAACAGTTGGTTTTTTGTTTTGTCCATAGTTTATAATTATTATGTAATTGTTAAGCAGATAAATCTGATTTTAATGACAGTTAAATCTGCCATTATCCAAATAGGAACCTCAGTAATTGGAAATTGAGCAAATAAAGTTTAAAAATAGAAGTACAGGGGTGTATGGGTGGCTCAGTCAGTTAAGCCTCCGACTTCAGCTCATGTCATGCTCTCACAGTTCATGGGTTCGAGCCCCTCATTGGGCTCCGTGCTGACAGTGTGGAGCCTGTTTGGGATTCTCTCTCTTCCCCTCTTTCTCTGCCCCTCCCCCACTTGGGCTTTCTCTCTCAAAAAATAAATTTAAAATAAATATAGAAGTACGGATTTGGTAAAGATTAAAAAGATTATTTATAGATGGAGAAGGGCAGTCTATAAAAGACTTCATGTAAAAGATTGGTATTCATTGCAGACCATGAGAGATGGTTGGGATGGACTTTCATACGCTGAAAGTGGTAGTGGTGTCCCTCTGTATTCCTAGTGGAAGGAACAGATTGAGCTGCTGGGAACGTATAGGGTACCTTCAGAGGAACACTTAGCCATCTGTTTGAATATTCGGTTTGAATAGTCGGTTACTTCCAAGGGGGATAATTAAAAAGAATGGAAACTAGGTTCTGATCATATTGTAGAAGGACTTGAATGCCGAAGTGTAGGAGATTTTGAAATTAATTTGGTAGACACTGGAAACTATCTTAAGTTTTAAAGTTGGACAATGAGTTTGAGACTCATGAACTTTAGGAAAATTAATCTGACAACAAGATGAAGGGTAGATTGGAGTCAAAGGAGGCAGAGAGATTAGTTAGGAAAGGATAGTAAGTTTGGGGAAGATAAAGGGTGACTGGTGGTGGCAACATACTTAGAGAAGAATTGCAGAATATAGGAGATGGAGAAGGAGAAGGATAGAAATTGATACAAGTTGTTACTATTCAACTTATGTATGTAATTCTTATAAAGTGAGCAGAATAATAGAAGCTGTACCACCTTTGCAGAAAGGAGAGCTCCTGAGTTTTCCCTACAGTTTTTTTGTTCTGTTTCCTATTCTCAGCTAAGCTGACATGAATGACAACACTCACCAAATTACTGGATCATATTTATGTTGACCTTTTATTTTTAACAGAGGAAAATTCTATTTTTTTAATGGTTTATTTATTTTTGAGAGAGAGAGAGGGAGACAGAGAATCCAAAGCAGGCTCCAGGCTCTGAGCTGTCAGCACAATGCCCAGTGCGGGGCTTGAACCCACCAGCAGTGAGATCATGACCTGAGCCAAAGTTGGGTGCTCAACTGACTAAGCCACCCAGGGCCCCCCAGTACGATTCTATTTTTCTTTTAAGTTTATTCATTTTGTGAGAGAGCGAGCCAGGGAGGGGCAGAAAGGGAGGGAGAGAATCTCAAGTAGGCTCTGCACTGTTAGCATAGAGCCTGTCATGGGGCTCAAACTCATAACCATGAGATCATGACCTGAGCCGAAATTAGAGTCAGATGCTTAACTGACCGAGCCACCCAGGCACCCCTGTGTTGACCCTTATCAGTATAGTTTCTCTAAACTCTCAACTGAGAAATCATATGTGCTTTGAAAAGGAGGTATCCATATACAATTATGTGTTATTGGTGCTAATACAGCTAACTAATGTGAAGTTCTTTTCTTACAAGGTGAGGATAGGATCTCATAAGGAGTCCCAGAACAGTAACCATAGTGAATGACTAGAACTTCAGCAGTTTGTGGATCTTCATTTCACTGAGGGCTACTTACTTCCCATATATTCTCTTCTATGTATATCTCATAGCTTACCAGTATCCATGTTACTTCCTAAATCTTTATTTTTTTACTTCCACTTTTAAAGCTTACTTATTTTTAGAGAAAGAGAGACCGTGGGCGTGTGCATGAGAAGGGTAGAGGGGGAGAGAGAGAGAGAATATCTGAGAGAGAGAATCTGAAGCAGGCTCCATGCTTCCAGCACAGAGCAAGATGCAAGTCTCAATCCCACAAGCCAAGAGACTATGATCTGAGCTGAGATCAAGAGTCAGATGCTCAACCGACTGAGCTACCCAGGCACCCCTGTTTCCACATTTCTAAATGATGTTTCACAGAATGCTATATTCACCTTTGAGAGATTCATAACATTTATAGCAAACATGTTCTGCCTTTTAATAAATGTACTAATAAAACTGATATTTCTGAAGTTATATGGCATTTCGTGAAGAGTCCATGTAGATTTGTAAACATTACCACTTTCTTAGATTGAAGAACTCAATTAGATGTCAGTTCTTGGAGCTTTATTTTGTCATGTGGCCATATGCTTAATTATTGTCCATAACAATGGAAGGTTCATTTAGAAGAGTGGGGTTGTTGCCATCTCTTTGACGGGGTGGGTAATGATAGTACTGACAGTTGCACTCACCAGTAATTTTCTTGATAATAAATTTATAAGGTCAGTTTGAGAATTCTCTTGTTTTTTTATTCAGTTCTAATTTTTTAAGAGTTGAATAAATGATTTTATTAAGGAGTAAAAAAATTGCTGAATGTCTTTGCAGTTAAAATTTTTTTTAATTTTTCAATGTTTTATTTATATGAGAGAGAGAGAGGGAGTGTAGGTGTGGGAGGGGCAAAGACAGAGGGAGGCACAGAATTTGATGCAGGCTCTAGGCTCTAAGTTGTCAGCACAAAGCTGGACACAGGCCTCAAACCCACGAAGCATGAGATCATGACCTTAGCCGAAATCAGACACTTAACCGACTGAGCCACCCAGGCACCCCTGCAGTTAAAAATTTTTTAATTTGACAATACAGGTTAGAAAATCTCAGTTTAACACAGGAAAAGATGATATTCAAAGAGTTAACAGTTTTAAAGAGATTATTTGAAATAAGATATTTCATCAGTAGTATACTTATCTGATTCAGAAACTTTATTTTCTAAACATTTTAGTTCTAAACATCTGTTTTTTTAATAGTTTATTTTTGAGATAGAGACAGCGCACCAGTGGGGGAGGGGCAGAGAGAGAGCGAGACACAGAATCTGAAACAGGCTCCAGGCTCTAGGCTCTGAGCTGTCAGCACAGAACCTGATGTGGGGCTCGAACCCACGAACTGCAAGATCGTGACCTGAGCTGAAGTCGGACGCTTAACCGACTGAGCCACCCAGGTGCCCCTGTTCTAAACATCTTACATATATGTATTTTAAAATATATATTTAATGTTAAATTCTGGAAAAAAATTGTTTCTTACAGGGCTGATCCCTTGTCCAACATGGTTCTGACGTTCAGTACTAAAGAAGATGCAGCTGCCTTTGCAGAAAAAAATGGTATGTTTAGTCTGCATTTGTTTTGCTTTGACAAAATGAAAATGTGATTTTATGTTTTTGACCTTAATCAAAACCAGTCAGAAATATAGAATTTGAGTTGAAAGATATCTTGTAGTAGGTCTGTCTGATCCAGTGGTTTTTAGATTTTTTTACACCATCAAAACATCTCCCCCCTGCAAAAAAAAATCTAAAATAGAATGCCCACATAACACATAAAAGCCGAACTTATCTAATTTGAAATAGAAGCAGGGAGAAAAACTGTTTCTCCTACTCCTACCCTGTTTGACTCCCTCTGCTAAATTACTAACATTTGGTTTTTGAACTCCTTAAACATCTCATAAAGTAGTCTATTCCAGTTGATACCTCTGTTTATTTATTACTTTGAGCCAAAGTCTCAAATCTATAATTCTGCCTAATAGCTCTTCCATTATTTGGAAAATAGTTATCATTACCTTATTCTCTGTAAAATTTCATGTAAGCCTAAATGTCTGCCACTTTTATAGATATGGTGGGAATAGTACCAAGCATAATCTGAATTCTAAGATTAATGCAGCCTAAGACTGTATTAGTTTTTGAGGCAGCCACCTAAAACTATTGTTTATGTTGATATTGCTATCAACGGAAATACCAGTTTGTTTGTTTTTTTTTCCTTGTTTTCTATTAAGCCATGCAACATGGGAGTCAGTCCAGTCTGAATTCTGATCCTTGTTATGCCACTTTGAAGCTACATGATTTTGGATTAATTTCATAATGGACTTAATGTTTTCTCATGGTTGAAGTCATGGTACCTAAGTCATAGTGTATGTAGTCCAGTACCTTTTACATAATAGTTAGTTCATATCTATTAGTCTGACCCTTACTTCTCTCCATCTGATATTTCGATTTGTCTCCTTTGGATTTAAAAGCACTACTATACATTTGTACCTAATGCATTCTTTTGTTCCAGTTGGTCAAATTGAATCTAAATTATCTTTTTTGAATGAGATAGTGTCTATTTAAGTATATTGTTACTCTAAGGCAATATATCAATGTAAAAGATTATTAGTGTTCTATAATATATGTCAAATATGTTATTATCTACAGTATTCACTTTTTACCCTTAGTATTATGTAGCTTATGGCTAAGAGTGTGAAGCAAAACTGCCTGGCCATGGATCCATGTTGGTCTCTTATTTGTATGTCTTGCGCTTCCATTTTTTCCTATTAATGAATTCAATCCTCAGTTCCCACTGTACATAGTTGAGCTATAATTGTACATAAGTTCATCCTAGTCTTTGTAGTAGACTTTTTAAAACCTAAAAATATTTCATAAATGAAGCTCCTTATTAACATGTTCTTGGCAATTTCCAAATTTCTTAATTACAAAATTATTCTCACGGTGGCCATAGTCTTTAAAATACTATTTTGATTTAAATTAAATTGCTTTTTAATTAAACTGTAATATAGCTTATCAAAAGCAGTTCTATTATTTTCCAATCTTTGCAGCCTACCATATTTCATGTCTGACACCTTGAAAATTATTCATTTGAGGTCTGTAATGTGAGTTTAATAACAGCAAATCTAATTAAATTGTTAAATCTCTGGTTAATGTCTTAAGTGGTCACCAGGACTGCATGACTACAGTTGTCATGTGAATTGCAGGTGTGAACTAGCTGCTGCTGTTGAAATCAGGTGCTTTCCCACTCTGATTTCTACCTCCCTGGGAAAGAAAACTGAGGAACATTATCAAAGTCAATAAACAGTATAACTTGAGAAAGCTTAATGGACAGTGTCTTATAATACTGTAGGCTAATAGTGGGTCAGGACTTTTAACCTACAAGGTAGTAGGAATTCTGTCTTAGTCACTGCCTTGTCCTCAGCACCTAGCACAAAACCTATATAATGGACATGTGAGATGTGGTAAAATTGACTTTCTAAAATACATCTCTCTACTCATTTCCTGAGAGAGTTCTCACTGATTTTACACCCTTGAATTCACTGTAGTACTTGTGATCTGCCTCATTTATTGAACATTCAGCATTATATATCATTATATACAAAGAGATTTTATATATAAAGTCCTGTTTCTCTAGTTATTGAGGCAACAAATCATTGAGATGGTACAGAATCATGGAATGGATGATCTTTTCCATTCTGATTTGCCTCTCTTGGGTAGGTGGATAGTGGTGGGACACAAATGGATCCCCTCCCCCACCCCACCCCCTTCTGTCGTGAGCTAATGCTGTTGAAGGTTGGGTGAACCAATGTTCTGTTAGTGAAAGCATTAAAAAGAAATCGTTTAGGTACTTACATGTAAAGACAATTGGATTAAGAGGCTAGTAATTAGGATTCTGATTCCCTGTCAGCCTCATAGGAGATGTTGAGCAAGTCATGTTTCACTATACTTTTGATAAACATATTTCTTCATCTTTGAAGTGAGAAGTTGCATTGGGTAATACACAAAGACTATAGACATAAGGTTATGTTTCTTTACTCTTTAGCCCAGTACCTTATTCATTATATGCTCTAGGGGGGAAATGTGTTTTTGTTGATACAAATAAACAAAAAAACCTGGCAAAGGTTATCCATTTATGAGTATTAAATATTTGCCTTTTGGGCATGTCTAGAAATAGGAGGTTAGTTTATATATTCAGGGACTATTCCAAAAATGAACCTATATACCTTTCATCCCCTTCTTAGTTGTTTCCCTTACTTTTAAATGGCTTTTAAAAAAGTCATGACCATCATTGTTGTTGACATAAAAGATAGTATTGTAGAGAATCAGTACAGGGAGGAAGAAGATTTCCAGATTCATTTGCTTCCTAGAAAACATTTTTAATGCCTTCTAATTATATTTCAGACTCAGGTAATGAATATCATCATCACAAAAGCTAACATTCATAAACACTAAGGCATGAGTTTGTCACTATGCCTAGTGCTTTTCATTCTTCTCATTTAATCCTCATGCAACTCTATGAAGCATGAACAGTTTTATCCCCATTTTGTAGATCAAAGAAAATGAGGTTTTAGAGACGTTAAGTAACATTAGGTAACAAGGTCATAATACCTATAAGTGAATGGCAAGTTTTATTTGACCACAGTCTTAGTCATTCATTTATGTATTGTCTATAACTGCTCTTCAACTGCAATAGTAAAATTAAATAGTTGTAATCAAGACCGTATGGCCCCCAAAAGTCTAGAAATATTTTATTTTTGGCCATTTGCAGAAAATAGTTATTGACCCATGGTCTGAACCATTATACACACACAGTCTTAATACCAACACTCTTCTGTGACTTTTTCTCAATCCAAAATATTCTTTATTCAAACATCGTATAGGACCTCTGCTTAAGATACACTTCTCAACTGATCATTTAAAGTTCACAATGTAAGTACTAAGATCACCGAGGCACTGATCTAGCTTTATTTTACTGTGTCCCATTTCTTCTTTCTGCCCTTATCCCCAAGCTTGCTATATCCTTTGTTTCATCTGTAACCTGACTCATGCTGTTCCCATTCTCATCCTTATTGCTGCCAAGAACTATGATCTAGCCTTCAAAATACAGTTTAAACATTAACTCTTTCTTGGTCCTTGTTCTTATTTCCCTTTCCCACCTCCATCTCACACCCCCTACTGGATATGCTTTCTCTCTTCCTTTTAACTTCCACAATGATTTATTCCTTTCTTACAGCTTTTATAGTACTGTTCTGTATTTTTTGTATTGCATTCCATCAGACACTATTGTTGCTGGCACTGGTGTATGGGCTCTGGGGATCAGTAGTTAAGGCCTGTCATTGTACTCAAACTGTTTATATTTTATCAAACTGTTAATATTTTATACTGGATTATAAGCACCTACATGGGAAAAAAGCATCCAGTTCCACTCATCTTTTAATTTGCTCAGTAAATAATGGTGAGTTTGAACTATACATTTATATATGTTATAAATTGTTCTCCATGTTTTAAACTTTTCTGTAAATCACTTTAATTTGGCTACTTGTTCTGCCTTTTATTAGAATTGTTCCTCTAACTAGAAATCTGGAGAAAGGAAATTTTAGTAGAATGATTAGCAATCTCTTATATTCTGATGTGTTTATAAAATACAACCAATGGTTTTCTAATTTGGAATTTATCCTGAGTTTATTAATGGATAAACTTAAGTATATCCCAGTGTACTTAAGATGATTATTTCATAACATTAGAGCTGTTTTCCAAGGTATATGTTATTTGTTCTAAACTGTTTTTTAAGGATATCAGAGGCCTAGAAGTTAATAAAACAAGACCAAGATCAATCACATAGCTCTTAACTGATAGAGCCCAAGTTCCTAGATGTCAACTGCAGTATTTATACTATGCTGCTAGATCTTAAAAATTAATATTAGGTCAATACTGTCCAATATGGTAGCCACGTGTGTCTGTATAGCACTTGAAATGTGTCTTGTTCAAATTGAAATGTGCTATAAGTGTAAAATATACCCTGTATTTCAAAGACTTGGTATTAAAAAAATATCTAAAGTGTTTATATTGATTATATATTGGGCTAGGAAAATAGGATTAAAATAAATTCTACCTATATCTTTTTTTTTTTTTCTATTTCTTTAGTCATTTGTTAAAATGGCTACTAGAAAGCTTTAAAATTGTACTGGGGCACATGGCTGGCTCAGACAGAACATGCAGCTCTTGATCTTGGGCTAATGAGTTCAAACCTGCATTGGGTATAAAGATTACTTAAACAGGCTGAAAATTTTAAAATATATGTGATTCCACCAGATAACCTGTGTATATGCCTGCATCCCTATCCTATTGCAGTGACTATAAACATGAGCTAGTAAAAAAGGAAGAATAATCCAAACCTCAGATCAATTCCAATGTTTTGTCATTGTTGGCTTCTTAAAGGAGTGTGAAAATTGCTTAAGTAGTTAGGTTCAAGAAAATCTGGAATGATAAAAAATAGTGTTCATTAGCTACTTACAGAAAATCCATATTTAAGTCACCAGAAAATATAGAACTTCATTCATATGCACAGAAGCTTTTGTTTCATAGCCAGATTCAGAAGGTGCTTTCAGTGGGAAAATTCATTTTTTTATTTTCAAGTGGAAAATAATAAGATGATACAGGAAGTGATACACCAACCATATGCATCTATTTACATTTCTGCCATATGGACTGGGCTTGAGCCCTCTTGGTTAAGGGTCAAAAGCTACTAGAACTACTGAAGTTCTGCCTTTCCCATCAGAGGCACAATATACCTACCAGGATTCAAAGTGTGACAGTCTTGTTGAACAGGGACTTTTCTCTCTCTCTCTTTCCATGGAACCCAGTTTAGGCGCAAGGAAGGAAGGAAGCTCTGAAAACATGGACAACAAAAGCAAGAATCAGTGATGATTTAAAAAAAAATAAAAAAGAATGATGAGACTTCCCTGAATGGCCTTTCAGGGGTAAGATTTAGAAAAGTAGGATCTAGAGCAGGAAAGAAATAATCTCTTCTGAGGTAGAAAAGAGTGCATCAGGGAACTGCAAGAAAGTTTGGCTAGGGCAGAGTGAGGACATGAATTCGAAATGAGATGTAGGAGGTAGACAGGAGTCATCATGCAGAGCCTTGGGGCCTGTGTTAAGAGTGGACAGTCATGCAGGATTATTTACAGAAGTCTTATACAGAAGGCTTATAAAGGCAAGAAATGTGTATTATTTTCTTTTGTAACTCTTACACTATATATAAATACAAAAAGGAAATGCTTATTCAACTTGGTCAATTACATATTTTGCTATTCTGAAAACTATCACAATAGTTGAGAACTCATTAATTGATTAAACTCCGTTATATTTTGCCTTATTTTAGATATTCCCTAATATACCTATAGGACATTAAGAACTATTAATGTAGGTATAATTTCACTAACCTTGAAAAATCAAATATAAATGTTATCTGTCATTGTAACTATCAAATTTTATCACTCCTTACAATCATTAAAATTTCAATGTTCAAAAAAAATTATATGCAGTTCACATTGTTTCTATGAGACACCACTGATCTATAGTATTTAGCAGTATACAGAATATACATTGTTATACGATGTGAAAATGTTGGGGTTCGGGAACAAATGATCAAAGATTCTTGATGTCTTTGGTGCAAAAAGGTGGTTTTATTAAAGCATGGAAACAGGACCATGGGCAGAAAGAGCTGCACTTTCAAGTTGATAGCTGCACTTTCAAGTTGAGAGGGGGCTCAGGATAGCATAAGCCCCTGAGGAATTTGGAAGCATGATTTCTAGGACCTTGAGGGGCTGTTATTAGGAAGAGGTCATTTACTATTGTCTAGTAAAAACTTAAGTCATGAGACCCTTCAGACATTATCAGTAGGCCTTATGCTTGGAGGATGATTGCTAACATATATCTTGGGGGTATAGAGATAAAAGAAGTTTCCAAAGAGATTTTTTCAGGATCCTGAAGGTCAGGGTAATATCAAGCTAAGGTTGCCTTTTGTCTCTAGCAAAGTATTAACATTGAGGCAGTTGAGTTCCTGGAGGAAGGTCACCCTGCCTGTCCCAAATACTTGTCAGTGGGCTGTAAATTTTGTGGAATTTTAATTTCTTTGCCTTTGTTCTCCACATCAGTATACATATTCTAAATATTTTACTTATATTCTATAGTGAATATAAGAAATATGAAAACCTTATCCAACCTTGAAAATTTCACATTTTATATTTAGGAAATCTAGTTCTATTCTTTACTCTTACCCAATATGAAGGATAAGTGGAAATCTTCTGTTACACTTAATACTGAAATAAAGTAGCTAAAAGAGACCAAGATTATACCACAAAATCTCATTAATCACCTATTTTCAATTTCTTAACCAAATGTATTGTCCAGATTCATCTTTTTATATAAGAATATATCATTTCTGAGACTAAAATAAGTTCTCTTTGTAACTACCCCCTGCTTCTGTTTTGCTTAGGTCTCTATTCTCACCATACCTACTTCTTCAAAGATCTGTGGAACTAGAGAGTGGGAAAGAAGAAAAGACCGATTACCCTCCCTGTGGCTTCTCCCCCCTCCCCATTACCTTCCCCTCTCCCAAATCTTACTTCTCAACCTCCCCCAACGTACACACTGGGTGTCTTTTGGCTTTAACCCCAGGGCCTCATCCTGAAGGTCTCTTCTTTGAGCTCAGCAAATATTCCAGAGGAACTCTTCAAAGATAACCTTTCTTTGTAAAAAGAGAAAAGAGTATCTGGGGTTTCCTCTGAAATGTAGATGAACCTTACTTTAGTTCTTTGTGTACTGAAAAGACCCACCTTTCTCACCCTTTGTGGCTTTTGTCTTTCCTAGTGTTTCCTGAGGTGGTTGAGGGCGGGGAGGAGAAGGAAGCTTCATCACGGAGGAGGAGTTAGATAGTTGTGGAAAAATGGTTGAAGACTAGGATCTACTACTATTTATATGCTAATGAAAGCAGAAATGGCCTTTTCCCTGTTTGATCTGATTTGAAACTTTGTGACTTTCCTGGTAGGTCATTTTACCCCCTGTGTTTTTCTCATTGTTGTTAGCTGTAAAAACTCTTTGAAATTCTCAAAATAGAGGAGGGTTTCTTTCAGGAGCAGGAGGATAGAGGATAAACGGTGAAACTGCATTCTGTCCACAGTGGGTCTATTGGAGAAGAAAACCTGCCTCCGAAGTACTAGAAGGTAGAAGCAGGGGAGGAAGTAGACAGGTCAAGCCCTGGATTCAGGAAAATAAGGAGGTAGGATTTACAATTATCCCAGAAGTAGACCCCATCAGCAAAGTCTGGACTCCCACCTAACTTAAACCTTCGAATGAGGGTCTCAACTTCACATCCACACATCTGTTAAAAGATGCCTTTGTTTTGAAAGCTAGGAATCATGACTTCTACAGATATAAAAGTTCTTGTTAAAGGATTCATTTTATTCATGTGATATAAATGGAAGTAGGTAGAGGTTACCAGTTCAAGAAGTCAAAACAGCGCAAGTGTATGTATGTAGAAAAAAGGAATGCAAAAAGAGACAGATGGAGGTTTTGTGGGGGAGGGGAGTTAATTAAATCACTATCAGTAGGACACAGGACATAATTTGCATATCTATCATACAACTTAAAAAGAAATAAAATAGCTGAAAGACAAGGAATTAAGCTGGAATCTGTTAACCTGGAAAGGGTAGGGAGGGCATGCTATAGATAGTGCCATTTTCTACTGAAACAAAATTTGTTTCTACTCTTCCCCTTTAATGATTAAAAAAATTGTAAAGAAAGATTATGATCACAAAATATTGGGCTAATATATGGCCTGATTATTTATTTAGGTGTAGCGTGAATGTCTAATGTGCCACTGTAGGAGAGGAAAAATAATTTTCCCTCTAACTTTCTAGGTTCTTGGTTGAGACTCCATCCCCCCATTATGAAAAGATTAACAAACAAGTTTAACAACACACCTCCTGTATACCCAGGAAAACTGAGTAATTTCAAAATGGCCATTGCCACCACCTTAAGTATTATATTCAGCTAAAGACAAAAGATTTGGAGTTTTGGTGCTAGGGAGAGTGAGTCTTGGGAGTTTCCCAAGTTTTAGTCTTCCTTTTCCTAGTACTGAGAGGGAGGCACCTTTACAAATGGGGATTCCCCTTATAAATGTAAATGTCCGTCACAAAAGGCCAATTTCTTCATTTTCAGAGATTTTACTGCTTCTGAAAAATAATCTCAAAATAATCCTTATGCCAAAAAGGCATTTTTTAGGGTGGCAATTCTACTGCTCTTTACCACATAAGCTTTTGTAAGTTTGCTTTGCTGAAATTTTTCATAAGGAGTCACAGATTCTACTTTTCACAGCCAGTAACTTGCCACCAGATTTCTTCTGTGATGCCTGTTAATTTGGGCAAATTCTTCCTCCCTTTTGAGGGTGTCCAAAATATCCTACGGTCCTCAGAATAAGGTTCCTTACTACCTTGGGAACTTTGTAAGCCTGGTGCCAGGCCACTTTTCCTGGAAGGAGTTTTGTAAGCATTGGGCTCATAAAGTCAACTTTAGGTCTATAAAAGTGTCTGGTCATATCTGATTAAAATAGTATCATTGTCAAGTACGTCAATCTAGGTAAGGCCTTCATTGCATAACCATTGTTTACACTCATGTTCTAAAGAAGAGGACATATTGAACATGTACAAATAACTGTATTACCATGAATATAAGAATATTTAACAAGAGTTCCCACATTCTGCGGGGATCACACAAGGAGACTACTGTCATTTACGAATGATACAAATTGTAGTTTACAAAACAGTCTACTAAATTGTAGATACTCAGAAGAAAAGGGAAAGAGCTTCCTTAAATGTCCAGAAAATAGAACATTTTAGCCCTTATTAATAAGTGCATTCAGTCCTATATAGTTAATTCTTGTTTCACTGGATCATTAATTTATCTGCTGCTCAACTAGAGTTCTGGAAATCTTGATTTAGTCCACTGGTCTGGTCTTATAATTATTTATGCCATCAGAAGCCTAAACCCAAGAATAAGAGTCCTTCACAGAGCTCTGAGGCAGTCTCTCTTTGTTGAAAACAAAGCACTCTGGCCTGTAAGTGATTTCAGGAGCTTTCAGGGAAGCATCAGAGCAAAACAGAAAAATCTATCCATAAATGATAAAAGACATAAGATGGCTGTAGTTAACATTACTGGTAAATTTCAGAAGTGAAAATATAAACATTCCTAATAAGGATAATGCAACTTAAAGTCATACCAAAAATGTTATAGACAAAATGTCTGTAAACAATATTAAAGACTCTTTTCAAAGACAGTGAATATGCATCTAATTTATAAAAATGGATGAACATAATATTTACAAAGAAATATAATAATCCTGAGATATATATCCTGAATGCACCAAACATTATAGTAAGAATATACTAAAAATATATCAAGAAAATCAAGTAAAGAGATTCAGTAAGTCTGGGGTAAGTCCTAAACATTTGTATGTTAATTAAACACCATTGATAAGTGATACGGATTTCCAATTTACATATACTAGCCTTAGTAGGTAGGAGATCCAAATTAAGGAAGGTGCAACCAAGTTGTTATTTTTTTTTTAATGTTTTTATTTTTGAGAGAGAGCAGGAGTGGGGCAGGGGCCAAGAAAGAGGGAGACACAGAATCAGAAGCAGACACCAGGCTCTGAGCTGTCAGCACAGACCCCGACGTGGGGCTTGAACTTACCAACTGCGAGATCATGACCTAGGCCGAAGTGGGACGCTTAACCTACTAAGCCACCATGCGCCCCCACCCCCAAGTTGTTATTTTTAGAGATAACTGAAATTGTGTCTGATAACCTATACTAATATCAGGCAAAACATTATCAGGGCTCTGATAAATAACACATCATGGACAGTGAGGGCACTGAGAACCTATACTTAGCATATCACATAAATTTATGAAATATTTATTTTAATAATATTTTACCCATACACATTTAACCTCAGGAGGGTTGAGCATCTCTGACTTGATAATTCGTATAATGCTACTCATCAATAATAATGTGTCAAATAAACCTAATTATTTCCAGTACCTCTCTTTTCACAAGGTTGAAAAAATACATCTTTGTGATATTCCAGAGCCTCTCTGGGGAATCTCAAAGATAGTTTTAAGTACAAAGATAATCTGAATGGTTTATTTTACATTTAGGCTTTTGAGGCAGGAAAAAAAAATGTCAGTAGATTTGCACACTTAGGATAGGAATAGGATCACAGGTGCCAGACAGATAGTACTTGGCTGCTCATTTCATAGTGATGATAAAATTTACAAAAATAGGAGCGCCTGGGTGGCTCAGCCGGTTAGGGACCCAACTTCATCTCAGGTCTAAATCTCCTGGTTGGTGGGTTTTGGCCCCACGTTGGACTCTGTGCAGACAGCTCAGAGCCTGGAGCCTGCCTCAGATTCTGTGTCTCCCTCTCTCTCTGCCCCTCCCCACTCATACTCTGTCTCTCTCAAAAATAAATAAACATTAGAAAAAACAACTTACACACATAAAAAGTAATATAACTGTTAAGACCCTGAGTTCTCATAGAGGTCGTCAAGGACTTAAAGCATATAAGGTTCATATGCATAAGCCACAGAACTTTTGAAATCTAGGCAGATTAGACAAAAAGAATAACCCTTCACGTTGAGGTAGGGAACAGTGAACTAATGAAATAAGCCCATCAAAACTTAGCAAACTTGGGGCACCTGGGTGGCTCAGTCGGTTAAGCAGCCAACTTCGGCTCAGGTCATGATCTCGCAGTTCGTGGGTTCAGGCCCGCATTGGGCTCTGTGCTGACGGCTCAGAGCCTGGAGTCTGCTTCAGATTCTGTATCTCCTTTTCTCTCTGTCTCTCTGTCTCTCAAAAATAAACAAACATTAAAAATTTTTTTAAAACTCAGCAAACTTTGTGAAGATTGTAAACATTTCATAGCTTAGTTTTTAGACATGTTGTAAGGCAAATAAAAGTTTGTGTTTTGTTTTTGTTTTGCAAATCTTACATAACTTTTATATAACTTTCTGTATTCATTCAGGTTATGTCCTTCACCATTTTCTTTCTCATTCTGAAACAGTTACTTACTTTAGGACCTAACTGTGAGGCAAATGGATCAGATGGGGACATCATCAAATGTGGGACAACCCGATCAGGCAGAGGCCAGTGGTGTGAGCTGTGTAAGAATTCACCGAAGGCAGAGGAGGAGTTTATTGAGTACATTGCAAGGGAGCAGCAGGCAGGACAGCAAAGGAGAAACTATCTGCTATGAGGTGGGGGCGGGGGGGGGCAGAGTGAGGAAATATGGAATTTTCCCTTTTTTGTAATCTTCAGAACTGTGCCTGGTTGTAATTGGTCAGTTAGGGCCTATATCTGTTTAGAGGTGGGTTACTTAGTGAGCCTGTTTGCATTCAGCTCTGTGGTTGCTGTGGACCATTTTGCCTTGAGCAGATTTCCAGTGTTCACGTTGGTTGCCTGAAAGCAGCCTCTGTATTAACTGTTCTCTTTTTTCATTACATCTTTTAACTATCAAAGTACTTTGATTGCATAGAGAAAACTGAGATCATTGAAAACTGTTACACACCAGTATTTTTGGAAACTAGCAAAACTTAGAAATTCACGTAACGAGCCACCTAGATGTCCCTGGAGGTTAATTTTCAATGGGACATACTACAAAACTTAATTACTGTTAAAATTACCAGAATAATGAATCGTTTTGGATAAACACAGATTTATATGTTTTAGGATTATAAATATTAAGCAGAAGTAATACTAGCTTATTCGATCAGTACATTTATAGAAGTTTAGAAAGAACATATCCAAATAGAATAAAGATCTGTGCTTGTGTTATATTTCACACTATTAAAGAAAACGTAGCTGCTTTTATTAAATCAAAATTACTAAATTTATCTTGTTTGCCAAAGATTCATCTCTATATATTTTTTTTAATTTTTATTTATTCTCTACACCCAAGGTGGGCTCAAACTCACAACCCAGAGATCGTGAGTTGCATGCTCTTCCGACTAAGCCAGCCAGGCACCCCACATTCACCTATGTTAATCTAAACTTGAATTCTTAAACATTCCTTAGGTCTTTAAGAACTTTTTAGAGGTACCTGGGTGGCTCAGTTAAGCACCCAACTCTTGATTTCAGCTCAGGTCACAATCTCAGTTTGTGAGTTTGAGCCCCGAGTTGGGCTCTGTGCTGATGGTTTGGAGCCTGCTTGGGATTCTTTTTCTCCCTCTCTCTGTGCTGCATGTACGCTCTCTCTTTCAAATAAATAAACTTAAAAAAAAAAAAAAAACCTTTTAAAAATCTATCACATTAAGATGATTTAGAAGTTGATTTTCCTTATTTTCTAAGAATTTTAGGAATTCTTTTTTTTCTTTAATGTTTGTTTATTCTTGATAGAGCTTTAGCGTGTGCGCAAGAGAGGAGGGGCAGAGGTGTGGGGACAGGTAGAGGATCCAAGTAGGCTCTGTGCTGACAGCAGAGAGCCTGATGCTGGGCTCAAACTTAGGAACCAGTCAGGAACCGTGAGGTTATGACCTGAGCCAAAGTCGGAAGCTTAACTGACTGAGCCACCAAGTGCCCCAAGACTTTTAGGAATTCTTATACAAGCACTTCTTTTCGTCTATAAGCCAATCAAAACAGAGCCTCTAAAAGAGATTTTTATAATCTAATTCATTAATATCATATAGAGGTAGAAAAACATTACCCACACATATGAGAGATAAAGGCCCTTCTGAATTAATAGACATGTAGACAGACTAATAGTCACAGAGAGCTTGTAACTTCAGTTCTAAAATTTCAGTCGTGGTTTAACAGTTAACGGAATTATGAAATTCACTAGTCCATATTAAAGAGCTGTTCTCTTATAAGTGAGTACAAATTCTTCATTTGTTTGAGTCAAATAAACCTCAAAGACCAACAAGCCTGATTTTCTGACTTTTCTCTCCCTATTTAAAATGTGAATAGAGGAGCATCTAGGTGGCTCAGTCAATTAAGCTTTCTACTCTTGATTTTGGCTCAGGTCATATTCTCCTGGTTCCTGTGTTCAAGCCCCACATTGGTCTCTGTGCTGACAGAGCAGAGCCTGCTTGAGATTCTCTAGCTCCTCTGTCTCTGTCTCTCCCCCTCATGCTTGCAAGCTCATAAACAAACAAACAAACAAAATGAGAATAGATCTCTAAAACCATTAATTCACCGAAGGGAATCATCAAATAATTAGACCATAAAACCAATTTCCAAACATAGTAGAGAGCAAAGTTAAAATTAGAAATTTAGAGAGTCAGCAAAATTCTCTTGTATTTACCAAGAAAAGACATACCTGAGCTTAAAATAAGGCACACCACTTCTAGTGCTTAGGTTGGTGGATCTATTATTAGAGGTGTCTCAATGAGACCTCCAAAATTGTTAAAAGAATATTTCCTGAAAAAGATAAAGTCATGACTCTAACATAGATATAAATGAACATTTTTTTAAAGAATTTATCTTACTCATGAAGTAAGGGAGCCACGCAGATGTTGTAACCAATTCAAAGGAAAAATCAATATGGCACAAATTTATATAAAGGAAATTTGAGATGAATTACAAATGGAGACAAACTTTTTTTCCAGAGGGGGTGGGGAGGAGTCACCAGACAGAATTTATGTATCTATTACAGTTGGCTCTCACTATTCATGATGGTTATGATCTATAAAGTCCCCACAAACACTAAATTAGCAAATATGGAAATAATGCTCTTATAATACAAAGTTAGATTCCCGCAAGCCCCCATCACACTATTTTGTTAACCAGTCAATACATAACCTTCGTAAAATGTGATTCCATTCAAATGTTTAGAAACACCTAATTTAATGTAAATCGTTGATTCATGAACATTGAACTCATAGCCAGCAGCACTGTAACTTATGCCTGAGTGAAGCTTACCTGATACACATATTGATATATCAGAACCTTCTTGTGCTTAGCAACACTAGAAAGCACTGAAGCAGTATACTTGTGGGGCCATTTTAAACAGCAAAATCCTCAACAAAGAAAAAAATGCAAAAAATGTGGCTGTAAATAGAACAGGAAGAAGACACTTGTTTACAGAATGAGATCTGAAGAAGGCACAGAAGAACATTACTTGACCTCAGCTGGAAACATGTATGTTGGGTGAGTCAAATTTTCAAGGCTCTGTGCATGTCACTAAATGACCATGGAAGCATCATGAATATTGATTCGGGTGTTACAAGTAAATTTTAGTGAGTAGGCAAATTCACAAATACAGAATCCACATATTATGAGCATTGTTTATACCTACATTTTACAAGGTTTCAAAATAACTCAAAGACCATGATCAGGGCTAAGATCTGGTATGCTGTAGGTACTACATAATTTTCTGGTGAAGTCCCCAGTATTTTTCTACATAACTCTTTCTTCTCAGTCCCCAGTCCTAAGTACTGGCTGTCTTGTAGCCAGGGAAATGTTCAGCTTGACTCCTGACCTTTTGAGGCTCCTTAGAGACAAAGACAGACATGTTGGAGGGGATGGGGGAGAGATACTTAGATTTCCTGTTGGAGGTCTGAAATAGTTTTTTCTCTTAGAGATCGTGTTATATATACATGGTGGCGTAGTGAGGTGCCTAGTGTATTATGGGTTAAATGAGACTTGGAAATCCCTCTGCATAGACCACACCCAAACCAATTATATTAACATCTAAGAGTGATTTTTGGACATTTACCACTGTTATATAGTTTCTTTCTCTAGAAAAAAATGTGTTCTCAATTTCTAATGACTGATTTTCACATGTACTTTTGGAACACAAACCAGTTTGTTTTGTGGCAAATTCTGAATAATGTGGTTCCAATTACTGCTTTGGAAATAAAAATAATACTGTATAGCAACCATATTATTTGAAAAGATAAAGTTTAAGGGGGCCATTGACTATCACATCAAAGGTGGGATTTTATTTTGAGGTGTTGCAGCTGTGGCAGGTGTAGGTTGTTACTGATCTAATAAATATTTCAGGTGCCTCACATTTTTACCTTATTTGCTTGTTTAAATAAGTTCATACAATTTTTGTGGACAGAATTGCTCTGCTAGTGTATCCCAACCTTTGTTATTTCTCCTCCATGATATTTTCTAAAAGAAGATATAAGATACTTTGAAATTAATCTGAACTTTCTTTCCCACCCCCAACATTAGGTACTAGGGAATTTCAAAGTAGAGGGACTTTTAAAGTGAAATTCCTCAAAGGCTATCAACTCCCTCCTCCTTTAAATTATATTTTAAAAGTTTATGCTTTGCTTTTACTCAGGCATGATATGGGTACATAGCCTGGTGAGGAACTTTGAAACCTTCCAAGTATCAACATACCTTGCTTTGGCTTTCCAAATCCTTTGCTATTCTGATCCATGTCTCTGTTAGCAATGACTGCCAGTTATGTCAGTTTGTGCCAAATTATGCTGTGCTTCTTGCTTTGTACACAAATGGACAGTAGGAAAAATCATTAAACTGTTCACTTCCGAACTAATGTCAGGATTTGAGATTAGATTGTTACAGGTGAAAGACATTTTATAGGACTTGAACCAAAGTTATTAGAGGTAACATTTCACAAGCAATAAAAGCACCGATGAATAGTTTGCATTACTGAACCATAAATGATTCTGTAAATAAAACTGAATGGAATTTTTATGTCTCATACATAGAATTCACAAGTTAATTGTTGTGGTCTGGTTTTGTTCAGAGGCCTTATGTGGTTGGTTTTTGAGTATTGGGCCTTAGGCTTTTTTAGGTGGCGTTTAAAAGATTACCCCCAACATTCATATCATAGGAAGTAGAGTATCTCAACCACAGCCTGGAGGTCAACAAAATAAATGGGCATATTTCCAAAAAAGAAATTAAGCATGAGATATTACAGGTCACATTTTAGGTTTACTAGATATTTGCCAGAGGTACTTCTCTGATACTAGGGCTTAAAGATGAAAATATCTTTGTGAAAGCATTCCAGTGTGTGAAACAGCAAAGGGAGTCAGCTTCTCATCATTTAGGTGCTGGTGGTTGGATTTGTGGTTAATCCGCGCCATATGGCTGCTCTCCTCAGTGGGAAGTGACGGCAGCCCTAGGAGCTTACCCCATCCCTGAGGCAGCTGCTTTGGACTCCGTTGCTTTGATCTTCTTCTGTTGCACAGCTGGGAAGAGTAAGGGGTGGTTTTCAGTGTCCTAATAGAACATATTGGGACCACTGTCATAGACTACACCTTCATTTTGTATAAGCTTTCTTCAGAGAGTTCAGTTGTTTTCGCTTCTGTGATCTCATTCAGAACCTCAAGTTTGGGTTCTTTAAAAAAAAAAACCTAGTGTTGAAAAGAAAATTCTTACAGAAATTTAAACGTTTCACAAATTCCATTCTTAAATATTTACGTTCTGTTTCTTGCAAGTTATATTATGTTCTTTCTTTTCAAGAACTGTCAAATAAGAGGTAGAAAAGATGAGCATAATTCATGTACCTTACCCATTAAGTACAAATGTTTAATGTCCTTTCAAGTGTTGTTATTTCTAAGGTTATTTTGTCTTTTTAGCAAATGCTCACTGCTCGCTCCAGTAGCCTTCATATTACCACATTATTATAATAAATAACTTGGGAAAGGTTGTCATACGAAGTATAGTAGAGCTAGTAAATTTGTTTATCCAGGCATTATAAGGTAAATACTTTGGAGAAGGATGTTTGGAAATGTGGTCAGACTCCCAACAGAGTTCCCCAAAAAAGAGCAAATTTTCATCATAGCATCAGATCTATATTTTCTCGGTGACAGATAGAAATTCCAAAAGGAGATTTATGTAGACTCTTACTTGAGTTTCAGTCTCTTGTGAGTTATCATTAGATTTCCTCCTACCCTTCTTTCCTTTTAATCAGAGAAGCTTAGTTGCTTGTGCATCTTTTGGAAGAAAATTATCTTCTCAGAAAAATGTGAGGAAAAGAGACTTTTTCCCTATATACACCCTAATAATCACGGGTGGCTATGGTAGAGCAGTAACAGAGATGGACACTGTTTTTGTTTGTTTTCCCAGAGTGTTTTGCCTATCCACATTCCAATCCCTATAATGATACTTCTATTTATTGTTGTTATCACCATCAACAGCAACTATAATCTGGCTCACAGTTTCCAAGAGCCAGGTCACTCCTTAGTTACCAGGAGAAAACCCAAACCAGTTGTTCTTTTATGTGTACAAAGTTCCAGTCTTCTCAAATTGCAGTGACCCTGACAGCATTTTGAGACTCCATGAATAAAACAGATAATAGAGCAATGTCTGCATTCTGATGTAGTAAAAAAAAATTTTTTCTCCCTGATGGTTGAAAGACAGATTAAGCATGTAAATGTGAGAGGAATTATCAGATATGTGTCCCTGTATAATAATGTCTTTATTGGACTGGAGAGTGTGTGTTGGGAGGAGGCAGTGGTTGGGGGTATGGAGTAGGGAGCATAGGGACTCTCACCCATCACTTGGCAAGAAGAGATCATGGAGGCCTTAGGTAAGTGACTTACCAACAGTCAGTATAACCAGATGTAGAATCTTCACTAGAAACCTTTTCCTTTCTCCACAACTCAGGTGGGTATGGGGGGACATGTATGAGGGACATAGACTTCCTTTCCAGGCATTCTTGAAACAGTCTTTTCAACACATTTCTAAACATCAAAGGGGGAAAACTTACAGAATCACAAAGGTTGAAAGGAAATGGGTGAAATAGATAAAAATTGCAATTACAAGATGCTTCTAAAGAAAAGGTTTTATTTATGAGGTGGTTAGGTGCATAGTTTTAAAGTCAACCTCTGTGAAAACTCTGGCTTTGCCACTTATCTTTGTGGCTTTTAGGCTGCTTATTTATCTTCTCTGTGCTTTATTTTCTTTCCCTCACAATTAAATATAAAATTGGGGTATATATAATGCCTAATTCATAAGCCAAGCAACCTATGATCTGTTTTAAAACTCTATAAAAATACATTGAAAGCACTTAGCACAGGATTTAGAATACCAGGGACACTCCTGCCTCCAGGCCTTTGTACTTGTTCTCTTTGCCTGCAAGCTCTTTTCCCAGACCTCCACGTGGCTAACTCTGACCTTCAGGTCTTCAGTCACATGTGACCTTCCCAAGGAGGGAGGGCTTCCCTGTCTACCCTCTCTAAAGTGTTTCCTCTTTAGTGCTCATTAGCCTCTAATATGTATTTTTTAATCTTAGTTATTACTGTATTAGCACCTAATATACTATCCGTTTATTAATTTCTCCTGCTAACTTGAAAGACGTTTGGGAATTTATTCACTGCTTTACCTGTGGTGTCTATAAACAGTCCCTGACACACAGTATGCAATCAAGAATATTAAATGAATAGCAAATGCTGAGTAAATATTGTTGTACCTGCTTTATTGAATTGAGTACTTTCTATAGTTAACAGCATCATTTGCTAGCTAATGTAGGAAGTGCTTGAGAAGTTTATAATGTTAAAGTTATGCTCAGTTCACAGTATTAATATGCTTACGAAATTCCTTTCTATAGTTAATTCAAAATTAATGGGTTCCAATGTGATGGAAATTTTATTTACATTAATACTTCATATAGAAGATGTGTAGCTAGAAAGTCGCAAATAAATTTGGGAGAGAAAGAATGGCTGAACATTTACCAAGTGCTTGCTATAAACCGTAAGAGACACAGTATTAGTTAAGGCACAGGCTCCAGAATCAGGTTGTCTTTGTTCAAATCCTCATTTTGTCCCTTTACCTGACCACTCTGTGCCTCAGTTTCCTCAGTTATATAAAGGAAATAATATTAATTCATATAAAAGTTTTAAAAAAGTACCTTTTTCATAGAATCAATAAATGATTAAGTGCCAGGTGTTTTCTAAGCACTTCATGTGAATAAGCTTGTTTAAACATCATGACAACCTATGAGGTAGGTACTATTCTTAGGCCCCTTAGTACATTTTTTGAAATGCAAATAGCTACTTGTTAATGTTCAGATCCTCTTAAAGACCTAGCTTTCTGATTTTTTTCCCTGTTTTAATGGATTAGAAAGTACTCAAAACTTTATTCTATGAAAGTAAGGTTATGTTTAAGCAAGTGAATCAATATTTTGTCTCCTGGGTTTTGAGGTTTCATTTTTTTTTAATTTTTTATTTTGAGAGAGAGAGAGAGCAAAAACAGGGGAGGGGCAGAGGGGTGGAGGGAGAGAGAGAGAAAGAATCTTAAGCAGTCTCCAAGCTCCGTGCACAGCACAACCCTTCCCCAACCCTGGCTGGGATCGTGACCTGAGCTGAACTCAAGAGTCAGATAGATGCTCAACCGACTGAGTCACCCAGGTATCCCTCATTTGTATTTTTAAACCATTTGTTTCATTTGCTTTCCTGCTTCTCCATTTCCTTATAGCACATGGACTTTTGTGGAAGATGGAGTTCTAGCAGTGGATTATTTCCTCTTTTTGGACACTGAAATAAGCAATAGTAGTAGTATACTTTGATGACTTGATTTTCATAGGCTTCATTTTTGTGGCAAAATTGCATTCTAAGGGGCAATTGAAATATAACCTTGTGGCAGCAAATTCCATACTCACCAAGAGGCGCTAGAATTCATAACTCAAGATCAAGAAGTTTACTTAATTTGACATGTATTATTCAGTTTGGGCATTTTATACGTGGCTACATGATTCAGCCATGGATCACATGTTTCAAGAAGAGTTATTTGAAGAAAGCCCTCAGAATAAATTGCAGGGATGGAAAATGAATCTTATGGAGTAAATGTTACAGGGGTTTCTTAGACTAGGGAGTAGAAAGATGACTTAATTACATCTTCAAGAAGGAGGATGTTGAACGGTTGTTCTCCATACCTTAGAAGAACTGAAGAATTGGACTTAAAGCAGAAAACATGGATGTGAATAAAAAGCCAGCTTTCAAAATTATAAAATACTATGAAGGGCTTTGGAGAGAAGATACAAAGAACAGAATAATTAAGGCCAGCAGTCTTCAACCTTCTATGAATAAAAATGTCCCAGGAACAAAAGTTAAAATCTAGATTCCCAAGCCCTTACCGGAGATTCTGATCCAACGGGCCTTTGGGGAGGGTAGAAAATTTGCATTGTTATCAAGTATGTCCCTGGGATTCTAAATAGATAGCACTTGAAGCAAGTGCTGAAAATTTTTTTGTATTTAATCAGTAGCCTGTCAAAGTCCAGAGAGCTGAACCAGGTAATCTTTTATGGTCTGCTGCAACTATGTCATTTGTACAAAATAACTAAGCATATAACTATGTTTCCTGTATTGCTTCCAGTGAGATCCAAACTGTTGTAAAGCCACTAGCTTTTAGAAAACAGTGAGACAGGTTATATTGCTTAATGCTCCCTACTGCCTGAAAGCCGCCACATGTTAAACAACTTAAACGATAGAGAAATGGAAAATTTTACACGAATACGTAACCATCGGTAATTAAATAAGGAATATTGAGCAAGGAGAAGTCAAATCATGGGTCACACTTTTGAGATATGGTAAATCATCTTCAGGCAGTATTTTAGATCCTCTTATCACACAGGATTATAAGGGAACACATTTAAGTATATTTCAGATTGCTGAACTGCACTCTTCATGATAAACATTAAATTTATGAAAGTTAGTTTCTGCTTCCTTGCTTCTTGAGGTGTCCTCTTTAATTGTTTCCGTGGGTTTTTGTTTTCTAGGGTGGAGCTATGACATTGAAGAGAAGAAGGTTCCAAAACCCAAGTCCAAGTCTTATGGTGCAAATTTTTCTTGGAACAAAAGAACAAGAGTATCCACAAAATAGGTTGGCACTGACTATATACTTCTGTGCTTGACTGTGAATAAAGTCAGCTGTGCAGTATTTATAGTCCATGTATAATACATTTCTTCATCTCCAAATAAATTTGATCTTTAATCACATAAATTTTGTCGTGTCTATTTTATTTTAACTTTATAGTTTATTGTCAGGTTGGTTTCCATATAACACCCAGTGCTCTTCCCCACAAGTGTCTTCCACCATGACCATCATCCCCCTTCTCCTTTCCCCCTTCCTCTTCCGCCCTCAGTTTGTTTTCAGTATTCAAGAGTCTCTTGTGCTTTGTCTCCCTCCCTCTCCCTAACTCTTTTTCCTCCTTCCCCCCCCCTAGTCCTCTGTTAGCTTTCTCCTGTTAGACCTATGAGTGAAAACATATGGTATCTGTCCTTCACCTGACTTATTTCGTTTAGCATGACACCCTCGAGGTCCATCCACTTTGCTACAAATGACCAGATTTCATTCTTTCTCATTGCCATGTAGTATT